>OW796091.1:6531072-6870775 GCA_941860345.1 Chrysodeixis includens
TAGAACTTACTAATAACATTTAGTTTCACACGACGTTGCTCTACTTCAGCTGTAGTTGGTTTTAATTAACTTTTGATACCAGTATTGGAGTTTCGAACACAATAGGAAGCCCTGTAGTCATATCTGTCTGACATTGTTTTACTGAAGGGCTACAGGCTCTTTGACATAGATGAGAATTGTGATACCGAATTGTGTCGGTTAGGTATTGGTTTACTTGATGATTGTAAATTAATAACATTAAATTTCTGTTCAAAATGTCTTAATAAGAGCCCAATTATTGAAAAATCTAAAAACCGCATTTAAGAACTGTTTTCTTTTGTTTTTTTTTTGTCTCTGCTCCAGCGCTGTATCTTTATCTTCACAAGAGGTGAATTTATTTTGATAAAAATAATAAATTTCATAATCTGACTAGATAAAGATGCAAGGTGAAAGGACGAAAAAATGCCTGATACCGACTTGGCTAACAACAAAAGTAATTCTTTCTTTTGAAAAAAACTACTTTAAGGGAAAAATGCAAAACTTTGATTTTCACAAACATGAAACTTGAATGACATCTGCACGTAGACCATGCGAGTGCATATCACAAAGGTGCACGAATACTTTCATCGTTCCACATTGACTACCAACAAAGGGAATCAAATGTGACGTACATTCCGACTGACTTACTAATATCATGAATATAAATTGAAACATCATGGATATTTATGCGGGGTTGCCCGCGGGTATTGCTCACTACAGCGATACGCGACCGGCAGGTGTTCAGACAATGTGCCCGCCACCAATAGATTCCTGATATCAATATTTATGCCTATTACCGACCCGTTCCGAAGAAATACAATACCATAATTTCGACCACTCTTATTCATCGGCCTCGCCCGTAACTGTGGGCAAGAAAACCTTACCTTCTTTTGGCCCGGAATGATGTGTTTATGTTTTTATTAAGAATGATTGATCCATTGTGTTCTTGGATTTGCCGAACAAAAGTAAGACATCACTTTTATGCTTTTTATGGCTCTCTCGTAAAAGATTCAGATGTAAATCATACCCAACGAACATCACATTACGTAATCATATAATGCGAAGAGTGAACATTGTTTCATGCTAATTAATGCATTTCATGTCAATTAATATAACCAACTCAATATTAAAACATACACTATTAAAGAAGATCATTTAAAATATCATACTGAAATTAATTTCATATTCATTAAAATCGCGACACCAATTATGGCACGGAATTTTCAATACATCGGAATCGTAATAACCAAATTAAAAATATATTTTAATTAAATTAATAAAATCGAAGCGTAGCATCGCACGATGATAACCGCATCGAATGCAATTACAGTAATCCTGTAACGTACGTATGTATAAAGCGTATGTGACATTGTAATACGGCTTTTGAGGTTTCTGTATACGGCTTACTGGCACTCATAAATGAATTTAATTTCGCTATAACGGTCTTGCCTACTCGCTACACTGGCTGAAACGAATACTCCAGGAATGAAAAGAATGTTAATATGTTAACAAAATGGAATTATAATGGCGGATGTTTTTACAAACAATTCAAAAGTGGAATACGGTATTTTTGTTTTGTTTATTGACCTAAATCGTAATACGTGACTGACTGACTACGATTTACTTACTATTGACAAGTATAAGATATGTTTACGTAGAAACAAACTAAACAGAGATAAAGGAAAGTAAACAAAATAAAGCTCCTTTTAAAGAAGTTTAAATCCCAATCACATTGTAAAATATTTCAATCGCCTTATATTTAAAGCTTCAATAACAAAGTTCTTAGCCGAACCTCAAATCCCCGCCGTGAGGTATTTACGAACATAGATTTATAGACAACAGCGTTCGAACAAGAGCTGAGCATGCCTACACGGAGAGGCTTGGATGGCAGATATGCGAGCGATCCCCGACGGACGGCACCTACTACGAGATTGCATACCGCACTGAGAAACTGAGATATTGACTACCCGGCTAATGTGGGCGGTAATGGATGGAAAGTGCCCCAAAACTAGTGTAGGGTTGGCGTCTACTGCGCGCCATTTGAATATACATGGAAATGATTTGGAGTTATCATAAATCTGTGGCTGTTTATACTAGGCCACTATTGTCCTAAGATGTATGAGCGCGTTTCTGATGCATTCGCCTTGTCGTGCGTTGTGATCATTCCGTGTATAATAAGTATCATCCATCTTTTTATTTACATCATCGTAATGTTACGAGCGCTGATACAGGTATTTTAACTTCTGTCAATTTTAAAAACTATATTAAAGGATTTCATAATAGCAAAGATACATATCCTTACGTGGTAAATCATTTGAAATAGATTTAAGAGAATAAATAATGAAGATAAGCAGTTTATGCAAAACACTGGAACACCAAGCATACTGATCGAGTATAGTAAACAATAGACAATAACAAGAATCTCATAAACGCTAGCCATGCGGAAAAATCCTATGACATCTCAGTGAGAATGCATGAAAATCAAAGGCGCTACCGGGAGGCGATGGGGGGACATAATAGACCCTTGGGCGGGCCGAAGCCTCGATCTGCCCCATTGTGAGTGAGGCGAGACTTGCCTTGCCTCGGCCGAATATAGATTCCATTAATTAGCAGCCAACTGGGGCCCACTCAACAAACAAACAGACAATGAAGTATCCGTACACATATTTGCATAACAATTGCATCTTAATCGAATCATAGCTAATTGAATCGTCTAACATCGCTATTCCTTGTACAGTAATTGATGTATCCGTTGCTGTGATGGCTATTAATAACCTGTCTATATTTAGACAGGTGTCTCGAAAGTTAAAAGCGAATGTTTATGAGATTACTTGACATCATTAGTGGACTTAATGGACTATTATGGTGTTTATTTCGTTATAATGATAACTTTACAAGTATAATATGCATATGATGAAAATGATTTCCGAGCAAGAAATGCATAAGAGAGTAATACAAAGCTATAATTAGGAGTTCGTACTTCGAATGGAAAAACGAATCCTTCTACAATCACTTTTTTGTAAGTCTGATCGTCCGTCTGTCTTTTTTCTAGAATTACGACGGAGTTTATAACAAATAGGTTTAGGTCTTTAGAGCTGTAAAAAAAGGAAATTTCTAAGCCAACGCAATCAAAAGATGTAACTGACTATGCTGTAAATTTTAGAAGCTCGAAAGAGAATCAAAACCCCGGACACTTTCCGTGAATTTAAAATCTTGAAATTTGGTACGAAGCAACGTCTTATAGCACAGATAAAAGAAAAACGCGTAAACCGTATTTTTTAGATATATCATACATTCAAAATATATGTTTTTGAGACCATATGTGCTGAACCCTCTGTATCTAATTAGTGTCTACATTATTATTGCAACTATTATAAAAATAATAGTGACAAGAATAATTTATATGTCTACTATATTGTTCTTCTAATTTCCTATAGACATGTTTACCCGTATACAAATAAACAAGTCAAACGTACGCAATAGACGCATAAATAAACATCGTGTTCGTGTAATTGTTCAAATTAACTAACAGCGGTACAAATTATCTAAACACAAGACAGACAACTACATTTTGTATGTTTTAGTCGTAAGTAACATTAAGTCGACAAAGCGATCAAGTACCTTGATAGTATAAATCACTGCGAGACCAACGTTAGCTATGATAAAGAGAGGACCTACCACCTCGTCTTAAAGTAATATTAATGCAGGTGTGCAAGCGTGACAGAGAGCTACACAATGTAGAGCGCCGTCTCTTTCCCACACCTGCAGTGATGTAACTTTAAGATGAGATGGTAGAATCTGAGATATCTGTATACGAGTACTCTTGATACCACTCGTAGAAACAAATTTACAACGGAGAGCTTTATAAACCATATTTTTTCTTTATACCGCTATCCAGGCTTACGTGGGTTCAGCGTTTAGACTTCAATCTGGTTCAAATTTATTGACTTAGTACAGTCAGCAACGAAAGTCTATAAACACTTTCAGATTAACAAGCTATCAAGACCATAATCAAAGCTATAAGTAGTTATTATTGTTGGGATACAAAATAGATTTTGATATGAAACCTCACTGAATTTTTACCAGTTTTTAACTCCATTTTGTTCATCAAGTTTCGTTGCTAACCGTATCATTTGTCACTTAAACCTTTCGTTGTTACAATAATTGCATCGTTAATTTTATTGCTGTTCTGTGAAAATTATCACAATTTTTTTTCTTGAATCCTTTGTGGTTTAATTTTTCAATTATGTTAATTAAAGTCGGTCTGAGCTGCAATTCTTGATGATGCGTGACTACCATCTTGCTGCTAACTGCAAATAAATTAGGCGCCATCTCATCTCAGTAGCGGTTATTTTTGTCCGCAACTTCATTATATTGTCATTTTTTTTATTGGTTTTAGGTTTGATACTCTAAAATTTCTGGCAAATCTGTCTTTAAAAATAGAAAAATGTCTTCGCTTGTTGGAACAATTAAAATATCTTTTATTTTATTCAATCAAGACTGCGTTGTCCATTTTTACTATCTAGTGCAGATAAATTCAAAAAAAAAGAAAACAAACATTGGACTACAAATTAACATGAGAAACAAAATGTCTTCCATAAAATATCTAATTAAGGGGCTTGATTAAATTTATCACAAAAACATAAAAAAGCCGTCAAAAATGCATAAATTAAAGGTTGCAATGACGTTTAATGGCAACGATCGTGTTACATGTGTAACAAAGTCGCGCCTTCTGACATGATTATTAAGTCATAATAAAACTTTACAACCAACATTAAACATGCTAATTACACTTCTTTATTTCGTTTAATCTGTTTCTTCTCGCCCAGAATAACTAACATCTAGATCTAAAAAGAAAAACGGCAATCGAAAGCCGCTTTACAACACTATTCATTAAGTTAACGTAGTGTAGTCCATACGGCGTTGGACTGGTCTCCGTGTTTTAATAGTGTTCAAGTAAAACAACCGTGGTACATGCGAACTTTATTTACTATACGACGCATTACATCAATGTAAGCGGACAAATTCATTAAGGCCCATTACTTGCCGGCCTGAACGATAAAATCGATCGCTTTGTAAAACTGTTGACGCGGGAGAAAGTAAGCACTTCGTGTTATGATGATTGATTTATCTTTTATCTACTTAATAAGGAAACAGCTTTCGAGTCATAAATAAAATTCTGAACTTTGTTTTTAAGTCTTAATTAATTTAAGGCCGATGTCACATAAAGATCACATTAGTCATGCTTTTTTAAGTATGAGTATTTAACATTTCAGAATTCAAAAAAAAATAAGAACTGTCGAAAATTTTTCGTTGCAAAACCCGAGTTACTAACTCATCAATAAACCTTATAAACTCCTCAAAGTGAAAGCGTTCAACAAAAGATATCGATTTAATATGGGACAATATCTCTATTCTTAAATAAATTCCACTTAAAAAAGGGAGATCAGATAGTACTACAAAAATGTATAAGTAATTCAGCATAAACGGTCCCACATCCCCCTTATTCTGTTGGTATGAAATCCCGTAAATCCATTCGAGGCGGGCCCTGCCGCTGGCGTCGCCGGCGCGCGCATTGACTGAGACGTATGCAAAGGGATCAATGAGATAAATTGCTCGCCGCTGTCACTTATTTCACGGCGAAATGGATGGAGGGGAAAAAGGGGGCCCCGGGACGGGGTGCAGGGAATCTGCCGAGCTAATGGTGCGCGTGGGCATTACGCTCCGCTCGGTTTAATTACACTTTAGACAAAGGCAAATGGTTGCCACCCGCTCAACTATAATTATGTACTACGCAAGTAATCCTACGATAACGGTATTATTTCGCCTAGCGATTTCATCTCGTCTAGTAGAAACTATCACGAAGCGACACAATGACTTTAGCGCCCACATGTCAATTAAGTACGATGATCGAGTATATTACCACAAACTTGTTTGCAACAAAATGTAGATCATGGAACGCTACTTTGTCGATCATCGACCAATTTATATTCCAAGAAAAGAATCTTATTAACGCCGCTACACTTATCAAAAATCGTTTTATAGACGGCGGCATCAGCGGCGTTCACCTCGGTTAAGCCCTTGATTATATTGCCGGAATACAACATCAAGCGAATGGAAGCACTTGGGACGTTGTTCCCGCAAATTACACCGTTATGAGACTACAAATAACCGCAAATTTATGTAGATAGCTATCGAGTGCTCGGCGTTACGTAAAACGTGTTTAAGACGGTGGCGAGGGCGATAACACGACACTAGTGTTAACATCTGGGCCTCGCTCCCGCTGCTGATCATAAACATCGCGGTGTCGGCGTCAAGTCTTCATTTGCATGTTCCAGACGCGACAACAGCGGCTGCCGTGCCGACAATGTCAATGGGATCGTTACCAGAATTTATTCAAAGTAAGTAGGTGCCCTAGATTGGGCGGAGCGGATTTATGTCGCTACAGATTAACAAGCACAGCGCCGGCTATGGTGGCGTGTCTAACTCTAGACCCAATTGTTGTCCGGGACGAGATACCAGACAAGTTGCTTATGCAAGTTTCTCGAGGATATTAAGCTATAGTCACAGTGCTTAAATGTTTCACGATCCTGTTGAAATATAACTTTTGTTTGAAACACTTGAAGGTAACATAACTATCTATAAGATACAAAAAACTGTAAAACAGATAAAACATAAAGAGGTTAAAGTAACAAAAATACGCGAGATATATGGAGAGAATATCGCAATCGCCTTTCAATGTTTTCGTATAAAATATTGCAGTGTTAAATCGATATCTCCCGCACAATAGACGCTCGTTTGCCAGTCCCATAAAAGTGAAATTCAACAATAACCCCGCGCCGTATTCTTCGTTCCTTTTACGTAATACTCGTACCTACAATTAAGCAGCATTGTGCGACTTAATCCGATACGAATTAGATTGCGAGACATAAAAGTTATAATAAATTGGAATCAAACTGACTCCATAATGACTACTTCAGTGCTATCGGCTGGTTTATATTGCGGTGCTTAAAAGAAAATTGGCGAATTTTGAAGTGTAAGATAGGATAACCATTCCTGTAGATCGACGTTGGTGGTAGTGCTATAAGAAGGTGTTTTAACTGTATTGGCTGTACTTTCTAATTACTAGTTTTTATCGTCAAAAGTCATTAGAAAACTTAATAACCAATATAAAAATAATACGTAATAATACCAATATAAAAATAATACCTAATAATTAACAACTTTTTATATCAAAGTGTGCGTGAGAATACAATTAAATACATGTTTTCTAATCAATGGTAACAGCGTCAAAACTGCAGAACTACTATTGCATCGCAGTTTAATATACAGGCACAACACAAAAACAAAAAACGTTCGGAAACGCGTAAAAAACATTTTTAATCACTGGCAAACAAAACGAGGCTTGTAGCGAGATATTTGCAATAATCCTTTAGGACACTAGTGAGGGTAGTAAAATATTGCTTTTGAACAAGCATTTAACACCATGATGGCATCCCATCCCCGGTCTACTATACTAAACGGGTGTTTTGTGTTTTCTACATAACTATGAATTTAAAAGTTTAAAATTAGTTTTTTTTTCATAATGTAAATAAATCTAGTGAAAGTGCAAAGTTTTATTAACGCATTGATGACTGGTAATAAAATAATAGCATTAATCGAAATCTGCACATAATTTAAAATTTTGAAGATTAGCCATTTAAATAATTCATGCCATATTTTGAGGCTGAAAACAAATCTCAGTGGCGTGCACTTGGAGAGGCCTATGTCTAGCTGAGGACTGCGGTAGGCTTATGATGATGATGATATTTTGAAATCAAACTAAACAGTTTTCTAGGCCTTTTTATATTTCTAACCTAACCAACACAAACATCACACCAACACGTCCACAGTGTTACAAAAAAAAAACACCGCGGGATACAATATATCTCACCAACAGATAGTTGCGGTCAAGAACTTTAGTTTCGCAATATGCAATAACAATAGGGCAGTGAAACAGCCTGCATATCGTGCTTACGGCCCATCGCCACCCATCGTCATCGGTTCGACATCAAAACAAAGAAGAAATACAAACGAACGGGCAAGCATAATGAAAAATCTCGAAATTCTCAAAAAATACGGAATACGTAGCAACTGATTGATAACTCTTTGTTCAAATGGATGCAATCGATTCGTTCACTTAAAAAACTGATGATATATGCCTCAAATTGCAGACGTATATAGGTACCTACTCACATTTATGTCTATGTATCTCTTCAATAGTGATTCTCATTTGTCTTTTCGTACGATTCGGTCGTTCAAGAAACAAATGAAAATCAAGCTATTTTATATTGTGGTAACAAATTTGCTGTCCAAAATTGTTGGTTGGTCTGTTATTCTTTTGTTAATTCAGGTCATTAGGTAGATAGTACATATCAGAGCAAATGTAGCACCGTGTAACATGATGTCAGTACTAGTATTTTACGAATACTATATTGAGTATTGGGAATAGTACGATTACAATAATAATGGAAGTTTTAAATTAGGACACCTCAAACTCGATACAAAGTGTGACGCTTTAATACGAATATTTTTACGATAACGTTTTTGAACTCGGTTTTACACATCATACATTTGACAATTTAAAACAATACTTACTGTATTTATCATGGAATTCGGTGAAATAGTAAAGAACAATTCCAGCTAAACACATTAAAATTCAGGTTTACGATAGACAAAAGGACAACGGTGTCCATTAAAGTAAAGTTGTTTGTTTATCAATCAAAACTACGCAGAAACCAGTGTCTAATAATAATGGAAAACCATTAGTGTTAGATAGCTGTTTACACAAAGTCTAATATTTATTTTACTTTTTAAAAAAGAAATTACACTTTAATGTCAACTACATCACTTTGAATACTAAAACCAGCTAGCTATTAGAGATCTTAAAAAAGGTTTTATAACAAAATATTCGTTGTATAAATAGCGCAATACAATCCCTTGAGACAGTCAAGATGAGACAGATGTAGATATAGAACATCCATCGGGCAACACGCAATGTTCTCGTTAGCCGGACAATAAGTAAATAGGTGGATATTCTAAATAATAAATGCGTCACGCACGCTTGCCACGCTGCCCAGAACACCAACCACCATTAGGGATGAGGCGTATTTATCATAACAGGCGGAATCACAGGTAGTAGGTGGATAACAGATAACAGTTGTTCTCGCGAGTAATTTTATCTGTTCTTATAAATATCGATCACTCAGCAGTACTCAGCGTTCCCCTACTCAATATTAAAAAACAATACGCGTTATTTAATATAACATGTTACCCCATCATACTGACAAACAGTACGTAGAAAAATAATTGACTGTTATTTAGTAACAGTTATGGTAAACTGTTATTTTTGTGGAACAGGAACAGGAAGAACAGATATCGCGTTTGACCTGTTATAACTCAACTCTAACCACCATTCTGTCTGTGAGAGAGAGACGCCGCTCTACCTCGTGTAGTGCCGTCCTGCTTGTACAACTACGACCGTCTTGATGGTGACCCCTCTGAGGCTAACTCACTAAACTTCGGAAAGCTGTGATAGCTTAGTGGCAAGACCGTAGGACTGCTAAGTCAGAGGTCTTGAGTTCGATCCCCACGGCGCGCACCGACTTTTCGAATGTTGTGTGCGTTTAAGAAATAAATATCACAGCTTCCGTGTTTCGGAAGGCACGTAAAAATGTGGGTCCTGCGCCTGATCTCTCTCCGGTCGTGTCGGATTACCGTCCCATCGGGCTATGAGAGTAAAAGGAATAGAGAGTGCACCTGTGTTTGCGCACACGCTTGTGCACTATAATATGTCCTGCGTAGCTGGCTGGTGTCATAGTAACACTGGCCGCCGTGGCCGAAATCGGTCAGGACCGCTATTAAACTTCGGAAAATAGAGTTACATTACGCGGATCTAAGGATTTGTTTGCCGTTGAGTAATGGGACTGATATACATTTACATATATCTGTAAAGAAATCTTAATGACGTTAGTAATTAGAGAGAGTAAGAAAATGCTAGTGGTCTAATTAAAGGAAGACATAGCAATTGAAACTATCTTATATGTTTAGTAAAGTTTCTTGAAGGAGGCTTTAATGACTTAAACCTTGTAGGTTTTACGATACATGTATAAGTTAAGATGTTTACACGTAGGCACGCATATAAAAATTCCTTACAACCAAAAAAGGTATTAAGATATTGAGTTATAAATCGAGCTTACATTACTTAAATTACACAATCGCATACCTTTCGTTCAGTACCCGCGTCGTGATTCATCCTTTTAAATAACATGCATTATTAGCCGCGGTGCACATGTTAATATAAATAAAGCCAATAAAACTGATAGCTCGCTGGTGACTTGCCCCCGCTTGTAAATGGGCTGCCGGCAATGACATTACGACCACTTTCGACGATGTAATCTTAATTGTCCCGTTTAAGATAATTTAAGCTCTTATTATTTAGTATAAAGTCATCTCAGTCCAAGCTTACTTTAACTCTTTGAAATACCGATTGAAGTATGACGACACCAAAGAAAGTTTGGATTTATTACGCATAATGTACCAACGAAGCGTAAAATAATGTAAAATTATCCTCAAGTGAATCCTTAATGGTGTGTTAAACCAAATTACCGTTCCCTTAACGGAAAAATTAAATACACCGTCCATGCGCCGTTATTAAAAAAATAAAATTAAGGTACAATATGCATTATTCAACTTAATAAAGAGTTGGATGCGATTATTCCCGCGTTACTATAAAATGATAAAATAAAACTTCATTCAACTGAAAGTGCTTACTGAACCTACATACTTTGCATATACGTACGTAGGTATCATTAAAATTATAATAATTTAACATGCGCGCATGGAGCAGGCGAAATGAGAACTGCCACCGTATCATAAAAGGTTTTAATGAAAGCCATAACAGTTGCTGATTTCAATTTATGCGTGCGCGAAGCCGACGCCTGCTCGAAACTAACTTAATATTAAGAAACTAATGAACTCTTAGCTCGTTTCAGGTTCGGCTATAAGACGAACACAATGTTGAGTAGGTAAGTATAATTCACACCTGACGGATCGTTAATTTAGCAAAAACATAATTTACACGCTGATTTTTAAACTCAGATATTGTTTAAGTGTAGATTTGAATGCGTTTCTATCTACATTACATACGAAAAACGTCATTGAATATTACAAAAATATTGTGTATGTAAATATTCCAATCCTCTCAAATGTATTTTGTATCAAACAATAAATATGCGAGGGAAAATTCATGAAACAAGTTAGCAAATCTGTAACGGTTAACATTTTGTAACAGCGAGCAATGTTTACTGGAGACAATTCCACTGAGTATTATAAACGAACTACAGGAACAACGGGTTGTATTTATACACAAGATTCGTAAAGGAAAATAAACAGAAGCCTAAACAATCATAACACACGTATTAGCAGACGAACTTTCTTAAAACCTTTGTGAAATTAACTAAATTACGAAAGGATAATGTTGAGGGGAAAATATGTTGTTAAAAAGCCGTAAAGGAAGAGTGGCAATGCAGTACAAAGCATAGTGTCTTTCTTGACTGCAATCAGAAGTTAGGGAAAATCGACAGACTCGCGACGCGACTCTACTGCCGGCGTACATTCAAGTTTAGAATAACTATTTTTGCAATAAAGAAGAAATAAAAAAATCGGTAATTCATGCATTAATGTGGCTATTTGTCGGCGGGTATAGATAACTTCACAATCAATTGCTAAAATGCGAATACGTCTTTAATCTGGAAATTTATAGTAGGTATAAAATGTTTTAGGTATAGGCTGCGTAGGAGACAACATTTTATCACACAAGGCAGTCAAAATACATATAGAAAATTTACTCAAGTCCTCAATCAACAGAAATTATAACGTATTCTGTTCCTTTTACTCTACTACACTATTTACATCTTTAAATTGAAATATCAAAAGTTAAAAAAAACTAAATCTCATTCGAAAATAGTAATGATCAAGCGAGACAAGTCGTGTAAACAGGCGAGCTTCGACGCGAATCCAATATAAAGAAAAGGTTACAAGATAAATATGACAAACAATACGGGTGGTCTGTAAGTACGAACACTTATTAGAATAGTCTTTTTACAGACCGTAAAAGTACATTTTCTCCGCAAATGTCGTACAGTTTGCATAATAAGGCAGTAGGCGAGAGACGTGATATCACCGCTCCCTGCACAGACCAAATATTCAAAATGTTGTTTTAGGACAATGCCAACAACAATGCTGTGCCACGACAACATATTAATTGCGAATAACCAAACCCTACTTATGCTGTTTGTAAAGGTCAGTCGAAGGACTACCGAGAATCAGAGAATTACACGGTAAACATCAAACAGGGACAATTTTGGAAGATGTTAGCAATGAATTAGGGAACCAAATGATACAGATACTTTTTATGCTTGATCAAAAAATTTTCGAAATTTGTGTCCTTAAGGCTCATTGTATAGGAGATATCGCTAGCCTTCGATACCGGATGCTTTTAGCCTCCATTGCCTTCAAGCTACCGCCTACAGAGTCATAAAAAATCGTACATAGGCACGAATAGTTAGACTAGGATCCAAAGTATCTGGTTTTCAAGTATCAAAAACATGCGGTTCCTCCTGTGCGGAGTGTTTAAAGCCATCAAAATCAAACTTTTTATTTCTTTGCTATACCCAACAATAACTCTTAATTAACATGAACAAATTTTAATATATCTTGGAGAGGTGAGTTAATTTTTGGTGCTTTTTTATATTAGCAATAGGTAACTCCCGGTATAAACATATAAACATGCTTAGCCATAGAATAACGGACATAAACAAAACACGTAAGCATAAAACTAAATAACATCATAACCCATCAAAATAAATAATACAGGGTGTACCAAATAAATAGTATGTTTGAACGTGTGGCAGCTAAATACACAAGTTGCTCAGCTGCCGTAAACACGTTCAGTAAACTCTGTATCGGACTAATCGAATCGACCTATAACTTGGCTACGAGCTTGTCGTAAATACGGTCCACTTTATTATCTGCGCCAGATTTAACAGGCCCCCCGCCCGCGCCCGGATGAGACGGTAACGTTACTGGCTAACTTGCTATCGCAGTGGCGTTCGACACTTAATTGAAACACATATTAAGTCATAATGTAGTGAAAATTTTGAATGATGTTATTGTGGTGTTTGCTTATTTGGTTTTGGATATGATAAGCTTCTAAGACCAGAGGGCAGTAGAGTGTGATACAGTTGAAAAGATTTTTAATTTTGTATTAATTGATTTTTATGCCTAATGATAAAAACAAATGAAAATTACACTCGCAGAAATAGAGGGTGAGTTTCCAACGGGAGTGCTAAGTTAAGAATTCGTTGTTGAGCTAATGAACTCTCTTTACCAATAGGAATCTATAAAATGTTGTTGCAGTATTTGAAGCGATTAAACCAGGCTACACTAATTGAAAAAAAACCTTAATCCTGGTCTTGATTCAGCTTATCAGCTTGCATGTATAATTTCAAAGGAAACTTTTGAAAGGAGGAAAAAAAGGAAAATTGTCTTGATCTTTTTTTTTCGAATGTAAATATTTTGAGAAAATATATGCTTTTATTGTTTAATAATGCTACTAATACCTTTATCCATTTTATATTCACCTGCAACTGTTGACATTCCTTATCTCCAAGACCACTGAAGCAGAGAAAATCTCGCCAAAACTTTACCCTTGAGAACGAAAACCGAAACATTATACTCTTTGTTTAAGAGGAGTTTTAAATAAGCAATAGTCACTGCGCAGGTTACACTGGTTTCAGGGTGGCGACTTAGCCGAGCAAGCCAATGACGTCACCAGAGCGCCTACCACCTCACACAATAATACTAACGCAGTTGTTGGAGCGAGATAGCATACGACTCGGCGTAGAGCGATGTCTCGCTTCCACAACAGCTTCAGTTACTTTAGAACTTGTTGGTAGAAGTCCAGGTAGATTTATTTACAGTCGACTATATCGCCTTAGAGTATAATCTGACGGATTTACATACAAAGTGCGACAGGCGGTTAAATCGCGCTGCCATGTCGCTCAATGCTTGAAACTTCGCGGTGGCATTTTTCCCGTTGTTCTGGCAATGACAACGCTAGCTGTGACGTCTGAACTGTCTAATAGAAACTCTTTTTATGTACTGAACATGTGAAGGTTTTAACACTTTTTAAACGCATTCAAACGGTGACAAAAATGACACACATAAAGTGTTTGCAGGTACAATAAACTTGTCTTAAAAAAGCGAATTTGAACAAAAAGACATTTTTTTTCTAACATTCGTTTACGTGGTACTTTCTTTGATGAGTTAACATCAAAATGTCTATCCTATTCCATTTTCTTTCTCAAAAAAACTCGACGCCAATTCCTCTTATTTCGTTACTTATAAATTCGTTCCGAAGTGCTTCATCGAAATTGTCTCTGTGAATTATAGACTGTAAAATTGTAGGTCAATCATTACTGATCAACAATTTTACACGCTTACGACTGCAATTTGTGAAATATAAAGCTCCGCGTCTCAATAAATATAATGTTGTAAAATAAACAACAGGAAAGTTATGTCAGACACGGAATTGTCTCGACGAAATATTACTGCATAGAATAGCTATTTCGAAATGTTCAGCACCTGCGCGAATTGAATTTTCTGATTACCAGAAATATACAAAAATGGGTAGCTTTTACTTATTGTGTTTTAAAGGAAAGTATTATTGCCGTTTCACTACAAATTTGACACTACTCGCTACTAAAAAGAGCTTATGAAAAAAAAACATCATTTAACGGCTGCAGTTGATTAATAACTCAACTTCCAAATGAGATGCTTACATCTCAAAAACGTCAGTGCCCAACGAATCCTGTTGATTAAAAGGTGAAATCAAAAAGATAATGCGGTGACTGACAGCCATGCAAATTGCTCGTGAAAGAAGAAACATGCAGGTTTTATGAATTTTATGCATTTGACCATCCCCTGTCAGTTAGCGGTTTAATTGAATCGCGCGTCGGGTTAGTGATATACGAGATGCGAACCGCCCGCCGCCGTCGGCAAACCGACCTACGCTGAACAATTAATCCCCCATAAACAATTATGGAAGACCGATTTATACTCGATAAATTCGTCGAATCGAACACGGGACTCTTTTTAATGATGTCCAGTAAGATCAGGGCCTACCACTGCCTCTTAAAATAACTGTATCGCATTTGTGGAAGGGAGACGTCGCTCTACGCTGTGTAGTGCGCTGTCACGCTTCCACGACTGTAATAATATTACTATAAGATGTTGCGGTAGGCCCTCAGAACGAGTTAATTATATATCAGGAGAACAGACGATTTCATTTAATATTGCCTTAAGGTGTTTCGAATTAATGGAGGTAGCCGCTAGTCCTGCGACTCGACCAGCTTTATAATTGTTGTTGTCCTCCTCTGGGATCTAAAGTTGACCAGAGTTGAGGCAAACTCGATCAACTTTAACGACCTGCGAACTTCAGACGTTAAGCTCTCCACTTTTACGTTGTTGCTTATATTTTGATTACCACTTAGTGGTACTGAATAATTTAGAAAAATGTTACACTTTATATGTGCTCTGCTTAAAAGTTCGAAAAATATTTGTAAGTTATGAGAGGCGCTTAAAAGTTAACCCAAGATTTTTGAACTATAAATAAAATAACAATAGAAAAAATATTTCACCATCATCGGTCAGGCTAATTTTGCAAATCCAATTAAAAATGATTCTACGTCTGAGCAATTAAATGTGTTCTTTTCCTAGTTTCAGTCAACCTTTAACTCTCAAATCAATGAATTAATATCTTTCTTAAATACACACGCAATAACACTGTAAACAAATGAATCATCCATCAACTAACATGTTCGTTGACTCACAAGCGCAGCTTAAAAATCAATATCTCTAATAAAAAGTGCACGCCCTACTTTCATAGTTAATATTGTTTTGAACAAATTGTTAGCGTTAATCATTTGGCTCACACACGCTCAACTACGGGCAAGTAATTATAAGCTGTTCTTGGAAAGTCGTTAGTGTCGTAGGAGTAGATATATTACAAGCGACCGATTGCACTACCTACCTACGTAAGTACCTATAACCTTCCGAACACGGAGGCGTTGGTATTTAGACTTAACCCCATCCTTTGATTGAGCTATTCCGTCGTACAAATTTATGAACAATTAACGTCGTAATCAGCCTTAATTAACAAATAATAAATTTGTAATTATTTTATGTTTATGACACGTTGATTCTCGGAAAAGTTAAAAGCTTTGCCATTTACGTCTGTATGGAACAAGCGTAGGAATACAGACATAAATATAAACAATTATTACCTCTATCTAACACAAATAATGTCGAAGGTAGTTAATGTAGTTGTCGTTATAATAAGCTTCAGAACTTAACTAGCTAAGCCTCTCGGTTACATCTGGCTTGTCCTGGTCCGTATACTTCAGACAATAACTGTAATGACTGCTCTGAAACGTTATAGAAAATATTACAAAAGAATGTAGGGAACAGGCAACTATATATGAGAAAGGTTATTACTTGATCACGGCACTGATCGTAATGCGTGCAATCAGACGGTCGTTTGGCTCGGCATAAAACATGACAGTCAAACTTTATGCATTCTTATTACAATCATAACAATGACGATCTGTGAAATATACTACAGGAATGAACATAAAACGCTTACGTACCACGTTTTTGTTACTCAGCAAATAACACGTTGTCTTATTCGCTTTGTAGAAAACTTTTAATAAATTATTAAATAGAAACATAAGATAGTAGGTACGGTAAATATTAAAAAAAAACTGAAGGCTGACACTTCCCGAAGGCAATTCTACGGCTATAACATTTAACACTTGCAATTTAATTTCCTTATCAAAATACCTAATACAGACTAAGCGCTATAATTGTCTTTCTCACGACTTTCTGACGCCGGTGTCATCGCGAAATAATTAAAACTGTAAAACTAATATGGAGACGCGCAAAGATAAAAGTGATTATCCCAACTTTATTGCTTAATTTATTAGTAAGCCTCTTTCTCCTGTGTGAAGAATTGCAATTATAGCCACGCTCCGACCAAATGCGAAAGACTTTGCACGGTGGTCCAGGTTTAGTACCACTCTTCACGACACTTCCTCCTAAGTAGATAAATGTCTATAACGATTCATCCGCCTTACCAAAACTAAAGACATTTTTCTCCCATAAAAACTACAAATTTTAACATTTTGTACAACACAATCACTCAGAAGCATGTATAAATAGAGCAGCTTATTCCTCTTATAAACTTGCGGAATACCACTTTAAGAAATACGAATATCCGAATAACTAAACAAATACAGAGTAACTTGTGTCGTAGTATCAAAGTTGACGCAAGCGGCACAAGGTAGTCAAATTCATCTATTTGCTAACAGAACTTTCCTCGAGTTGGGGTTTTCATAATTTTAATATCTCCTAGTGCAGCAGGCAGGTAAACGAAACTTCAAAACATAAACTCTGTGGAGACATGCAAGCAGTAAATTTAATATTCGTGTAGTCTAAGTTAACAATATTACGTCCTCAACTAAATTGACTTTAGGTTTAAATTCACTGAACATGTTACAGCATTTTGATGTGTTATATTTTGAGGAGAGTAGAGCTCCTTGATAGCTGTTCTAACCTTTAATGAGGTTCAAGACTGAGTGATGTTAAACAGATTCAGAATCATATCAACTGTCCATCAAAAGTAGTGGTTTTTTATATATGACGACATTAGTTCCGATTTCGGCCACGTGCTAAAGATCCTTATAGCACTTAATAAGAGGACGTAACATATAAATGTTTAGGCTAACATACATGTTTAGGTGTAAAATAAACTCTTTGCTCCAATTGACTGTGTGAATTGTGCTTTTATCTATATCACAAAAGTAGTATTATAAAGATATATCTGTGTTGTTCTTGTCTAAGAATGACCTACCTCAAACAGGCTTCGTCATTCGCAAATGTTCTAAAGCAATTGCCTGTTTATATATCTTGAGAGTAATAAGATCTTTAACCTTTTAATGACCACAATACACAACTACAGCTGCCTACGCCAGGCCTCAGGTGTGGGCGGAAATCCGTAAACTTACATTCAATTAATATTTGTAAGATATTACATGAAGTTATAACTACGTAGAGATTTAATTGCATGGATTTTAGTTGTTGTTGACGAAGGAAGTGAGTATTTTAATCATGTCTTGGATTTTTTACGAAAAAGGAGTTTAATAAACGCGCTCATGAAAATACGCAGGCATTAAAATGTCAGCTATGAGACAAATAGGATATCACATGAATAGGATCTAAACATGGACCGTGACGTCATTTTACAGCTCTGTCTATTCACGAAAGCTTTCATTCGCAGACCACAACACATTCCAACATTTCACTGGTATTCGAATTTTGCTATTAATTCTCTAACGGGAAAATTTAATGAAGAAAATGCTAGTAATTAGGTAAAGATTGATTGACTTAAAAATTGCCGCCGGTACAGATACGTCTAGAGAGTGGACCACTACCTGTACCATAAGCCCTAAAAACAGGAACCTTATCATCGTGGAAGCAAGATGACACTACACCTAGTTGTATTTGCCGTCTCGCTTTGATATTCTTAATAGTGCATCTTGAAGAGTTTATAATACAGGTGTAGTAACAGGTAGCAATAAGTTGCTGGTCGCGTCGCGGGCCGCGCTGACACTGGCCACGCCCTGCGACTAATTGCCGCCTCCTTGTTTATTTACACTACTATTAAAACCGCTACCGCCTGAAGTGGATGCTGATTTACGCGAGTTATGAATGGAAAGAAATTGGTCCGCTTTGAATTAGATCGCGTGATTTCTCTTTAGATGTGAGAGTAAAGGGTGATAGTTAGGTTTTGAGAACTGTTAAAACAATTACATGCATGATGTAATTTAGGTTTCAAGAAACTGGCATCATTGTTTCACTTACTATAGAGATTAAATTCATTCTAATATACCTACTAAAATAGTATAAATATCTTACCTTTGACAACAGCCTCGATGACTTGTATACTCCTTAACGTCAGCACCAAAGGTTCTATAACTAAGCTCAACAATAAAGAGCCTCCGGTCCGTCGCTTCTCAGTTATAAATATACCGTATGTACGAACTCTCAGAGGTGCACACGATACACTATAACTCTCTACGAATACAGTGGCATCGCTGAACCGGAGCGATTTTGCGGTTCCAAACTTCACCAACACACCTATCTCATTTAAATCACCTTTCAATACCCGACGTATGTTCACTTTGTATACCCGCGTCCCGTTAAACCCAGATTTCACACCGAACACTTTACCCGTAAACACGTACTTTGACAGCAGCGTGACGTGTTTCAGCAACACTTTGTTGTAAGTGACACTCGTGTTGCACGCGGAGATCGCGTGACGTTGACGGGCGAGCGGCCGCGGCTCATCCTGCATCAACTGCACGTCCGTGTTGACCAACTTCAAAGCAAACATCAACAGCATAAACGAACCAAGGGCCATCGCGGATGATAAATAAACAATTAGCGGGATGAACGTCCCCGATAAGTCAACAGTATATTTCCCGACGTGCGATTCACATTTATCAGATAAGGCTAGCATTCACGGTAGGATTTGCAACGTTAGAAGCGGTGCTATAAGCGTGCGCACGAGCGCAGGGCGCGCCGGAGGCTGTGCGCGCGCAGGGCCTCGGCCCACTCGCTCCAGAACGTTCACCTACCCTACATATTTACATACCGATTGGCTCGGCGTAAATAACACCACGCACCTGGTAATAGGACACCAGGTGATTGGATGGGACGTTTATCGCGACACTATCTTGATTTGTCGTTCCAGAAAACGAACTAATGTTTTCCTATCCATGTATTTATAGAAAGTCCATTTGTTATCCAAACGTCTCAATAAAAAATAATGCATTTTAAACAATATATTATCTCCGTAACGTAGGATAACCGTGACTATCGTCCGTATATAATAAATTGTTATCCTTTGTAAGATGAAGGTATCCACTAAACAAATTTAACAGTCTCCGCTCCAGCTGTCTCAATCAATGAGATGAGTTAAAAGTTAACACTTTGGAAAGTCAATGTAACGTAAAATGAAATGTCCTGCTATCCTTTTGTCCACAAATATTCCACAAAATACCTCACAGCGTGTTCACAGCCAATGATGTAATGCACTCATTAAATTGGTATTCATAATTACACAGGAGGTAATGTGCGTATTGCGGAGGCGATGAAATAATAAATTATAATTCAACTATCAGCTAAAGTGAACTTAATTCAATCAATCACAAATAATGGTGTTCAGTAAAAGATCCTTTTACATAGGGCGGTTATTAAAGTTTATCGATAAATAAGGTTTTTGTCAGTCAATCAACTTGCAACGTACCGCAGAAAATCATTATCACGGGAAGCGGGCGACATCAAAAATCAATTTGTTTTCTTGCCCCTCGAGAGCCGTTCGCTCTTTGCCGTTTTTATTGCGAAACAAATCTTGGCAATTTAATTTGTAAGAGACAATTACTGCGATGTATTTAACTAGAAGGTTTAATGTGGAGTAGTGTCGTTAAGTCATTAGAATTATAGAGACCAGTTTTACTATGGGATACGGTTTTAGTAAAATGGGTTGTGGACAGATGACAGTCGTTCTAATAAAATACCAACCCAGTCTTTCTGAAGGCTGATCTCTTGGGACTGGCTAGGCAGTAACTAACATTTAAAGTATACCTACACAAACTCGTTAAACCTACTTTTCGGCACTAAGCATACGTAACTATTCGTTTTATTGTTAGTAATTCAACACCAAAGCTTATGCTCTTCCACCCGAACAACCATAAAGTTAATTAAAAAAGTAGTTTTTAAAATATATTACAAAATTATTGCGACCGCCAAATTTTAACGATACAGTATTAACAAATTAGGCTCATACCTATTTAACAAAGGTCGATGTTAACAAGGGTTATAAAATTAAAATTCATGCCCACAGAGGTGCTCTAGTGGAGTTGCAATTAATATGAAAATCTCTGGACAATATTTATGACACTGACACAAGCGAAATTATTGCCGAGTTTAATATTTACTGACGCGCCGTATTTTACACGTCCAGCGGATTACGTGCGAAATATAAACGTAAGCTGCGTTATCCAAATTTAATGGTCGCTGTTTGACACCTTGATCATTTGCATTTCCTGTAAATACTCATTTGGAATGTAGTTATGGTCCACCGTTTGTTATTGCCGATAGCCCATGCTCGTGCCAAGCTTATTTACGACTACAACGAAAACCTTCGATTTGCTTTTGTCGTTTACGCATTACGCAACACCACACAGTATACATTGGCTTCTAATGACCAATAATGAAGTCTATTTTATGATGGCATTCAAATGACAAGATCCGTTCCCTTTTACATGGAGAGTCAATACCAATGCGAAAGCCAGCCAGTTAACGAACTTACCGACTGGCCTGAAACAAATCCGTATTCCATTATGCATTCCGTCAGTGCATTACAAATGAGGGCGCGCTAACCTCTCTCATCTAAGCGCACAGTGGGGATAATTTTCGACATGTTTGTAGTGATTACTTTCACAACTGCCACCCGACAGCGGTGCGGCGTGAAATATGGGCGCACCTACGTTTACGTTTTCAAATAATCCTCTCTGCCGGGGAATTATAACCCGTGAATAAACATAAAAGGCCGCGGTGGCGCGGTGGTGCGGCAGGCTGTAATTCCGCACTGGAAACGTCGTAAATAATTGTCGTGGCTTTCGCGCTAATTCCTCGCCAAGAGTGAAATCTATGAGAACGTACGCTTTGCGCTCTTATGAAAAATTGCCCGCGACTTCGTAACCTGTTGCTTTTGTACGAATTTAGAATTTTTATTGCTTTTTAAATTAGTACACGCAAATGAATGTATTTTGGCCTAAAATGTTAATTCGGACCGATATATTCCGAGCACGTCGTTGTCATAAACATCAAACAACATACCGCGTGATATTTGCAAACAAGTATTCGGGTACTTTGTAGTTCCGTGGCAGTGTTATAAGACATGCGTTGAAAAGCCTACACAGGCACGCGGCGAGCTATGCTAGCGCCAACTGTCTCGCTTGCAGGATGTCACAGCGGTAATTAAACATTCCTCAGCCGCTCTTGATATTAACCTGTTTGAAAATTCTAACAATGTCGTGTACTAGGTGCTTCCTATGAAAACGTTATAAACAACGCGTTATGTAGCTCCAGCGCTGGCTAGACAGGCATTTTGAATACCTTTTACGAACTAAGGCCTTTATGAATATTATATTATACATACTTTTATTATTCAAAATAAAGCTTGTGTCATGTGTGTTAACAATAAAGCTTGTCGCAAAATTGTTTATATATATTATAATATATATCCAACCCGAGATAAGTAAATATTGATTGCTTACAGTGAAGACATAATCAAATCGAGGAAATCTCCAGAAAATAATTACTCTAAAAGCACACATAAAGCCATGTAAGGTCTTAATCAGCAAATGTAATTTCATTTACGATCCCAAGTAATGGATTTCCCCTTATTGGGGAAGAATTAAAATAAACGCAATTAAATTAAAAATACCGTTAGCTGAATCTGGTGAGCCTAAGTAATAATGCGTGGACACAGATAAGCCTTTATAATCACTAAAGAGCTCCAGGTTTCACTAACACCACTTATAAAGTCCCTTTTGTTACGCCGTTTTAACCGTTCGACCCTCGACCCGGACCCTTTCTTTAAACCATCGGTACTAAATAGGCATCCATTCTGTTGTCATTCTTAACAAATACTTCATAAGCACTTAGCCGGAGCAATGTACAGACACAGAGCCCATTCACTATGACCGATATGTGCTCGTAATATTACACCGGAACTAATTTAATAATTGCCTACAATGAGTTTGTGTGACAGCTATGAGTAGATACACACTTGTTCTGTCTCTATCTTATTATCTGTCAGAAGAAATGTCTATAAAGCGAGAGGAGCCATAACACACATTATGATATACATGTACACCGCATTACACACAGAAAACCGACGACAAAAGAAAATCTTATTAATAATATATTCCCAAAGGAATACCTACGTCGTGGATTACATTCTTACTAGTAACTACGCCGGCTTAGCGGTAGATAATATCAAAATCTGTAGCTCAAACGGCACGTTAATTTCCATCATCCCATTCCGCGCAGAAAGTCACATCAATACGACAACGTTTAAGCGATGGAGGGGAACTGAGAAATAATGAATAGAGGCTTTTAGCTATATTACTGCGTCGCAGGCGGTTGGGCAAACGACTGTTATGACGAAATTAATGTCGCCCGCCTAAGTGAGTGCTCATATGGTTCACCTCAATCTTAATGACTCGGGGACAACACTCGCGAGTTAAAAATGTATTTTTCTCAACATAACTCATCAGAATGAGTACGGGCTTTCTCTCTCCGTAAATGTGAGACCGGGATGTGGCAGTAGTACTAAAACATTTTACGTCATAGTTATGACTGACGTAGTATTTTTACTCATGTTTTTCCTTTGAATTTAAGTATGTATGTATTTATCAAACGCTGCCGACTTATTGCTAAAAAAATATAAGTTTGCTAAGCTAATTATCCGAGGAAAAATAACATGATCTTTATCATCGTCACATATAACTTCACACATAACATTTAGTGCTGATATATAACTAACTAAATAACTAAACTTGTAATGATGAGGAACGAGCGCGTGACTTAAACGTGTAATACCGTGTATTTACGCAATTCTGTTTCCAGGCAAATATGAATTCCTTTGACGCTATTGATAATTCAAACATGCACCATCAACGGCTGCTCTATTAATAAAGCGCGTAAATAAACAAATGCAACATCAAATTAAGGACACGCTGGCATAACGGACAACCCGCCGATTATAATCTAACAACCATTAAAAACTATATCATCGCCTGAAAAAGCTTATAAAATATTTTACGACTTCCACTTGTTCTTGCAACAGAATAATGGTTTTAAATTTTGAAGCGCCGGCTTTTATGAAGTAGACAACGATAAGAAGGGATTATAAAAGGGAAGTGGGGGTGAAACACTGATAAGGAAATAATGGGCCGGCAACGAAATGGGGGAGACTGGGTATTATGGCTTTAATAATATAGTTCCTCCGTCGTTATTGACGGAATATTGACTGGCTTATTAATTATTTTTATGCGTCTACCGATTTCATGATTGTGCTTTCTGATAAAGATTATGTTACCCTCAATATTGCTAATGTAGCTGCGACTTGCGATTTTATCTTCATAATGTGGCAGGCTAATTTTATTGGATTCGTTTTCATTCAAGGATTGTTATTTAACTATTTTTAGACCCATCCAAATATAAAAGTCTAAGATGAAACTGATTCGTTACCGTAAAACTGGCTGAGTAAAGACATTCCGGGGTGAATTAAAAAAGTTATTCTTTTTTACAAGACAAAATTGTTATTTCAGGATTCTTAATTGTATGATAAAATATAAGTAGACAGAGTTCATGTAAACGCTTAGGTATATTTATTTTTTCTCTACACCCTTAAAATCTCAAATTATTTGTTTGTTTGTAGTTTTACCTATTTTATTTTGCTAATTGACTTGTATAAACTTTTGATCGGTGGTTACCTAATATCTTAGCACTCTTAGAAATATTACCCTTGGAACGATCAAAAGTATGAAATTCCGGTACCTATACACAGTCAGTGTCTAGGGTCCATACGTGACACAACTTTAAACCACGATTTACTAGTTTTAGAATTTGAAACTATTCCTAAGTTACGTAGGAGAAAAAAAAGACCACGCAAAAATTTCAAATAACTGTATTATAAAAGGAGATAATTTATTATAAAATGCATAGAGTTAGATATGTTAAAGATAACAATATGTTACATTATCAGAAAGTTTTAGAAATTCAAGTTACACGAATATCACATTGCAAGGTATAGCCATAGTAAGAGGTTCAGTACAGTTGGAGTTACGTAAATATTTTAACAATACAGCGATAATCTACTTAAACATATTATATAATTATTTAAAATGTTAACATTCATTAAACTTGGTAACTGTTGTGAAATATTTAAGTAGGTAACTATTAACAAGAAATCCTTAGTAATTTTTAAACAAAAATTTAGCACGACTAGAAATCCTTTAAACGTTTGAAAATAACGTATTTTTCTGCCTAAAGTAATCAAGGGCATACCAGTCGGGCCAAATTATGAGGGGTACAGGACTGTAACCCGAATGACTGGATGTTCAAACCTCGCGAAGGAGGGATCAAATCACGACCACTCACACGCAACCGGTGCACGCAACCCACGAAGCCAGGTATCTCTGTCGCACCTGATAACCTGAACCAAGAAATCAAATAAAGCAGAGGAACAAAAGAGACAACTATAAAAACAATAGAAATGACGCTAACTTTGTAACGTTGTCCGGTGGATGACCGATGTATATGTACGGATCGACATCAACGGAAGTCATGCGTCCATGCGAAGACCCTCTCGCTACCGACGACCCGAGCTTCAGAACGGCATCTTTTTTATATCTCCTGGCAGATATTTTAGATTTTCCTTCAGTTTTAACTTTTCCCGTATGCAATTCGAAAGGTCCGCTACCGGCGTCCCAACGTAATACTGCTCTGTCTTCAACAAATCCAAGCCAAATATGGTCCCTCGTCCCCGAAGCACTCAACAGTGCTCCTTTCCTACAAACTGTGGATACCTCTGCCCAAATATCGAAGCGTTTGGCAGGGAACCGCGCGCGAGCTGTCATCCTTGCCTGACCATCAAACAATGGCAGTTCGTAAATATCGTTCTTTTCCTCTTCGATATGCTCCTCAAACATAGAATAGTCTTCTACTTCGTTGAAGTCAAACTCTTCCTCGAAATCATCGATTAACGTTTGAACTTTATCTTTCGGACTCGATCTACCGCAATTGCCTTCAAAGTTATTCTCTATTACACTACTAGAATGAGTGTAGATTTTCTCTGCGAATATCAATTGAAGAGTATTAAATCTGTATTTAAAACGTATTCTACAGCGAAATGAGTTCTACAAATATCTAGCTTACAACTAGCGATATCCAATTGGTGGGAGAATATCGATACATGTCAGTTCTGGTTCTGGACTGTCGGGCTTGCCGCTGTCACTCGTGTCTACTGAAGCATCTGTGAACTGCAGTGCGTTGGGGTTTTGGTGTTTGATGTATTCGAAGTCTTTGAGCGATGTTCTATCGGGTTCCACGGGGGTGCTTTTTTGGATGTCGCTATTTTGTCGTGTGAAGGAGGGGCGGTTGGATCTACTGGAGCGGCTACCTCGGCGCACGTGCGGGGCCTCCTCGCTGCAGGGCCCGAAGGCCTGCGCGACCACGTCGGCCTGCGTGCGGCAGGCGTGCGTGCGCAGGTGGCAGGAGGACAGGTAGGTGCGGCCGTCGCTACCGCAGACCGGCGGCCCGTCCGCGGCCGGACACTCGCTGGCGCTGCACTGGCAGGCCGCCAGACCACTGCGCACCACGCAGTGCGCGCCGAAGTAACACGTCATGTGGTCGCAGTTAGTTGCCGGCAGTTGCGTAGATTCCGCTGCGAATAAAATTTATAATTACACATCGGCAGAAATTAATTAAAAATCGTTAAGCTTTTTATTGCATTTTAATACTTACGATCGAAACATCCGTTGGGGCCCAGTGTGTGTTCATGGTTGGAGCAGACCGTGCACTTCTGTCCTTGTATTCCAGGCTTGCATACACAGCGCCCGGTCATCTGTTCACAGTCTTCCCGAACTGAACCGAAGGCTGAACAACCACAAGCTACAACATAGCAAAACGTTAATTGATTAAATATTCATGAATTTGTTTTTTGTCACACTAAATAATTTTAGGCATAAATAATTTTTTAACATGCGATTGATGTTAAAAAGTTATTTGATTGATTGATGATAACTACTGAGCGCCACCTCACAAAGGGATCTAGCAGATGGACGGTGCCGCCTAGGCCGGACCAGAAAGTCACAGCGAGATGAATTAAATGTATACTGCGAGGACTGGTCCGTCGTAGCGCAAGATAGCGACTTTGGACAGATATAGTAAAATTTCCTAGCCATATAACACTGCAACTACAAAGAAAAAGGTTGCATTCCACTCACGTATGCATCCCGTATGCCCAGTCCCGATCCTCGGCAGCCCCCAATAGCCGGGCTCGCAGCGGTCGCACTTGAGGCCGCCGACGCCGGGACGACACACACACTGGCCGTCCTCATCGCACCGTTCCGTGACGGATCCGAGCCGGTGACAGCCGCAGACGGCGGGGCAGCCGGCGCCGCCCGGCCCGCGCGCCGCAGTCACACCGTCCGCGCAGCAACCGTGCCAGGACTCCTGACAACCTTTCTTCTCTACCACTGCCTTATCTATATAAGTATAAATATTATTCAGTTAAAGACGGTAGAACAGAATTTACTTTCACTTGGTACCGTGGCACATTGTGCAAGAAACAGTTATTCCCAACAAATATACTGCTTCATGTGTAAGGGTAATGTAAAATTAAATCTAATTGCAATGTGTCTAGTTCTAATGAAAATCTGATTTATTTTTAGTACTAGCTGTGCCCGCGACTTCGTCCGCGTGGAATAATTATTTTGGGCATCATTTATTTTTGCGGACAACCTTCTTAGCTTTATAAATTATAGCTGCTCTGTTACCCACGACTTTGTCCTCGTCATTTTCTGTTATTATTTTAGACAATTTAGTTTTAAAATTTTTAAAAGAACATAATTATTTTGACTTCACAACCTGATACGTTGCACGTTGATACAACTCTTAACAAATGCATTAATTTCGACCGAATTTGATTACCATAAAAACGGTTCTAGTGAGTTAATCTTAAAAGATAGACATATACTGTTCTGGACATTTTTTTAGATCATTTAAATAGGAATAATTCTTTCATACATATATTTTTGGTATCTTGAACTGTTTTCGCAGCGCATGCAATGGAAGCCCTCAAGGATGAATAATTTTCCCCGTTTATTTCACATTTTCCATTATTTCTTCGCTCCTAAGAGTTGCAACGTGATGTTATATAGCCTACAGCCTTCCTCAATTAGTGGTCTATTCAACACAAAAAGAATTTTTCGATTCGACCCAGTAGTTCCTGAGATTAGCGCGTTCAAACAAACAAACAAACTTATCAGCTTTATAATATTAGTATAGATTATATTTTATAATAAGAAATGAAACTAAACTTTAAATATACGTAGCCAGGGGCGTGCAGTGTGCACAGAAATGTGACACTGGGCATGCAGTGAAGTACTTACTAATTGCCACTAATTAGATCACCTTTACCTTGTTAGAAACAGGAGCTGCACGAAATGAATAAATATTTTGACAGAGGTCATTAAATGCAGGAAAATCTACAAACAAAACGATTACACACCGCGATTCAGAAATATGACGTCATCGTGACTGCGCCATCTAGTATATCAAAACGGCAGTTTGTGGTGTTACTTTGGGCGTAGATAATAGATGGCGGTGGTAACTATTATTGACTATTATAGTATTTATGTTAGCCCTAGTTATTATTGACTATTATAGTATTTATGTTAGTGGTAACTATTATAGTATTTATGTTAGCCCGACCTTCGGCAATAATATAATGGTGTCAAATCTTAACACCGCGATTCAGAAAACGACGAAATTTGCACAACGCTATCTATCGGATTTAGAATTTATCTATCAACATTAGTTCTATTTTTTGTCATAAGATGTCGTTGCAAGTACTACACTGAACTGCGTAACGTAATTATTTTACTTCTTGAATTCACTTAATTAATCATATCTTTTGGTAGAGTGAACCGATTTTGATCAAACAAAGACTAAGTTATACCTCAAGTTGCGTATAATTTTTGTGTATAAACATTGTCTGTATAATTATTGAGTTCGTAGATTTTACGTGATGCGGGATTGACTTTCACCTCTCCTCCCTCCCCCCCTTATCGGTTTCCGGGATGAAAAGTAGATATGATCCTTCCTTGGAGTAGGTACTATAACCATACCAAGTTTCATCAAAATCTGTTCAGTAGTTTTTGCGTGATTCGCGTTCAAGATACAGACATACAGACAGACAGACAGACAGACAAAATTTTTTTTAATTGCATTTTATACTTCAGTATCGATAATAAAACGCCCCCCACTCATTTTTTTTTAAATATCTTCAATGTACAGAATTTGACCCCGACCATTTTTATTATAGTACTAGCTGTGCCCGCGACTTCGTCCGCGTGGAATAATTATTTTGAGCATTATTTATTTTCGCGGACAATCTCCTTAGCTTTATAAATTACCAGTAAGATCACAGTTTAAAATATTAAAATGATGCGACCCACCTTGATGGAATCAGGAGCTGCACGAAACGAATAAATATTTGGACAGAGGTCATTAAATGCAGGAAAATCTTAACACCGCGATTCAGAAATATGACGTCATCGTGACTGAGCCATCTAGTATATCAAAACGGCAGTTTGTGGTGTTACTTTGGGCGTAGATAATAGATGGCGGTGGTAACTATTATTGACTATTATAGTATTTATGTTAGCCCTAGTTATTATTGACTATTATAGTATTTATGTTAGTGGTAACTATTATAGTATTTATGTTAGCCTGACCTTCGGCAATAATATAATGGTGTCAAATCTTAACACCGCGATTCAGAAAACGACGAAATTTGCACAACGCCATCTATTGGATTTAGAATTTATCGATCAACATTAGTTCTATTTTTTGTCATAAGATGTCGTTGCAAGTACTACACTGAATTGCGTAACGTAATTATTTTACTTCTTGAATTCACTTAATTAATCATATCTTTTGGTAGAGTGAACCGATTTTGATCAAACAAAGACTAAGTTATACCTCAAGTTGCGTATAATTTTTGTGTATAAACATTGTCTGCATTGAGTTCGTTGATTTTACGTAATGCGGGAGGGACTTTCACCTCTCCTCCCTCCCCCCCTGTATCGGTTTCCGGGATGAAAAGTAGATATGATCCTTTCTCGGAGTAGGTACTATAACCATACCAAGTTTCATCAAAATCCGTTCAGTAGTTTTTGCGTGATTCGCGTTCAAGATACAGACAGACAGACAGACAGACAGACAGACAAAATTTTTTTTAATTGCATTTTATACTTCAGTATCGATAATAAAACGCCCCCCACTCATTTTTTTTTAAATATCTTCAATGTACAGAATTTGACCCCGACCATTTTTATTATAGTATAGATAGATTGAAGTAGACGTCAGACGATGTATTTGAAAGGTTTATGTAGTTAGCCTGAGGCTTTGAGTACTTCGCCGGACTTTAGCCACTAAGATTGAAGTTATTCATTACAACTTAAAAGTCGACTTTCGGTTTCAAAGCCCACTTTGTAGAGTTTTAAGTTACTAGCAAGTAAACTTGAGTACAAATATAAACATTAAAAAAACCTCTGCATATTATTCAAGACAAATAAAACATTATGAACACTAATGGTCGCAAGAGCATGTTTTACTTAGGCTTGACGTACATGCATATAAAATGCAAGTTAGCTGCATAATAAGATGTATGCTCTACAAACATGACGCACTGTCATTATTGGTAATGCATTTCACTGAGCACTATAAATAGATCATACAAATATTAAGACAAGTCTTATTTGTCTTAAGCAATGCTACTTTCTAAATAAATTATACAAACAACTACATGACATGGGCCTGAGGGCCTACCACCACATCTCAAAGTAAAGTAAGTAGTTGTGGAAGAGAGATGCCACTATACAGCATGTAGTTTGACGTCACGCTTACACAACCGTTAGATTATGAATTTAAAATGTGGTGGTAGACTCCCTGTATTTGCTACGCGTATAGTGTTCAATTCTTACTGGGTACAGTCCCGTCAAACAGGCTCCGATTTAATTATGACTTGTCATATTCACCTACTCTCTTTGTAACTGTACTTGTACATCGACGTATTGTTGTTATGCATATATACATAGTATATTGTAACATTGGCACGTATTAGTGCAGAGAAGGGACAGCCAAGTTTATACTTTTGTCAAATACATGTTGTTTGAAAAATGTACTTTGATATAGAGACTCGTACAAAAAATAATCGTACGTATCTAGAATACTGAACAAAATAAAGCGGGTTAACTCCTTAAAATAACGGATTTTCTTATCTCTTACTAGAGAACAAAGGCATACCTACCTTTCCTGCAACATCGACCGGCTCTACCGGGTGATGAAGAAGATTCCTGCCGCCAGTCCTTACTATTTCTCAACCACTGCTGCAGTCCAAAGCTCATTTCCAGCATCCGTTAGAGACTTAGAGACAAATAACAAAAGCGCATCACATACCTTTCCTCATCGAGAGGCCTTAGTGGCGTGATGGCAGAAGATTCCTACCGGGTAGTTCTTTCGATAAGGTCCATCTTCGCAGTCTACAGGCCGACCTTCATCATCTACTAGCAGCTTACAAAAAAGAACAACACATACCTTTCCTGCAACATCGAGCGGCCTTTGCAGTGTGATGGCAGAAGCTTCCCGCCTGGCAGTCTTTCCGATGCGGTCCACCGCCGCAGTCTATTGGCCGGCTTTCTGCATGTACTAGTGTCTTACAAAAAGGAACAACAAATACCTTTCCTGCAACATCGAGCGGCCTTTGCAGTGTGATGGCAGAAGCTCCCCGCCGGGCAGTCCTTACGATGAGGTCCTCCGCCGCAGTCTATAGGCCGACCTTCCGCGTCTGTTAGCGGCTCATCATCTCCACATGGCCTGAACTGTTAAGAAAGAACATTTCTCCTTTGATTTTAAACCATAAGTACACAGTTTATGAACTAAATTCAGTTGTTCTGTTTCTTGACTGATGGCAATGTTATAAAAGTCAGTGGCGAAGGTACCAATCAATGCCTAATTGATAGACTAAATGTTTTTTATCGTTTAATTGATGAACCTGACAAAAACGAAATCGTATGTTTCAATTTAACTAATTTCATTTCAAGATTCACAGATACGTTATGACTGTAGAACTAAAGACAATTGCCACCAAGACTCAAAATGGACCAGAACCAATCTTCCAGCACCAGAACTGAAATTCTTCCTCAACTGGAACAGTACTGGTTTAAGAAATCGTACTAGACCTGTATATTCTTACCCAGTACACTAGTCTACGTTGAACTCACCTCAAGTCCTCGACATAGCGCTAATGGTCTGAGCCGCAAGTCCTCCTGTCTCCTACACGCCTCTAGCTTCATGTGACACAGTGTGGGATACAGGCGCAAGTCGGACGCACACACTGGTGCTGATGTCGTGGCTGCGGCGGCCGCTGCGGCGCAGTCGAAGAGACAAGCACACCTAAAACGAAATTTCGAACGAAATAGAGAGAAATATTAGAGGTTATGAGCTATTATGATATTAAATTTTGTATTTTCCTCATAATTGTACCAATAGACTTTAAGTTGCCAATTATGCTGGTACATATTGGTGGCATGTTTGAATCTACCGTTTACTCCTTAGATTTCATTTTTAGTTTAAAGCTGGTACTATTTAAAACCGTCGCTTCGATTAAGACACCAATTCTGTTTTATTTATTTTCCTATTTAAATAAAATAAAATAAGACCCGTACCTGGTATTTTTTTAGAACTCTTAATCCTTGCAAACATGCTATTACATTACATAGCTTATCGACGGATAATGGGTTCAAAATTACAGTTTTGTCCATACCTAGGTTGTCCATTAGAATCGACAGCGCAGGTCGCTTCGTACGCGCACTGCACGCGCGCGCACACGGCCGTGCCTGTCACAGCCTCGCTCGAGTTCTCCGCGTTCTCGTCTCCTGTCCGGATCTCATTGCTCAGGTCTGTTAGCTTTGCTGATCTGTTTCCATCTGCATGACAGACGAATGGTTATGATATTAGATGAGCTCAGCAAAAAAAAAATATGTGGTCTTAGTTACTAAGTCGTGGTGGCGTTGCCGTTCTGTATGTATGGATTTGTATACACGATGTGCAGGTTCGATCCTCAGCGCAAGCAAGTACTAATGTGTCATTATCAAAGTTATATGTATTGTACTTTTTTATTATTCTAAGACACTACTGACAAACGGTGAAGGAAAACATTGTGAGGAAACCTGGATTCCAAACATTGGAATCTGTAATCGCCAATCCGCAGTAAGCTAGCGTGGTGATCAATGCTCAAACCTTCCCTACATGGGAAGATATATTGAAGAAATCAAACTCAGCCGGCTATCAACGCTTGAGCATAAAAAAGTACGGAGTCCAAGCTTTGAAGGGTTAGTTTAGTTTTGCACATTAAAAGCTAGCAAAAGCAATCTTCTCATAAGTATATAATTACCAGCAGTATTATTCTCGTCCTGATCAGTGCACTCCCCATAGTAGGCCACCCTGGGCGGCGGCTCGCCCCTGGCCTTAGCCTCGCAGGCCGCGCGTCGCAGCGCACAGTGGTGCGGGTAGGAGCGCCGGTTGTCCCCGCACACGGGCTCGCGCGCCGCCTCGGCACACGCCGCCTGGCAGCCGCAAGTCCCGCGCGCGCACCAGCTGCCCGCCGGGCATACTACCTCCGAACACGATTCTGGAATACCATCTCTATTTTAGATACAACTAGCTGTTGCCCGTAACTTTGTACGCATTCGTATTACTTCCGCAAAAAAAAATTGTCAAAAAAAAATTTGGGGATGAAAAATAGATGTTGGCCGATTCTCATAGATACCGGATAAACACAAAAAAAATCATCAAAATCGGTCAAGCCGTTTCGGAGAAGTATAGCAACGAAAACTGTGACACGAGAATTTTATATATTCGATATTACAGCGTTTTTACGATGGATGGATTGTATAAGGAACGATATGAATGAAAAAGGAGTAAATGGTAGTGTCACGTCTGATAGGGGAGAGTGGAAGAAAATGTTTTGCGCCGACCCCAAGTAAAATGGGATAAGGGTAGGAAGATGATGATGATTACAGCGTTTTTACATTATCCAATCTGATATCGGACGACTATCCAATATTGGCGAATGTAAAATGTATGTAGTTCTGATATCGGATATCGGGTCAGACAATGTGCAAGACAGATTGGTTTTTCTTACATTTGACTTCCACCGATACCAGATCGGATAATATGAAAATGACTAGGTTCTTACTGAAATACTGCTACTGGCCAAATATTGTAAGAGTCAGAATTGTTTATGGTTACCACCAACATACATGTATAATGGATGAAACTGTAGTCGATGGAAGACGCCAGTCTATGCCATGTAGAGTGCAGTTTTGACCCCCAACATGACAAGCACCCAATCCGATAATAATGTAGGTAGATCAAAAAGCAGATTAAAATAAAAGAAGAGGGCATGATGACGTTACAAGGTGGTTCATATTTACCGCAGGACCCCATGTGTTTGATATGCAGTCGCCTCTTCTCCTTACACGCCGTGTCGCGCAGGGCACACACACTACTGTACGTCTTATTGTCTGTACCACACACTTCTTCTGTCTCCTGCAAAATAATGATAAAATTAATATAGTTAAATAGCAGAATCGGACAAAAAACAGCATTCGTTGCATGAGTAAATTACGTAAAGTGAGGTTCAAGTGGTACTAATATTATAAGTTATATGGATATACTAACAGTTCCCTCCTCGCAGTGTTTGGGACAAACACAGCTAGCTTCAGAGACACCGTCGCTCTCGCAAACCGCGTAGAATTCGCACTTCTTGTTCTCGCACCCGTCTGCCAAAACAATCATTATTAACAAGTTGCATATGATTTAGCGGAATTTATATGAAATAATTTCCGCTAACAATAGTTTAAGTTTTGACGCAACTTTACGACTAAAGACCTTTTCTACACCGAAGTAAAAAAAAACTGAATTCTTAGATTTCATTAAGGTACCTAATTGCGAATCTAAACATTGTGCCCTTAAACAATAGTAATCATAGTCGAAAATTTGGAAGAATGTATGGATGCTTTGCTGTTCGTGTCAAAATGACCTACATAAGCACGTACCTACGTATACGTTACTACTTACTGCAGGGTCCGTCGTACAACACTTGCACGTCGCGGCGATGCCGGCAAGCCTCTAGCTGCAGCTTACAGCGGTTGCCGTACGAGATGCCGTCGGAGCCGCAGACGGGGGCGAACTCGTTGGAGCAGCGCGGACAGCGACACACGCCGCGCCCGCCCGTGGCCACGCACTCCCCGCCGTGCGGACACACGCGGTCCGCACACACGCCGTTGGATCCTGATGACACGTAAAAGATCACAAATAAAGACGAGCATTCAATTCTATTCCTGTAAAGTCTGTGTATTTGAGTTTAGTCAAAATTATATTTTGATAACAGGGTAATTTTATTCGGATCAAGATATTTAAGTCAAAAATATTTTGTAATTTATATACTACATACACATTTTACGTAATGTATCCTTTACCACAAGCCCCGGCGTGTAACACTCTAAGCTCTCTCCCGAGCAGGCAGGCCGCGCGTCTCAGCTCGCACTCGCTGTCGTGCGTGCGTGAGTCCGAAGCGCACACAGGACGCAGCACGGGCTCACAGAGAGGGGGACAAGCGCATACGGCACCACCGCCTTCTACGCGGCACTCCGCACCATGCCGGCACTCAACCTCCGCACAAGGATTTACACCTGAAATCAAAGGATATGTTTTTATGAAACTAAATGGTGGGTAAACTGTCTTAGAAAACTGGCATTTATTCATAGCTTCCTTTCTTCTTTCTCAACACTAATCGACTGCTACGTGTTTCTACTAACCAGAGCTACACTGTCCTTTAAAAATAATCTTCAACTGTTTTCTAGCGCGACAAGATTCCCGATGCATTTGACACTCGTTGGAGTAAGTCTTGCCGTCTGATGCACAAACAGGGGAGAACTCTAGTGGGCAGGGCTCGGCGCAGCGGCACGACGGGGCGCGACGATCGTCCAGCTGACACACCTCGGGGTCGGGACAGGTTACTCCGGAACACGGATCTACAAAAAAAGTACTCTTTTTTCATGTAACCGAAGACCAAGTATTGGGTCAGAAGTTAGTCGAAAATTCCCATAAATACTTACCACATTTGCCGTAATATTTAAAGGTTATATTAGTGTTTGATTCGCAAGCAGCTCTTCGCATTTCACACTCGCCGGGGTAGTCGCGAGCGTCGCTTGCGCAGAGCGGCCGCGAGCCTTCGTGGTCGCCGTAGCTGGGGCACGAGGTGGGACACTCGCAGTTGTAGGCTCGGCCATCGGGCGTGGGCCGGCACCACGCGCCCGGCCCGCACGTCACACCGTGGCACGGGTCCGGGACGTCTGATAGACATGAACAGTTAAATAAGCCAGAAGGCTTACTATCACCTTTTAAAGCAATATTATGGTAATTATGAAAAAAAATGCTGTTCTACGTCGAGTAGTGCCACATTTCCACTACTGCCTGAACATTGGATACTCAAAAGAGTACTGTTTATGACTAATGTTATTCGTATCCGATAAAGTTTTCAAGTTCGAATTCAGGATAAAAGACCTCGTTGCACTCAGTAATTACCGAAATGCCCAAAGCAAAAAATTGGCAAGAGTGGTTAGTTACTTTTTCACCCTCTACCTATACCGATCAGCTAGTCCGATAGACGAATTTTTTACACGAGGCTACAGGTTTATGCATTTTTACAGATCACAGCATTGAGACACTTGTTCTAGCTCTATACTGTGTGATAGTAAAATGGTGCATACCACTCGGGAACAGGTAACAGCAGTCAGCAGCCGCCACCAGCACCAACAGCGCTGGTAGCCGCGCGCTCACCATTGTTCAACGCGCTCGTCACACTTGCCACTTCTTGTTTCCACCATCACACGTCATACATTTGCGTGACACGATTTACTACAAAATCAAACATTTTTTTCTTACATTATTAAATACAAATAAATAAATTAAACAAAACTACTCGTGTAAATGTTTTTATTTCTGCGGCCACAGTTCGATCAATAACAACAGTAAGTTTGCTTTTATTTACACGTAAATTGAATTAAGAAAAAAATCCACATTGAACTCAAATTGCGTTAGAACTAAGACTAGTACTTACACAATAATTCACTAGCTTCTTTTCACTGAAAGAGTTCAAATTAATCCTTTATATCATCAAATTATATGAAGAGGAGGTTGTTTTATTTGAGCGCACGGAGCGCCATTGTGAATTGCGTTCACCCCAATCGACAGGGGGCTACTGAAGCTGAGAGGCCACTGAACACTTGTCTGAATGAACTTGGATCATGCGCAGTACGCGAGTAAGGTAGCCTCAGCCCGCGGGTTAGACTAATTTAATAGCACCTACGTCATTCGAGGCAACAGTCAATAATGTGATCTTGTTTAGATATACTTACTTAGGGAGATATATAGGTATTTTCGGCTTATTGCGTAAAAGCGGATACACATTTTTAGGAAGCTGTAATCGCTATTAAGACGGTTCTGTTAACAAGTGAAGCCAATTTACTGCAAGACATTTTCTTCTGTTCATTCTTATTTATCGGACCAAGTAAGAAGCTAGGTGTATCTGGAAAGTACGGTAATGTAACTAACTTCGAAGGATCTAACAACTAGAAGTGTTCAACGTAGTTTGCTTTACGACCTGAAGAATTTTGACTAAGTAGGTAAGTATAACTACCTACTAATTAAGGACCTTGGCAGCTTGCTCGAGGTAAGATTTATATTATGTATTTATCATTCGGGAACGAACACAACAATTTTTTTATACCTATTACTTTCAATGGTTGAGACATCTAAATGGCATGGCACTTCTCATATCCATAAAGTGGACCCCTTGAAGTGGAAAGTGAAAACGCGTTCTGGGAGAAGAAAGATAAATATATTGTTTTTTTTAAGTACAATACATTCGTACAATATCTACTTTCTCCTGTACCCAGCTATTTCCCCGCCCAAAATTTAGTTTTGGCCTTGATCTTATAACCATAGGAGACGACAGCAGAAAATAGCTTTATAATGCGTTAGTTCCAATACTCGCGCCACCCACATACTGCTGCAGTACCTTCGTCCAAATTCAAATATGTAATTAGAAAACCTACTAAATTAACACTTACAAGATGCAATGATATTGCTAGGTACTATTTTTGCATTAGCTAAACATTTATTTTTAGCAGTAGTCCGCCCGCCATATTGAATAAAATGACTATCGGCGATATTTCTCTCAAGAAAGGCACAAATATTATACATCCCGTACAAACGAGAGATGCGTAATAGTAAAAGTTGCTTTTCGACTGTTTACACTGTCGGCGACGAATCTTTGTCGCTTTTTAGTGATACTCGTTCAGCAATGCTTGCTCGCTTGAAAATTTATTTACATCATAATTTCTTAACAATACATCTTTCAAAAGTAGACATGAAACAAAATACGTGGACAACAAAATATTGCAACTACGATGATGGCGATGAATTTTACGAGTGTTTGTGTTCGAGTAATCGCTCACTCGCTTATATCCCGGCGACATTTTCAAAGCTGCTTGTTTAGATTCTAGTACTATTCATTTCTCGTTAGTTAATCTTGACGGTCGGACCACTGCCTTAGAATCACAACATATTCATCCAAACATATCACTGTTATCACGTATGAAGGTTTATAATTAAATTAATTCCATTTCACTTGGAAACGAATTGAGTAGTAAGCTGCTTACATATTTTGGCTTCTAATCCAATATAAGTTGCCCCTTTACACTGACATTACAGCTGCAACTTCATTATGGCATAGCTGTGGTAATACACAATGCCAGCTAACTCCATACCACACTTAATGAAAAAAAGATTTAGAAATGAAATAAAAAATTATCAACTTTAATATGTTTATTTATTATCATGGTATATACCATTTAAGACATTTTCACCCTTTATTACATTCACAATTGCATGTAACAGAGAATAAGAATTTACATAATGTATAAAAATAGGATTGTACGAGCCATGTCAGGACTCGGAAATGCACGCAAAATGAGAAATGAATTTACAAATAAAAACTCTTTCCTGTCCACTGCTAAAATGCAATGACAAAGTTATGTGCCCCTTCTGCTAAGCTATACACAATTTATTGAAATTGCACATGATTTATAATTACATGCAAACCTACTAACAATTGCTAAATTTTGTACATTGACTACGACCTATTTATATCACTTGTTTCTGTCAAGTTAAATACATAAATAACGACATGAGGCATCAATTACATAAAACATTGGATTAGAGATAAAAAAAAAAAACAATTAATTAAGACTGCCACTAAAGTTGGAACAATATAAAATTAATGGTTGTTTTTTTCTAAATTCTGTACATTAACAATCAATCGACAGATTCGGCAATAAATAAATTTACTATACAGTCTTACTTATAAAATGTCACTAATAACGTCTCATATCAAATCGATGCGCTTTCGCTTATCACATAGATAAAAACCACAGCACTTTTGTCACTTAAACTTTACACTTTCACGGTTATACCAGCGTTCTCGGAAAGAGGTGATACTACAGGCTACCTATTTACAAAATTAAATACAAAAATATTTACAATGCGCGACGGAATACGGCACTAGGTGGGAGGTGCACGACGATCGTAATCTCTTCTGTACACTTCCCGCTCATAGTCCCGGTCGTCGTACGCGTAATCAGGCTGCGTATAGCCTCGCCACTCATCCGGGTAAGGCCTCACAGGCGGGAAACCCATGCCGGCCGCCATGGTCGTACTGTCGTAGTAACCACCATAGGGGCCTTGCATGCTTCCACTAAAACCGCTGTACCGGCTGCGAAACAAATAGGCAAGTTAAAATCAAGTCCAGCATAAATAGCATAGAAAGTATAAGAATCGTTTAGCGTGTGTCGTACCTGCGCTTGTCCATGGGTCGCGGCGTGCGGTCGGCGCGGTACTGGCGCGGGCCGGGGTAGGAGGGCGGCGTCCAGGCGGCGTGGTCGGCGTGCGCGTGCGGCATGGCGGGGTAGGGCGGGCGCGAGCGCGCGGCGCTGAGGCCGCCGCTGTCGCGCCGCGTGCGGGATCGCTCGCGGTCCCGGTCCCGGTCGCGCTCGCGGTCCCGCTCCCGGTCTCGGTCCCGCTCGCGGTCGCGGTCCCGGTCTCGATCCCGCTCCCGCTCCGACCGACTCCGCTCTCTGTACATCAAATCGTCCCGCTTCAGGCTCCTATCCCTATCCTTGCGATCCTTGTGTTTGTTTTTATGTCTGCAGGGATGGAAGAAGCAATAATGGTGGTGAGCGACACAGGAGAGGTTAGCGATTTGATGAGAATATAACATGTTATGAATATTAATAATGAGGAAGCGGGTGAACTTGTGTGACGAGTTTATCATTATTGTTAGTGAGCAAATGACATCAAAATCAATAAACATTACGGTACCTTTCATGACGCTTATTTTCACTGGGATCCGGGTCACATTCTCCTTCTTCTAACTTTCTCTTTATTCCAGATGTATGTGGAATTTTGTCATTGTTTTTATCAAATTTGTCCCGATCAGTTTTAGGTCTCTTTTCTTTCTTATCATTAGCATTATCAGCTTTACCATCTTTCTTATACGACTTAACATGATTGCTATTGTGATTATTTTTATTGTTCTACAACAACACACATAACACATGTAATTATTTTGAAAAATTCACCATGTATCAATTACGAAAAACAAACAATACTAACCTTAACATTTTCTTTGTGTTTTCCTTCTCTTTTACTGGATGGTTCAGTTTTCTTCAGTCCATATTTGTATAACCTATAAAGCTGTTTTGCATCAAAATTCGTAAACTTTGAAACAAAATACCAGAGATTGCTTCTCCACTCAACTTTCTTTTCAGGGTCGGGGTACGCGTCTACACATATATCTATTTGGTTGCCAATCTGCGTGAGACAAGCCCTCGTTCGAGCAACTTGATCAGCCTCAGAGAGTGTTTGATCTGGATTGTCAAGTGCTCGTAATGCTTTCTTGACTGGCCTCATCTTTTCCTTGCACTAAAATAAACAAAAAAGGATATTAATATAATAACAGTTATGCTTGCTGTCGAAGTACAGATTATCGACTGAACGTCTTATATTATGAGTTCTACATGCTGTTATGTACCTCTTCAAACACTGATGGGTCAAGGTCACCTAGAACCTCCAACGCCCTTGGTTCATTGTTAGCAGTAAAGTGCATGGGGCCGGCGGGCTTCTTATTTCTTGATTTCGATTTATCATTTTTCCTGTTGCTCTTACCGCGTTTTTTATCTTTCTCTTTCTTATCATTTGAGGTTTCATCATGCGTAGACAACTCTTCTAGTTTAGATTTACTCTAAAATACAAAATTAATATTATTAGTGACATGAAACAATATGTTTTGAAAAACGTTTTTTAGTTTCTTTTAGTGTAAAGTACGTACCTTATCAGATTTATCATTTTTACCAGTCTTATTCGATTTTTTATTCTCGTCCCCAGAACTACCGTCATCTTCTACTATGTCTTTAGTAACAGGCTCTTTATTGCCCCGTTTCGTTCGAGGTTTCCTCTGCTTTTGCTTGCCATTCTTTGTATCAAGTAATTTTTTAATTAATTTTAGCAAATATTCAGCGCGCGACTGCAAATGCTTCGCCTGAGGTTTCTTATCTTCGTTGGTGAGAATTTTGTCTCCAATTTCAAAAGAAGAGTCCATTTTAATTGCTTCCCATGAACCCATACCATATTGATATATTCCTGCTAGTAGCTTGGAATCATCTGGTACGCCCCACTCCACGTCGAAGTTTGCTGGTCTCGTTCTGTAACCAGGAGATGTTAAACTATAGTTCCTTTTCCCTTTAAATAATAATTTTAATTGGTAAAATATGTACACACCTGAAATCCAGCTGCCACTTTAATCTTTCTTCTTTAGTGTCAGGTAGGAACTCATCGAGGGGTGCTAATTCGTCTTGACAGGCAGCCATCGTTTTTGCATTTACAGGTACTCCACCAAGTTTAAAAGTTTTTCTAGTGTTTTTGCGACCGTCTAACTGTTCATCTGTAAATTTAATGTTTTATTAAAAATCTAGACAATAGGAAAACACGTAGGAATGTGTAATTAACTATGGAGTATAACTTACTTGCTGCTTCTGAAGTGTCATTCAGCACTGCTTTACATCGCTCTTGTAAAATTTCTCCTAACTTTTTGAGATCAGCAAGTGGTTTTTCTTGTAACTCTGCATCGCAGGCGATACTGTCCAGATGTTTTAAGGGCGCTGAGAATTTCTTGAAGCTCTTCACGAATCTTCTTATCTGAAATGAAACAATGAATTGAATAATGCTCAATTCTCGACAAGCAAAACAAATGTAACATCCAGGTTCACATGGGTGAGGTTCTTATTAGTCAGATGGCAGTGATTTTATATAATGACATCATCATCATCAGTCTGTAGCAGTCCACTGCTGGATATAGGCCTCTCCCAAGGTTACGCCACAGAACCCGGTCTGCATAATGACATACATTATATTAACAGATTGTTGAGTGTACCTCTTGGTCAGTGAATCCCTTGATCTTCTCCCTGTGCGAGGCGGGCGGGCGGCCGCGCTTGCGGGGGCGGTCGTCGTCCGCGCTGGCGTCGGAGATGTCGCTGTCGCCGTCGCCGTCCAACTCGGCGCCGTCACCGCCCTCGCCCGACCCGCGCCCGCGACGCTTGCGGCCTTCAGCTGTTATGGAAATATAACTTGTTACGTACAGTTTTACTACCAACATTCACCATACAACTGTAGTGTATGACGAATCGCTCCCATATATTGTAACGTAGTTCGTAAGATAGACATTATTGGGGCGATGCGTACAACAATAAAATTTATTAAATCTAAAATGTATTTGACAAGCATTATTCAGTAAATGAGAATGTATGTAAATATTAAAGTAAACAACGTTTAAATATAAATACATATTTACGTATAAATATTACCATACATCTAACGAATCAACTATCGGAAATAGAACAGATTTCCGTTATATTTAAATTGAATGGTAAATTGAGATTAAAATAAATAGTAATACTCACTACCATCAGCATTATTAGCTTGGAGATTCTTTCTTCTAGGTGGCAAGTATAGGTCTTCCATTTCTTTGTTTTTCTCCTGCTCCGCGATGGTTTTTCTCACATGGTCAGGTATAATGTCATCCTAAAATTACGTAAGTAAAATTACAATACATTCTCCCTAATAAAGTATGTTCAGACAGCTTAAATATATTTTAAAAAATCTTACCCAATCTTTGCTTTCCTCTTCCGCATTTTCTTTTTTAACTTCCATTACTGCTTTGTCCTCATCAAAGGCAAAGCTAGCAACTTTGAAGGCTGACAGTAATTCGTCGCCGGCCATGGACGGGACTTCATCACGAGTTTCAGCTCTTTGTAGGATTTCATCAATATCACACTAAAAATGTACAAATAATTATTACATTTAATCATTTCGCTGGCTAGTGATGCTTATTTCAAAGTAATTGTATTGACTACAAGATAAAAGGGTAATTTAGACGATGCGAGAAATTTCGTACGAGTTACAATACATGGCAGATCTAAACAATTAAGGTATAAGTCATCTTTATCGGCGATGTATCGCAACTTGCAGAGTTCGCAACATATAAAACAGCTTTTATAGAAACAAAAAGTACATACGACAGGGTCCTCATCATTCTCGTCGTCATCCTTAAACAATTCTTCAGCACCAAATTTCAATATTGCATTTAAATCTTCCTTATTAAATGGATTATTGGCACTTGTCCCTGAAGCATCGCGTTTATTGAGGACTGTTCTACCAGTGGTGTCCATACGCTGAATAACAAGATGATCAAGCACCATTTTCCTTTTAGCTCTCTCAACTATGTCTTCTTCTACAGATCGAGCGGTAACTAATCTATAAATGTTGACCTGTAATACAGTTAATTGATATTGTTTTTACAAAATTTTAACCTTAAAGATTATTTGGAGTTTTAGATCATAAGTTTTAATATGAATAATAAATTACCTGATTTTTTTGTCCAATACGATGTGCTCGCGCTTGAGCTTGCAAATCGTTTTGAGGATTCCAATCAGAGTCAAATATAATCACAGTATCTGCTGTAGCTAAGTTTATACCTAATCCACCAGCTCGAGTGGAGAGTAGAAAACAAAAATCTGTAGAGCCCTCTGCATTAAAATGGTCTAAGGCTTGCTTTCTAATTTCACCCTTTATACTGCCATCAAGACGTTGGAAGGGAAAATGTCTCCTTTGTAAATATTCTGCCAAAATGTCTAACATCCTGACCATTTGAGAAAATATTAGCACTCTATGACCCGTCTCTTTTAACCTACATAAAAGTTTATCTAACAGGAGTAATTTTCCAGAGCCTCTGAGTAATTTCTGAAAAACAAAAAAGTAATAATACAGATTTTATCATAAACATGAGGAGAAAATGAAACACCATTTATTTAAAAATTTACCTCTACAGCGTCTGTTGTAGCTAACGACGCCCTGGACTCGAAATCTTCTGGCTTAGTCAATAAGGCGTGATTGCAACATTTCTTAAGTTCAATAACTATATTAATAAACGTATTTATAGACCCTTTAACACCCTTTCGTAAAGCACTATAGTTTTTAGTTAAGATCCACTTATAATATTGCTTTTGAATTGATGTCATTTCTACTCTTAATATTTGTTCTACTTTAGCTGGCAATGATTTTTCTACATCTTTCTTTTGCCTTCTTAATATAAAAGGTTCTAATTGCTTATGTAGTTTTTCATATCCCTTGGTAGCAGCATCTTCATGGTCTTTCTCAAATTCTTCCCATGACTCAAACCTACAACATGAATATAATAAATATTTGATTAAACAGCTTCAATCCAGTATCCTATGTAAATTGTAATAATTATTACTTACTTGTAAGGCATAATAAAATGTAATAAGGCCCATAATTCTTTTAATGAATTCTGTAATGGAGTACCAGTAACTAATAATCTGTGATTGGTATCAAATTCTTTAAGCGCTTTATACAACAAAGAATCATCATTTTTTAATCTGTGCGCTTCGTCAACTAATAAGCACGCCCAACTAAAAGACCTTAAGAATTGTCTATCTTTGAGTAAAATTTCATATGTAGTTAAAATGGCATTGAACTTCAGTCTTTTCGAACTGGCAAAACTCCATTCAAACTGTCTGATCTAAAAGAAAGAAAAACAGTTATAGATTGATTTACTAATATTAAACACCACATTGATTAAAAAACTAATGAAAATTGACTTACAATATCCCTACTACTGAGATCACCAATATAAGTAACAACATTAATATCAGGTGCCCACTGCTGAAACTCCCTTTGCCATGCGGTCATTGTACTTAAAGGCACCACACATAGGAATGGTCCATACAGTTGTTGAGATTGAAAGAGGTAGTACAGGAAACAAATGGTCTGTAAACAATGCAGAATATTAACACAAGTTAACAATACACTGACATACAAATTATTATTTCAATAAACAAAACAATTATACACACACCTGTATAGTTTTACCTAAACCCATTTCATCGGCAAGAATAACAGAGTTGTCTTTACACCAGGAATGTATTAACCAATTCAACCCATCCATTTGATAATCTCTTAAAACATAACTCTGTAAACAAAAAATTAAATGCATATAAATAAATACTTCATACAGACGTGACAATTCCTTTTTATGCTGGGGTCAACTAAAACTGAATAACTTATGCGATGAAACCATTTGTCATAAAAAATAATATCTATAACAATATTTAAAAGCTATTTATAAAGTTTGATGCATAATTCACGTTCTTTACTGTTTTCATACTACAAAGTAGTTAATGTCCTTCATTATGATTGCGCATTAAGTCATAAGTGACGACATCTAGCTAGCGCCAACAAAAAACGATAAGAATAGCTCCGCCACCTGCCTCGAGGTTAAAGCGATAGATGGCGCTGTGGCCAGTACTTTTTCAGAACAATAAAACTGTAAAATCCAATCACCAGTTTCCTTTTATCATGTTGGTATAAACTTATTAATAAAAAAACAGTCACGATGGTTATTATGAAAAAATATGCACGAATAATTTTTTAAATTAATAAATCACGAATACCCTTCAGAAAATAGCTTCCTACAGTGGCTACTTCTTTGCATGCCAAGTACAGAAAGTATCACTTGCGTGAGGTAAAGATTTTAATTACATACTACATATATGAAAATCAGTTTATAAAACGTGAAACTTATTATTTTCAGGTAATACTGAGCATTTTATGAATTTATTAGTTTAAAAATTCATATGAACCATTTGACAAAAAATTATGAGAAGACTAATAAAAAAACTATTAACTAGTTTTAAAACATGCATACATACCGCATCTTTGCCCATGTAATCTGGCTGCTCCTTAACATGGTGAAACTTGGGTCTTCTTCTTAAGACAGGACAATGTCTCGAGGGTGTTGTTTTAGCAGCTTCTCTATATTTAAAATGTTCCACTTCCTCAGGCCATCTTTTTTCTATTAACAATGCGTCTTCCCAAGTAGCATCAGCATATGGTAAAGATTCCCACTTGCAGAAGTACTCATGAGCAGTTCCACCGCCTTCTAATTCACGTGTTTGTTCCGCTAGTTAAACAGACAGTAGTCTGATAAGAATAAAATATTTCAAAACAAAATCTACCTGTATCCATCTGTTTAAAACAAATTGGTTTAATTTGGCAAGAAATTTTGTTATTAATAAATGAAGTAATTACCTATAATCCGTTCTACATTATTGTAGGTCTTTACTAATTCCTGCTGCAACTCATTTTGGCATTCATAGTAATCTATATCCTCAGGACCCGCCTGTTGTCTCCACCATGACAAATCAGCTTCTTTCTTTATATAGTTTTCTAATTTTTTAAGACCTTTAACTTTTTGTTCATTAATTGTCCTTTCTGACTCCCAAGTATTGTGAATATGTGACCAGCCTTTCCATTTGATCAAATATTGAGGTTCAGTGTTTTCAATATCATCGGGATCACAGCCTTCATTAGGATCTCCATGCTCCTCTATATAGTAAAGTGTAGTCACATTTCCAGTGACTGCATAACGATAAGAAGATATTAGCTAAAATTTAACAGTGTATTTGCACCAAAATGCAAAAATAAATAGAACAGCAAAAAAAAAGGGTATACACATTATGGCAATTCTAAATAAAACCAAATAAAAATTAACAGTTGATGTGCATATTTTTTTACCTCCTTTTTTCCCTCTTCTGTGACCTAAGATTCTTTCTATAGTCTCACTATGGTCTTCGGGTTCTGGCTCTGCCTCAGCTTCACCATCCACACCCTCCACCTCCAAAAGATCGGAAGAGTCAGTTTGTTCATCACTTGCTTCCTTGTAGCTAACTGCTGCGCCCGTACGTCGTGTTGCTGTTCTGCTAAAACAACACAAATGCTGAAAAATTGCAAGAAAAGCAGCCAAGCGACGTAGTTACATTAGGTGTAAACAAAATGTTCGATGACGTCATCATCGCACGTAAGCATCTCGGTCAAGTTCACGCGGTACCTAGTCATCAATACATTGCAGCCATTTTGTTTGATGAAAGTAACATTGGAAGAAAAACGACAATTATTAATTTCCAACCAAACTGTAACCTCCATTTTTGTACAAATGATATAATCGTAGAAGCCGAATTCCGGATAGTAATAGAAAAATGACGTTCAACAAAGAAAAATCTAACCATTGTTAATAAAGAAGTCTAGAACTGTGCAAGACATATTTATAAAAAAATTATATGACTATTTCATATTGTCAATCAGCTCAATATATTTGATTCCATTCAAATAAATTTAGCCCTATTGGTGGTGCTGAGAATCCTAAGAAAAGAATTAAATAAAGCTGTTTATTGAAACTTACCAAAGAAATTTTAAGAAACATTTATTTAGCCTATACTATTCTAAAAACAGTTCATAATATTTAAAATTAAAAGTATGAATTTAGTGATAAAAATTTGGTTATACCTTACCCATTTAAAAAACAAATATAAGGCGCATTAATAAGTATTCCAAAATTGAAAATTGGTTGTTAATGACATAACATTTTGCCAAGAAAAAATACTAGCATCAAAAATCCAGTTACCAACCACCTAAATTTAAATTACACATCAAATAACATCATAATAATATCATTTTTGCATATAATTTTTAAATTTTTACAGTAGTAATTATGATGTAGAACTAAATATTTTTATTTCAAATGTATTTTTTTTAATTTTACCTTAATTTCTCAGCATAAAATGATATTTTTGTCATTAATATTCAAGGCCGAATTTAAAGCCGAATGCCGAATATTCGACAAATTTTTATTTTGATAAGATCTACAAGAATATCATGGCTACTACCTTTTGTTGTCGTCATCACTGCCCTCTGAACTTTCATCTTCATCACTAGTAAATCTTCTACGAGTTGGTTTCCTTTTTCGAAGAGGTACACTTCTTTGGCCTGGTCGTTTTGAAGGTGGAGGTGGTGAGCCTTTTAAGTCACTATCACTATCTGAAGAGTCTGAATTCCATGAATCACTGTAATATTTTGCCAACATTAAAATCAAATTTAAATAAAGTTATATCTATTGACTTGCAATTTGTTTTACTACCTTCTTTTCCTACTTTTTCTACTGTGAGTCCTGCCTCTTTCACTAGAATCACTATCTGCTAATTTAAGTCTATCTGGCTCTTTTCGGGATCTAGCTGATCTTCTGATTCCATATATGTCTGGATTATCTTCCCATAGGTCAGATTTCAATTTGGCATGATTATTGCGTGATTTTGATTTAGAAGGTGAGTCCTCATCTGAAGAATTTTTGTCAGTATGGTGGTCAGATTTGGAAGAGTTTGCATTACTGTGCTTTGGTGATGATTTGGTATCATCACTGTGATGTGACCTGTCCCCAGATTTGTCAGATCCAGACCTCTCAGATCCAGAACCAGATGAACTAGACCCGCTTTCGCTGTTAAAATAAGTTATTATGCATTACAGAAACAGTAATTACTACAACAAAAGCATCAATTCCCACTTAAACAAACTTACCTTTCGCTTCCTGAGCCTGAACCACTGGAATCACTCTTCTCACCTTTCTCGCTGTTAGAATCACTTCCAGATTCGTTCATGAATCCCTTCTGGAACAATTATCACAGTTAATATCTAAAATTTTATTAAAATGATCAAACAGTTAATTTCATCCAGAAGTGAAGAACCTGTTGCATAAGAGGGTGCTCATAAAATAAATTAAAAAAATTACTAAATTAGTGTGACAAATAAACACTGTTAAATGACACACTGGGCTCATAATAGCCAGTCTTATGGTAACAAATATATTCAGTTAAAAAGTACAGATATGACTAGAATAACTATTTCATGTTCGATGTTTGGAATACAGGAATAAAAAAACCTCTCAAGCACCTTCATGAATCTGATGAAAACTTCACAATTCTCAAGCACAGTGGTCTGGATTCTTTTGGGAGAGAGCAAATAACGAAAACATAATAAAATAAGAGACATAACCTCAAAAGTGAGTTCTTACACACAAAAAACAAACAAAATATTGGAAAATATAATAATTAGAAAAAATCATGAAGAACAGAAGTTTTGCCTTGAAATTAGGATTCATTTACCACTGGAAATAAATCTAAATCGATGGCAATAGAATAACATAACCTCAAAAGCTAGTATCTTCGTATGTAGTGCTTAGCAAGACCAATTTTCAAAGCTAAATTGCAAAAATGGGTCCCCTTAGAAAATCATTTTTAATGCTTGCTATAGATAGATTACGTAACAAAGAATCATTGCAAACACTTTATATCGTGGGACAACAAACTTTTCATACATAAAATCAGCAAAATCTATTGTAAACAATCACAAAAACCCTTAAATTCACAATTACGTCTTAAAATTTCACTCTGTTTCGGGGCCACACCCAAGACTTCTAGAAGGTTCCATTAATATTTTATACCCTTTAACCGAAATATAATAAACAAATACACAAAAACAAAGAAGAATATAGCTTTAAAATCACTTACCAAGTGCATTTTGTAGTAAATTCAAGGAATACACGGTTTCTTATATAATTAACGACCGAAACGAAGAAAAACTGGATAGTTCATTGAGAAAAATGTTAAGAAAACACACGGTATTAAATTTAACTGCATATTTTTATGATAAGCGAATAAAATGCGAAAAAATATTTTGCAGTAAAATCTTGTCAAGCGACGCCATTTTGTCGTCGAATAAATTCTGGTGACGACGGAAATGAAATATCAGTAATTTTGCCACAAAACTTTAGATAAATCAAGGTAAACAGAGACAACAACCACTAAAAAAACTAAAAACGAAACTTTAGAGCCGTCAGAAATACTACTTCTGTACTGGAAATGATGCGAGCACCGCGCACTGCCAGCGAAACTCGAAAGCTACAGCCATATTGCCATCTGCCAGCTGCCTGACGAATTTTAGCCTAGGGATGTCTATTGCATGATAATATAAGTATGGGATACTTTTTGGAATGTCCATTTAATAACATGGTTAAAGATCATAATTAAAGATGTATTAATTAATTCCATTATAGTAGATACAATAAGTACTTGAACTTCATAATAACGATTCTTATCCAAAATTATTTCTCCAACGAGCGTTAGCTTTACTTTTACCATAAAAAAATATTTAAATTAATTTTTTGATCACTACTTTATGTTTTACCATCATACTCAATTTTGATTATCACTCAAAACATTTTTCTTAGCAAAAATTGTCGTGATGCATATTTACTAATATTTTTTTAGAGATGGAAGAATGCTTAATCCAGATCAGATTGTGGATTTGCAATAAAGAATTATGATTATGATTATCTTTTAGATACAATCAACCAAACTAGTAATGAGCAATGAAGCAAGCAATTGAATGGATTGCCTAATAATTGATACGAGAAAAAAACAAACATTAGATATGAATAAGGCGAAATAGTGTAAAAATGAGGAATTTCCTGGCAATTGGGAACAAAGAAACTGAATAAAATAAATAAAGTCCTGTGCAAAAAATCTAAATCACTTTCCAAATAGTAATTATTATATTTAAACAAATACTGCTGAGTACGGTATACGATATCACCAATACTTCTTAATAGAAACTGCACATCACTAGTCGTACGGAGTCAATGCTACCAATTGTCAGTAGCGTCATATCCGTACGTAAATGTTTCGAGTGATATGCTCGATAGACTTGTTGATGAAATCTGTAATATATTTTTAAACGATACAGGTCGTGTGTACAAATAAAACTTTATGATAAAATTTCATGTAACCTTTTGTAAATTTTCAAACCATAATAATATTGATATTATACATGCTTAAGCCTTTGCACGCCGTGGGGGTCACCAGTGACCGACAAAACAATACATATTTTGTTGCTCGGCAGTCAAAGTGTTAAATACTAATATTATAAATGCGATAGTATATGATTATGGATGTTTGTAACTCTTTCAATCTAAAACGACTTGATCAATTTTGATGAAATATGGTATGTAGTTAGCTGACATCCTGGATGAGCACATGCCTTTTTTTAACAGACTGCGTCAAAGGGGATAATGTTTTTGCAGCTATTACCGACATTCGTGTGACCGAAGTCGCGGGCAGCAGCTACTACAAAATATGAAAAATCTTACTAAATATCACAAATAATGCGTTAACAGCCACATACAATCTGTACTGCAACTGTTAGCGCCCGTTAGAGATGCGGAGTGCTCCAGTATAAGATGATTTATGTAATACAAGATCTTTACAACTAAGAGTAATACAAATAAATTAGTGTGCTATAAATCTAAAAATGACGCAATATGAATAAATACAGTAGTTGAACTCAGCCGTTTGTAGAATAATAAATGCCTTTATCCCCGCGGTATGTGGCAGTGATAGGGCTGCCCTACTACAGCATTTTAATTAATACAACAAAAAACCGTCCTTGCGACATTTAAACGCCCTGACAACTGTATCATGCCATCTAGTCTCAAGTTAAGCATACTAAAGTAGCAAGCTGCTTTAGTATGCTTAACTTGAGGCTATATTGTTATGAGTTCTTGACAACTGATGAAATGGAATTTTAATTCACCAGTCATGCTGATGCAAAACAAATATCACATTATTATGAACACGGTGTTTAAAGAGATTGTATGTAAAACTGTGAAAGTATATAGGTATATCAAAAGGTTTTACATCAACTAGGCACTTTCGAAATGATTCTGAATCTTTATTTACAGACATTTTGGGATAGTTGAATAATAAACTAAGGGACGTCAAGTCAAAACTCACCTTGTCCCTTAACAAATCTATTCATTCCCATTTAGACGTAAGTTTTGTAAGTATACATGTTCGAACCATCCTCAAACATCCTGTGGGGATCATTCCGATCCTCCGATCAGTCGTCCGAAGGTATAGACTAAAAGTAGAACGAGATGACTTTTTGACGTTTCTTTGACGTGCCGAATTGCCGATTATTGATTGCTACGAAAATATGTACTGAGATTCATTTTCATTAAATCTGTTGTGTCTGATAGAATGTGACCAGCCCAGTTTTAAATTGGGATAAATGACATATGAATGCATTGAGTGATTATATGTAATAGTTATCACTACTGATTCTAATGCAGTCACCTGGAGGATTTTCATAAAAAGAAGATATAATAAGTAGGTAAGTGCCTACACAAGGTATACTGGTAAATGTGAGGGTAAATATTTACATGTTTACATGATCTTACTTAATTTTGCAAAGCTTACAAGTAGCTGCGTAATTATTTTTTATACATTTACATATTGATTAAAAAAAGATTGAACTAGCTAAAAAATTAATTTTAAATCTTTTGCATTCAATATTGCAATAGATAAGTAACGTTAAGTAATTTCATACTTATCTTCGAAACGAGTGTGTAGTGATCTTACCTATAATTTCTGCTTCCTACCATTATATTAAGATAAAATATTTTACTAATTAAATCTTTAATGTTTTTTATTCGTGGGAAATTATCAAATGACCCCGCCTGCTGTGGGTGCAGTCGGAGGGAGTTCACTGAAAGGGCTCCAGAAGGAACATAGTGGATTGTTTCTTCCGGAGCAAGTGAAATTCCTTTGAATATAATCTAACGATTAAGTCATTTAAGATCCAAGAGCTGATTTCGGATACTTTGCCACTGGAAAGCGATATATGTTATTATAATAACTTGATGATTTTGGGGAGATTAATTGAAACAGAAATAGTAATACAAAAAAAGAGAAACATTATTTAACTCAATGTCTGGTATTATAATAAGATAAACAAAATTGTGTAGTTATTGTATACCTATAACCTTTACTTAAGTCATGGAGATAAGGATAGGAAAACTGATATTTAATATAGTCAGAATGTGTGTTGTATGGGCCATAATTAAAATCCTGCCTGGATATTCCCGGGTACCCTCAAACTTCAAACATTCTTGGAAAACCAGATATATGGCGGCCTTATTTAAGTATAGAATGCTTTTTTTTGTTATAAAAACCATATTTATTTATTTTTTCAGCTGCCAAGATGGAGTTACTAGATCTTCCCGAAGAGATCCTGATTATGATTGTAAGGAAGTTAGATCTAATTACCTTAATGAATGTGTATGAAACTTGTACAAGACTTCGAAATATTGTATGCGTACAGAATATTATTCAACATGGCCATTTGTCTATGAATAGAACAGCCACAGTAAATACTATAATGTCACTATTCTTTAGAAGTATTTCAAGTCATCTTTCTACCCTTAATTTGAGCGGTGTTCCAGACTTGTTTAAGACAAAACTGTTTGCAGCATTACGAAGGTTAAGGAGGTTAAAAACCCTAGATATAACATATACAAATTTGCATATGTTGGATTTTGTGGAAATCCATGAAATATGCCCAACTATTAAAAATATTAGTATTAATTTTGCTTTTGGGCTACCTGGACAAGTCACCTTACCAGAAAGTGCTATAAACCAGTGTCAAGATGTGTTTGAACATATGGATAATGTGCATTTTGTTGGTTCCATTAGTAACTTATTATACTCAAAGTTGGTACTCTATGTACTACAAAAAGCAAAACTAGATACTTTAAAATTTAGTGTTGCAGAACTAGATGGCGTTTTCACTGTAATCACTGAATATAAGAACAGGTTTCATCTAGCTATACCGCTGGATATATATGACATACCTGAGTTGAACAGATTCACTGTTTACATTCTTAATTGGAAATCAACTAGTACATATGAGAGTGTTTACAGATTCCCTGTTTTATCTGCCATTGAGTATCATAAGTATGAGTTCTTTATTGTGTACATGATAAACCCAATAGCATATGCAGTTTATGCTACACCTGTATTCAAAGAATTCTTTGAAGATAACTTTGGTGTGACTCCTACAAGTGTCACAGATGAAAACCGTCATCTTGTAGGAAATGTTGCTATAATGTTATGGAATAAGGAAACTACAACTTTTAATGAATCTTTCTTTCAAAAACTGTACAAAGATTTAAAACAGTACTTTCCCAAGCAGTATAGTACACGTTCAGCCGACACGTTTACTGTGCAAAATAATGATTGGGTTTGTATAGTGCCTCAAGATGCCCGAGCAGCAAAAGAAGCGAGAGAAGGTATTGTTTATCAAGATTTTAAAAGGAGACGAATTGCTAGGCCTGCTCTTAAATTAGATTATAATGATGCGTTTGAAACAGTAGATGAAGTGGAGCTAAGTTTAATTTTTAATACTCATATTGCGCGAGCCGTGACACTCAGCTATAATGGTAGCTACTTAAGAAAGTTAACATTTTTAAATTTATGTGGCCAGGTGACCTACCATTCAGAGTTCTTTAAAGTATTGTTTTACACTTGTAAAAAACTCGTTACTTTAAGCTTAGAAGCTCCCTTGACGTCTCCGTGTTCCGCTAATATTATTAAATCAATACACATGTGTAAGACTATCAAAAATTTCCGTATATTAGACAAGAGAATTGATTTTACATCTCTATTTGCGGCATTCAGCCAGTGTAACAATTTAGAAAATGTCCATGTGCTTGATCATAGGCAGTGGGAGCATTGTGAAATTCCTGATCCTGATGCATTTGTTAAGGCATGTCCTAATTTGTATTGCGTATTTGTTGAAGCACCTCTCTCTGAGGCAGCACAAACAAGATTGTTAAAAGCATTCAAGAAAGCTAAAGTAAAATATGACAGACATTTTATAAAAATTGTCGTCAATCAGACTTCAAGTCCAAATGTGTTTCAATATAATTATAATCCTTTTCTTGACGTATTCCGATTAAGTGCAATAAAACCAACTCTTTAAATAATTTTCTTGTTTATTAAAAATACCCTGTGTTAATACATACAATATTTAATAAGAATCGTTGGCATTAAAAATGAAAATCAGGTAATGTTCAAATGCACTTTTGTATTCGAATGCTGCCATAAAATGAGTCAACGTAAAATATTGCTATTACAGTGTATTTATTTAATTAACAAATGTTTTATATTTACATGTACATATTTGAAGCGTATGAAATAAGTTAAAGAAATGTATGTATGGTATTATAAATATGTTTCAGTTTTAAGCTTGGGTAAAAATTTTGCGAATGATAGTGAGACCATGCCGAGTACTGCACTACTGCCGCAGGCGTATGTGAGGACTCCCCTGTAGTACTGTGGACAGTCGGCCTCGTCTTCACACTTACTGTAACACATACATATTATAGTTAAAATATATTCATAGATATTTACTTCCCTTAGAACGTGTACGGTTAGCAACAGATTTCGGTTAACACAGCTGCACCTAAGCAAATTAGTGCTGTTTTATACCTATTAGGTAACATGCCTGGTATTTCAAAATGTAGTTAAACGTACTAAAACCTTATTTCTACATGTCACGCAAAATTCTGTTGCTGACGGTTCACAAGTTTTGAAATTAAAAAAAATAACATTTTTATAAATGTAACATTATAAATGTAACATTAGTCATAGTTATAATAATATACTATATGTAATAATATCTTATTATATTATAAACTAATCGTGCATTCCCGGTAGATACGCGTGAGAAAACCGTTTTAGTTAAACAATTATAATATCTTACTAAATATGAATGTAGTAAACATTTTAAAAATTTACTTATTATATTATAGATTAAGATATTCAATATTCAATTAGAATTTAGTAGTTGTGAAGAATTCAATTTAAAGTTACCCCTAATAAATGTAGAAGAAACCTTTGTCTTTGAGATCTCCTAACTATAGCTGGAACCTTCTCGGTCACACAAGGGACAGTTCATAAAGAGACCACGACATATCACAAGGAGAGGGGAAAGAGTGTAGTCAGATGTCACGAGTTTTTAGTGATGTTAGGTGAAGGAGGGACACACACATACATTATTTTTTAAACCGAATCTTTTCAGGAGTTTATAAACATACAAGGTACTTACTAATTCTCAATAGCAACAACTGCAATGCCTGTCACGAGTTTGTCTGCGAAAGTCACGATGGAGTAGATGGCAGCACTTTGGTGTGAATGGGGACCAATCAAGTCGGCCGTCACGCATAAACTGGATACGAGAGTTATTGAACTACCAGCACCTGTAAGAATACATACAATCATATAAACAAAAATATTTGACGGGCCACCGGGTTGGTCTAGTGGTTAGTGACCCTGACTGCTAAGCCGGAGGTCGTGGGTTCGACTCCCAGGACCCAGGACAAATGTTTGTGTGATGAGCACGATCATTTGTTCTGTGTCTGGGTGTAATTTATCTATAATATGTATGTATTTAAAAATATATAAGTATGTTATCAGTTGTCTAGTACTCATAACACAAGTTACTATCGTATACTTAATTTGAGACTAGATGGCGTTGTGTGAATGTTGTGGAATATTTATTATTATTATTTATTTATTATTATATACAACATTTGGTTATAAATGGATGCTAAGGGTAAGAGACTAAGGTAAATAGCATTATCTACAAAGGTAGGATTTTGCCGCCAAGCTGGGTCTGTTCAGGGGTGATGATGGATACCTACTAGACACCCTCTATAAGTTACGTTTTATATCACTTCAAACCTATACCAGTCTAAATATATTATTGTCATACAGTCGTCCGACGAAGGCGTCTAGACAGGGTAATCGTGCGGGGTGCGTGGTGGTGGTGTAGAGTAAATACGTAAATTTAATAATAAAAATATTTGTCATGCCCGTCAAAGTTGACAACGCCAACAAAATGGCCGAATGGTGGACGGAAAGAAGTATGAATAGGTAGGTAGGCTAGGTACCTGAAGGAAAATGGAAAATCCTGAAAAATGGACGCCATTTTTTTTAAATTCGACACGGCTGTCAATTTCTAGGCTAACTGGGGTGCTTGCAGTGGCGAAGGGTCCATATAACTCGATTCCTACCGGCTTCCCTTTTGAAATATGGCAAATACTAGTGTCTGTTTATTTAAGTATCATTTAAAAACATCAAATATAATTATAATAATTTACTAATTATTACTAATTAATAATGAACGTAAATATTATAGCATTTGCTTGAAAATAACAATAAACGCCTAAACTTTATATTTAGCAAAACGCATGCAAGAGACTCCTACAACTTTTATTCAAGCAAACTCACGATTCGCTGTACCGGCTAGCTAGCGGTAAAGGTAAGCCGGGACGCGTTTCGGGAATCGAGTACATCTATTTTATAGTGTTCTCTCTTTTACTCCATTGAGTAAAAGTGAGACACGCTATGTGCATTGACAACTGCAACAACCGCGGCCAATAGGACTTAGGTAACTCGAGGATTCTCGGCTTATGACAAAGACAGCAACAAAATGTAATGCATACGAAAGAATGAGAGGGAGAATAAACTTCGTCCGAAATGTTACGAACGGTGGCGAAGTCAGCGTGTTTTGGTTCGCGCTAATTTATGTTGCATATTCATTTTTTTCACCGGTTCACGTGCATTAGATTTTGAGTATTCCTATTATAATTTAGAATTTTATAGTATTTTACTTGTGATAATTGTAGGTAGTGATTACTAGTGATTGTTCTGTGTAGTGTGTAGTGCAGTAAATACAAAAATAGTTCAGTTCAGTGGTATTGATTGTTTGGTAATCGTCTATTCAATTGGTATTTAGGTAAGTAAAACTCACTAACATAATTGTTTGTAGATTTGTTAGAAAATAGTGATTTTTGTTGTCATAAAGTAATTTCGATAGCATGGCGGCATTAGTGAACGTAGAATGCTGTCTAACAGATTATTTGTTGACTGAGGAAACATCCTTTTCAAAGTTGAGTTTTGAAAATAAAAAACATGTCATTCAATTAGGCCGTGCTCGCCCTGACATGATTATTAATTACAAACGACGCGATGGTTTTATCAAACATTTTAACAGTTCTATGTACGAAAAATATCATTGGCTCACGGGAAGTTGTAAATTAAATAAAATGTTTTGTTTTCCTTGCTTATTATTCTCAGGTTCTAGTAGCGTATGGAGCCAAACGGGGTTTAGCGATATTAATAATTTTTCAAATTCATCTAAAAAACATATTCAGACCGAAAAACATATTCGTAGTTGTTTATCTTTGCACGATTTCGGAAATCATAGGATAGAATTAATGTTTAGTAATTCGTACGAAGTTCATAATAGAAAAGTAGATCGGAATAGAAGTTTAATGAAACGGTTCATTGACACAGTTATTTTGCTAGGAAAACAAGAATTAGCTTTTCGCGGTCACCACGAAAACCCGGGTTCCGATAATCGCGGTAACTATATCGAAACGTTGTTATATTTACGCGAATATGATAACGTAATCGATTCGCATTTGGAACAATGTTCCTCAACACAAAATCCTACATTCTCTGGTCTTTCGAGTAATATACAAAATGATTTAATACAAAGTATCGCGTCGGTTATACGCGACCAAATTAAGTTTGAAATAAATAAAGCACAATTTGTATCGGTTATGATTGACGAAACGCCCGATGTTAGTCATAGGGAGCAACTAACAGTAATATTTAGGTATTTATCTCAAACTGGAATCGAGGAACGTTTTCTTGGTTTCTATGATGTTAGTGGCAGTCGGACTGCGGATGTTTTATCTACTAAGTTGTTAGAGATACTCGACCAGTATCGCTGTAGGAACAAGTTAGTTGGTCAATCTTACGACGGGGCGGCTGTTATGTCGGGTGAGCACGGTGGGGTCCAGGCTATAATTCGCGAGACTTGCCCTCAGGCAATGTTTGTTCCATGTTACGCACACGTATTAAATTTAGTACTTAGTCGGTCCCTTGAAAATATTCAGGAACTAAAGACATTTTTTGGACACATCAATAGTATTGTTCGGTTTTTTAATAAATCCTCTAAGCGCTCGAATCTTTTAAAGGAAATAGCTGACCGTCGTTTACCCGGAGTATCCGAAACGCGTTGGCATTATCATTCGCGTATTATTAATGTTATTTTTAATTGCCGGTTAGACATGATCGAAACTTTTAATTCCATTCTAGATAACCCGCAATCTTGGGATAGTGAATCTCTATCTTTGGCTGAATGTTTCCTCAGTAAGTTGGAAAACAAACAGTTTTGCTTCTTTTTGGAAATTTTATCAAATATTTTTGCTAAAACAGATATTCTTTTTAATTTACTACAGTCAAAACAGGTTGATATCGAAGTAGCACACCGCGAAATAGAATCATTTAATAGTTGGATTTCAAATGACTTTATTAACACTTTTGATTGTATTTATGACAGCATTCAGGAATTTAGTGAACCACCGCGACAACGTAGGCGTTTAAATCCGCAGATAGACACGAAAACTTTGTATAGGCGTCTTTTCATTGAAATAATAGACAATGTTAAGTCGCAAATACAACACAGGTATCAATCATTATCTAATATGACATTTCTTAATTTACTCAATAAGTCCAAGTATAGTTTTTATAGTCGATCATTCCCAAATGAAATAGTATCTTCTTTACTAGCTCAATTTCCGCATTCATTTGAGTTCACTGTCTTAAAAAACGAGTTGAAGGTCTTATACACAACTCCATCTTTAAATAAATTAGATGTTTACCAACTTTATCATAATTTACAAAATTCTTTCTTAGGTGATACTTTTCCACAAGTTTTAACATTATGTAGAATTTTTTTGACCATTCCCGTTACAGTAGCATCCGCGGAGAGGTCGTTTTCGGCCTTGAAACGAATTCATACTTACGTACGTAACTCTCAAAAAGAAGAAAGGTTATCTGATTTGGCTATGCTTTCCATAGAAAAAAATGTATTGCTTAAAATTAAAAATCAACCCAGCTTTTACGATAATGTGTTAGCGCATTTTGTAAAAAAGAATAGACGAATACCTTTAGAGTATAAGTAGGAAAATAGGTAGTTTAAAGGATTATGTGACAGTAAAGTAGATACATATTACAAATTTCATTTTATCGTATCATAATAATATAGTTTATGCATGAAGGAATGCGTAAGCGTATAACTTGTAAACCTAAAGTTGCCCATTATGTATTGTTTTAGATAGTTGTGGCTTTGCATGGCTTTTAGTTACTTATGTGTTATTTTTAATTTATGCATGAAATATATAGAGTAGGTTATTTACAATTTTAATTTCAACACATTCATTGCAACCCATCCCCAAACGGCTTTTCTGAAAGCCATTTTTATTATACTTGCAAGACACTGTTTCTATCTATCAGTGCTTACATGTATAGTGAAAGTGAGCTAAAGAAACCTCGTCAGAAGTCAGACACAGGGCCACAGCTATAGTAACTGTAATTCGCGCATCGCACTTCGACAAGGTAAGCAATTTTTGCTCCGGCTTCCCTTTTAAGAAAATTCACCCTTCGCCACTGGGTGCTTGTGCACATCTGAGTTTAGTGGAGTATACGTATACTCCATGCGAAGCCATGTGATTGCTTCCCAGTAAATTTTTTGTTGAAATTATTTATTAGGATGAGGATTTTTTATATAATTAAGTTCAGCAATAGAAATTTCAAATCTATTAAATCTAGAAACCGAAAATATTTGTCAGTTACCCATTTATAATTATTGTTTTATTTAATATTATTTATTGTCATAGTTTTTCAATTGGTTCTCAGCAAGTTATAATAATATTAGGTTACACTTTTTTTAATGATTATAATGTTAACGATGTTCATCTGCAATAAATAAATAATTTTATTTATATTTTTAATTTTGACAACCCTTGCCGTCGCGATACTGTCAAGACGTTGTCGGCATTTTCCACAAGATCAAAGGCGTCGGACGACTGTATGATATTTAGACTGTGCCTATACCTTAGAAAATTTGCTAAATAGAAGTATTTATTAAAATAATAAGTTAGGGCCCCATTAGCCACAGTTAACACTTCTAAATAAATTATGGACAACTACTTGACGTATGTAAAGATATAAAGTTAAATTCCATTTTATATTCATATTGTAAGCGCAGTGTGATTGAGGACATTTGAGGACCATTCCAGGGACTGGGAATTTGCCTAAAGTACGGCAGAAGACCAAGGGCGTCGCCAGCCGATGGCGCAGGGGGGGGGCAAGTTGACTTTACATACTACAATTCATACTTTTCAGCAGAGCGCAGCGTAGTACGGAATATTAAGAGTGGAATTGGTGAATTCATTCGAGTTTCGACGCACGGGAATGATTGTTCAAGGCTTGAACTTCTGGCAAATCAACTCAAATACTTAGGACTTTGGTTGCATTATATTTTGCAACTTTTTTAGAATCGCTAGGGGGGGGCACCTGCCCCTCCCTGCCCCCCCTTGGCGACGCCCATGGAGAAGACCCCAAAAGTGGGGCCACAAAATAGGTTAATTGTAACCGTTCCACAGCTGAGCACAGACCTCCTTCCGCTTGTGTGAATTCAGTTTCCAGATTAGGAAGTTTACATCTCTTTGCTGTCTTGGACCAGTTGGTGGTGTTTTAGAAATCAGCATCATTGTGGTATTCTACCCATAGCTTTGAAAGAGTCGGGCATTGGTCAATAGCTTGAGTTTGACCCATTTAAAGTTGGTATTCCATTGTAATTTTTTCAATTATCTGGAGTATGTAAGCTTATATCTACTTTAAAGTACCTAGTACTACATTTTACCTTCGGGTATTTGTGTTACTTACCAATTAAAGTAGCGACCATGTATATTTGTATAATACTGGCGTGTGGGTGTATGGATATAGCTATCCACAAACAGCTGATCAAACTTAGTATGCTTCCTATAAGATACGCTATCTGCGAAAGAAGGTTAATATTGAAAAGTTAATGACATAATTGATTAAGTTTTCGGCATTTAAAGATATCAGATTAGATAACAAAAATTCTTTCTAGGTAGGTAAGTAGAATTATAGATTAAAATTAATTATTAATTAATATAAAAATATTTACCTGATTCCCGCATTTATTGATTTTACTTTTTAGAAGTAATGAGAAGAAGAATGATGATATGTATAGAACTAAAGGTACACTAGCGACCAGTTCGGATCCCGCACTAGGGTTAAATGACAGTCGTTCTTCGAGAAACAGTGGTACATAAACGAGGCTTAGAGCCCAGTATAACCGCGAAAACACGTATCTGAAACAAATGAACTACATTTTATTTTTACACATTTAGGTAACAAGGTGCGAAGAGGTTCCATGTGAAATCGGTTACAAAATTGAAAAAAAAAACGATTTTAAAAACTGCCAGTCTTTTTCAGTGTAGGAATTACCTAGTTTAAAATGTTTTAACTACAGTATGAATTAAGCCTACTTAGTAGATAGATACTGGCACAGCTGATCATGAATTTAATTGTGTTGTGGACAGTCAATTTGAAAATCAGATTGTGTTAGCTAATTTCTGTTGCCGACAGAACCTTATTTAAAAAGTCACATTTGAGTGGCTTGCCTCGAATTCGACTTAGTTCAGGACCAATTTACAGACGCCACAAAAAGACTTATTCTACAATCTATAACCGGCCTATACTCTCTTCATAAGTTCCTTATTTCTTTATCTATATTTGAGGTTTCTTATGTAAGTAGGTATTTTGTAATTCTATTCATGTCCGCGCCAATTTTCTGCTTAACTAATTTAGCAAAGTTGTTAATTTTCCGGTTACTAAAACTAGATCGTACTTACAGTAAACTTGTTTGATATAGGAGCGGCATTCGTAGGAAATACATAATTTTTGACTTTGCATTTGCTCCTGCTGAACCATTTTCTTCGTTACCGACTTTTGTGGTCCCATTATTGACGGTATGCCCATTTGTTTTTTGTTCTTTGGCTTTAAAGTTAATTTTAAAGAATATTTGAAACAGCACGAATGATAAGATTCCGATGCCTGAAATGATCAGTGAGACATTCTGGAACAAAAAGTTTCTCATTAATAACATCGTGTTACTACCTAATACCGTACTTTATACATTGAGAAAGTACCTAGGTACTATAATACAGTGTTTGAGAGATTATGGACCAGTGGGTGTCCAGTGATAGAAGACATATAGGGGTACACGACTGCGCTCTACACGGTGTAGCTTAGCGTCTCTTTCCGCAACACCTAACAGTCAGGAATCCTATGTGTAATGTAGTTTTTGAGTTCTAAGATTTTGTGATATTGAAAAAAATGTCGACTTACAGAAATTTCTACTCTGTTCTGTTAGATAAGATACACAAGATTTATTTTCGAGGAATAGAACTGGTTACTCTGAAATAAATTAATCAGTGAGCTAGTTGTTTTAATAATATCATTACAATATGCATGTCCCCATGATAGCAATTATCCAGATTACATCGATACAATGGTGAAAGCATTTACAAGAAATTAACTGTCACTAAATCATGGAGATTCATCAACGTCTAGCATAATTATTAGTGTCACGTCACGCATACCTCTCCTTACTATGGCAGTGTGGTTAACTGGTCACCTATTGTGTGTAAGAGGGTATGCAATCCTATGTTCAGACCCATAACAGAAACATGCATTTTGTCGTTATAAAGAAATGCGGGCGTAGAGCAGCGAAGATTTTGGGTAATTTTCAAAATCGGAATACTGATTACAGCGATAGCATTTTTGATAGCAACCAATTACAAACCTTTAGCTGACTATATAAAGAGTAAATTTTGGCTAAAATAATTAGGATTGCTAAAACAATAATAGCGGTGATATTCTTTATAGCCTAAAGTCTACGTGACTTGTACAACGTCTCTTAATCAACAACAAATTTGAGGGACTTGAAAACTTTTTGAGTGTCAGCATTAAAAATCAGTATCAATTGTTACTGATACTGATATTAAAAACAATGCTCATTATCTGATGCTGATACTGGAGACCACGTCTCACAGCAATATTGTTGCAGGTGTGGAAGAAAGACGCCGCTTTACGCCTTCAACAAAGTAAAAAATGTTTCTTGAAAAGGCGGTGGTAAATGTCGATTTAACCCTAATTCGTATAATTATAATTATACGCATTTGGTAGGCAGGTCCAGTTTCCGCTGTCAATTAACGTCAGTGTAAATTTTAAGATATGTAATGGTGACACTAATTTCGTTTTAAATACTTAAATACTAGTTAAACGTACCCTGAATTTGTAGTCGTCCACAGGTCCAATGAACGTGCTGTAGTTACTGGCTCTTAATACCACCCAGGTTATGAGGTAAACGGCCAAACTAGACGTAACCGAAGCCATATATCTGTAACAACGTAAAGTGACACTCATTACAGTCGAATTTATAGTAAGTAGATGTGTTATAAGTAAATTGTATTGTGGTGAGACAATTTAAAAAAACCATTCTATTTTACAATAGGCACTTTCCTTGTTAATAAAGCTAAGCACGTTAGTAGCACATGGTATAACTGCTGTACTCCCATGCGAACCCATTTTGTATTAAAAAGAATTAATTTTCATGAAAAGATGACTGGGTTTTATAACGTTATATTTGATTCGTCAATTTAGTTAGTCATCAATATTATAAATGAACTCGCTTTTCAAATGTCGATAGTTCATTGAGGTATATATTCAGTCAGAAAGCATAAAGCAACTTTTTCATCCTCTTCCTTTGACATAAGTTAATACATTTCAAGCACCATATCCACCTATCCTTATACATATATGTATATACCCAACTGTATCGGAACATAAAAGACTAATCCGTTTACGAATCCGTTGTGAATGGAAAACAGAATATTGTACTGAACTTCTAAAGTCGATTCGTCGCGGCTAAAGTACAAAAGGAGGTTCTTAAGAACTCCTTGCATAAACTGCTCTTAGTAAAACGAACACACGTGGTGATGAAAAAAATTGTTGCAATATTTAACGGTATAGAATTTAGGCATTGTTTAGACCATACTTCAAACTGGTTCCAGCCTTGAGAATTCTTATGGCGTATTCTATAATGTACCTGTATGTATAAACTAGATGAAGGACTTCTTTTTGGAACAAAATCAAAAAGTTTTTATTTCGAGTAGCCCTTTTCAGGCACTTTCAAAATGTTACTGACTCTAGTTGCGCGGTTCCAAAATGGAGAAGAACCGCCAAGAAACGCCATAATGATAAGTTTTCATCAGGTAAAATTAGTTGACAAAATTATCAACTGTTATTTTATAAAATTTGTCCACATCGGAAAGTTATCACTTAGTGTTTTTGATTATTAATGTCAGCCTTGTTATAGTTAGCGTTTTACTTAGAAAAGGATCTCTGTGAGGAGCGTTTATTGCATCTATGCGCAATTTGGCTTTACAGTGTATCCTAAAGTAAAAGTACTTCTGAATAGGTGGATAGGTACGTCAATATCATCATCAAAGTAAAACAGCATAATTATTTCAACTTACCTGATCGAAGTCAAATCAGCTCGAACATGCAGGTTATCAGATATGGCGGGAATCATAGCGAGATGAGATATCTGTACTACAGCCCATCCGATCTGGAAGACCACGATGAGTACTCCATAGTACACCGGCATCCACCACAGCAGGTAGTCAGGGTTGTCGGTGACCCAGCAACCCCAGCACCTCACGAAGAGGAGGGGGAATGTACACGTCACTAGGGCGCAACCTGGAATAGGAGTCCAAAGTCTCTTGACCTCAAAATGTATTTTTGTATACCTGTTCTTTGACTACCTATTATCATTAAAAGCATGTATGCATCAATAAAGGCCTTACTGAAAGACTGCACGGTTGTACAATGAAAACAGTATGAAAATGTTTTTTTGGTTTGTCATGTTACTAAAATTTTACCGTCTGATATTTCATTAATTTTCAGGTATCATATAAAAATATTTATGTTCTTAGACAGTCTTTAGTACATAAATCAGGTAAACAGAGCTACTTGAATAATTAATGAATGTATGCATCAGGTAGCAAATGAACTACGCAAAAGGTATTAAAAGTTTTAATTAACCCAGAGGCGTTAAAAGATAATTTGATGAAAAAAGAGAGACTTTTTTGTGCATTACATAATTCCATAAATTGCTATTAGGGAACATTAATGGATTACAAGCTTGAAATACTATCGTAATTAACTTGAGGTTAACATACGAGATGTATATTGTTTTACATACATCTATAATTACTTCTCACGTTTTTTGTATGTAAAAATAGAGTTTTTGTGAACATACCAGTCAAGTGCCAGCCTTTTAGGCTTCCGTATCTATCTGCCAGTACGCCCACTACAGGAGTGGCTAGTGCATCAATTACTTGTCCTGAAAATGTAAAAAGCATGACCGTACATCATTCTATGTTAATTCAATTGAACTGTTGCAAAAGTATAATTATGTATATTCTAAATTATTCTGCCATCTGAGATCCAACGTAACTCGCATTCTTTTGTTGCCCAAATCGATACCTTAATTAACAAACGATCTGACCCCGTTAAGGAAATTTTTCAGGAGACGTTTAAAACAGTTTTTTTTGTAGACTTCCACACCCTTCATTTATCAACACTTATAAATCATATCAAATATTGTAATTTTCTTTGTTTTTTACCTACACACCATAATAATTTCGAGTTAGGTACCTATATACCAAGTTTTGCAATACGTCAGAAAATTTTATCTCGAGTCTATCTGCTTCAAAGATTTATTTTATTTTATAAAACTTTAAATTTTAAAACTTAAATTAATAGAAAAATGTTTCTCTAATGAATGAGCATTTTGATGTACAAATCTGTCTTGCCAGAGGGCTAAAGGGGACCCTTAGCCACTATACCTTATAAGCTATCTAGAACTGTTAAGGATCACTATAAACGTTATTACTACTTGATTCATATCATCATCATCATCTTCCTCCCCTTATCCCATTTTATTTGGGGTCGGCGCAACACGTTTTGTACTTCTATGCTCCCCTATCTCCTGTTGCTTTTTACATATCATTCCTTACATCCATCTTTTCTTTGGCCTTTCCCTTCCTCTCCATCCATCAACATTCATACTAATTACTAGTTAATTCATATCTAAAGCATTAAACTATTCTTTTTGAGGGCACTATTACCTACTTTGTCAGTTTCTACAAAGTAATAGTGAAGTGAAAAAATCAAAATCTAATTTAGCAAACCTTAACACACACATGTAATCCTAACATGTTACACATACCTATACAGAGTAGAAAACTATTTGGCCACAATTACATAATGAGACAATAATCTGTGCGATAGTTTACGGTGAAGGTAAGATACTAATACTGAATTCAATAGTATTTGTTTTGACTGGTACACGCCGAAGTAGTAAATATTGCCCTAATAAAAGCCTTTGTGACCGATATTCCTGGTAACATGAAATAACACCTACGATCTCTAAGTTCATGTTTTGTAAATCTCAATTCGGTATCAGTGCACCCATTAACTACGCTACCTAAGCTAAAATCTTGTCCATCTTAAATCACCCACCTCATTTAAATGTCTGCATATTCAGTTATTATGTATTCATACATGTTTATTTTACAGCTGGATCAAAGTCTACGAATTCTCACACTGGCTAGTGTGTGAATACGACGGAGTTCTCTAGTTATAAACATGAATAAATGTGTTTATAAAACATTCGGTTTTTACTCACGCAACGATCTTTCATGTATGCCCGAATAGTTGATTTCGTCACACCTTAATTAGAGTATAATGTTAAGGTCTATGTAGTATATTCTAGTAGGATGCTCATAGTATAAACATTGATATGACTCATGTATATTATTGTAAGGAAATGTATATATTATATACGTACCTAAGAGTAGCATAGCGCCTGCAACTGCGGCTCTCATGTTGAGCACGGCTTGGAAGAACAGCATCATGTAGGAGAACCACATGGCCGCGCAGAGGTCGTTGTACACATGCCCCAGCCCGTACAGTACGTTCTGACTGACCCGCCACCATTTTCTCTTGTATGATCCGCTGAGAGAAAAAAGGAAATATTTTGAAACCCATGGGATAAAACCATGGAATAAAAATAAACAATGACTTGAAGTTATCGACCTAAGAAGATGTTTATAGTTTGACGCCCACAGTCTCGACGTCTATGCGTAATATTACATCTATAATTATTATAGTAATGCAAGTTTTAATTGTTTGTTTATCATTCCTTTCTATAGTAATATCTTAACAATCAATGACCCTCCACCAAGGCACAAAGAAGTACGGGTTCGCATTCAAATAAGAGCACATTGCTCTCATATCCGTCAAATTAAATTAGGTATAAGTACCAGATACTCCTCTAAAGCTTGTAGAGTTTATTAACTTTGTTTTAAAATGATAATCTTAATTTGATTTCATTTGCTAACCACGGCAAAACAGGTTTAAAAACAATTAAAACTCATGAACCGAGTACCTACTGACGTTTTGAAAAATTAAATTGAAATATTAATTAGCATTTCTTGTTTTGAAATTGGAAGGAAGTTTAGATGACCATCTGAAACTTTTCAACTTTTTGTAGTTGTTTTGTGTGTAGTACGAACATGTCCCTCGACTTTTAAAAATCTTAATATTTCTATTATAATCTTAGGCACAAAAAGAACCCCTGCTTTTCATTCTCTGTTGCACTTAAGCGAATGTACATGCCATTGTTGATCTGAATTGATATAAACTGTCAGTGGGTTCCGGCAAATTGGTTATGAAAGGGACCTCACAGGATATTCTTAAGAGGATTCTCGTACATCTAAAATAGGATGCGATTTCTGTTCAAGCAGATTGAGCGTCCAATTTTCCCAATTTACCTTAATTCCGTTTCCTATCACTAATTGGATAAGTTGCACTAAACTGAATTTGCACTGGATTAGATAAACGCTCGGTACCGGTTAAATTACCTTAAGTGAATTTCGACTTCAGTTGGCGTTTCCTTGTCATTCTCCTCTATTTTTCTATCTACATCCGTCGCTCCATATTTTACACTCATTTTTTTAATATATTAGACACACACACAGCACTGCAGTCCGCGAATGCGACGATCAAAGTTAACGAATATAAATTGTAACATTCGCTTGACACTCCCGGTGAATCACCTTACACACAACGATTTTAAAAAATATAATGCTTACACATCTGTGCTAACAAACACTGTTTTAATTATTAATAAAGTATTTATTGTTAAGTATTTGTTTCGTTATTGTGCGCGAGGGCGAGCGCGTGTGATATGAATGGAGCACGCTACTTGTGTGACATCAAATTAGTCCCTATACCGAAGAGTGGTAGCGTACACATCTAGTCTTCCATAGCCAGTGCTCAATTCTCAAGGGTTCACCAAATATGTAGCCTGTACACAGTTTGATCATTGCCCACTAATTAGGTAAGCTAACTTGTTGCTAAGTGGACCAATGCTTGTTTGTTTCATTACACATGCATATTTCATACACTAACCAGTCAACAGAATGGATTAATTAGTTAAGCATTCGTTCTAATACTGAAAGAAACTGAATAAATATGGAAGGTAAATATTATTGGCTGTTAATTACAATTATGAATAGTAGTGTGAAAATTCTATTACGTAGGTATGTTGTCTTCAACCTAAACGAATGTAATAATAGGAGTCTATTGTTATATTTGTATCGCAAGTATTTATTTTCTCAGCTTGTGTTTTATATTTATCTGTGCTATTAAACACCGGCTATTCTTTACATGTTAAAGAAAAGGATCTACGAAATGCGTGGTATATGATCACTTGACGTAAATGTGTACTAATAATAGGTTTAATAAAGAGGTGGTATATTAAACCTAAAACATAATCATTTTAGGTTTAATAGATATATGTATCCAATTGGTGGGTCAAGTGGGTGCTGGTGAGCTTTTCTGACTCAAATTTGTCTGAATAAATCGGCAAGCAAATAGGTTATTCAAAAAAGGATACAATATTTAAGGAAAATTGGATTTCCGACAGAACGTTAGTGGGTTGAGTGAGACGTTAAATTGGTATTACGGACCTATGTGTGGGTGGTATACGTGTGAATGTGTGTCTGTGTGTGTGTAGGTGATTTGACATGGCAGTGGCTTCCGTGGGTATTGGGTTTCCTTTCCATCCGCGGTTCATGCCTCACTACCTAAGAGAGTGCTGACCCTAATGTCCCTAATGTAGAGCCGAAATATGCTATTCAATCGATAATGACTGACTTTATCAAACTCTTACATTTTATACAAAGTAATAAAACAAACCCCAATCCTATAGCAGGCCATAAACTCATGCCGAAAAAAGAATGATCCCATATTCCATACAAATTTAAATCAGCTGTAAACAGTTTTGTATGGTAACAGAAATAGTGGTTTTTGAGAGTTACCTAAGTGTTATTCTTGAAGTTTTTTTTTTCTTTCGTACATAAATATAAACGGAGTCTGTTAAAACTTGTCGTATAACACTTGGTTAAGCGATTAGTCCTCTGAATGAAGGGGGTCGGGATGCACGGGACGAAGACGGTGTGGGATCTGCTGGCTCTACATATAATACATCCTACTAATGTTATAAACGCGAATTCGTTCGTGAGTATGCTTCTCTCGCTTAAACGGTTAAACTGATATGAATGAAATTTGGTATGGAATTAGTTAACACCCTGATCGGCCGATGTAATTAAAATTCGACGTACTACCCCTAGTTTGAATGACGTGGGCTAGGGGTAAGCAGGGATAGTTTGAATATAGGCTACTTTTTGTCAGGATAAACAATGGAAAAAGGTTTTATACGTACGTATACGGTATGAAATGCCCCAAAAACTTCACTAAAAGTACTCGTACTTGCATTGTAATAGTATGCTCTGACAACAGCCAGACTGTATTTATGTCAATAATTCTAACAAATAAATTACATTTAAACACATCGATAACAACTTCATGCATTTTATGTGTTGAAAAGAAGTAGTATTTTTATTATAATTCAATATTTATTTTTGATATTATTATGTAAAACAAAGTGGATACTGCAAATATTGGCTTATTAGCTTTATCGCAATTTGTATGAAATGTAGAGCCACTTGCGTGTATGGCCTGTCAATTGCACGTCACAATAACCATATATTTCATTGTAATTTAAAGAAAATATTTATTTTCTTTAACAAAAAATATAACTTACCTATACATATACTGGTATTCTTATAGCATGGTATAGATATAAGTAGGTAAGAGGAGAAAATCAATTTGTAAATACATGCGATAATTAAATGTTGTAATTGTACACATGTTTTGATATCAACGCAGTTAGTATGAGAGCACGTGTGAGTGGTCAAAAATAGTTGCGATGACGGTCAACGGCGAAGCGTGTAAGACTGCGTTCAGATGGAACGTCTTTGCGATTAAAATTCGCACGTTTTCTGTAGCATGTTCATTACTAAGTAGTGTAAAATAAAGTCGATTCTCGCTGTCTGTTAGTATGTATGCTTAGATCTTCAAAACTACGCAATAGAATGTAAGGCAAGTTTTTTTTAATAGATGTAGAGTTTTAAGATTAAGGTTTATGTATAAAATACATAAGTATTGTTAAGCTACCCATGTTAAGCTGGGGCGGGTCGCTAGTGTTACTAATATTATAAACGCAAAAGTTTGTATTTATGAATGGATGGATGTTTGTTACAGTTTCACGCTCAAACGACTACATCAATTTTGATGAGATTAAGTATAGAGTTAGCTGATACTCTAAATTAGCACATAGGCTACTATTTTACCGATTGCATCAGAGAGGAGTAATGTTTTTGCTGCTATAACCAAAATTCGCGCAGGTAAAGTCGCGGGCAACAGCTTGTAATGTATAAAGGGCTGTAAAAAGGACATTGATCCGCAATATTAGTTTAATGATGCTACCTTCAGTGCATAGGTAATTTACTGTCTTGTAAAATTCTTTGCGAATGAAGGCGACGTGCGTAAAATGATCTATTCCTGTCCAATTCCAAAAACTAATACCACTGGTATTAGTTCGGAAATTAAATTATTATTTTGCTTGAAACGAAGACCATATTTCAAATATTTAAATGAAGTACTTAATCTATTCCCAACGCATCCCAAAACATAACTTTTGGTACAGTCACAGAAAAAAGTTTATTTTGCTTTTTAATAATTTAATATAATGATCGTAATTCAATCCTAAATCTTTACAAACACATTTTGTCTTATCGAGAATCACATGCCAACTTTTTTTACCTGCAAAAAGGTGAGCTCGTTTCTATTGTTTAAAAATCCTAATCAACCAATCACAGCCAAGCGTTGAGCAAACGAAGCGCCTTAAGCCTTTTGTTGTTTTACTTAATGAATGTTAAAACAATAAAATAAGTCTGTTTTTTTACGAATATAAATATACACTATTTAAAATCTCATTTCACAGCATTTTTATTACTGACTGTACCTTCAAACCATTTTACTAATTTTGGGATTCGTTTATGAGTGGGATTCGTTCGGAATAGAAATTAACTGCGATAAGAAATAAATACAAGTGGTATTAGTTTTTGGGATTGGACAGCAATAGATCCGTAAAAGATCTGATTGAATTTTATTTTCTTTTGTAGAGCTTTTTGTTCTGTGAAGCCAACGAATTTATGGATAAGAAATATAATAATACTTTGGGTAATATAGTATTTTTTGGGTTAATAATTTATTAATATCGTATGACATTTACAAATATCGTTGCTTTTTATTAGGGTTAAAATTTTCAAAATCGTTTCAGTACATCTTACATCCTTTTTATCATTTCGCAAGTAGGCATGTAATAATGATTTAACAATGATTAAATTTGCTAGCAAAAGTTACATCATTGTTTAACTTTTTTTCTATTCTTACTAAAACTCGTGTAATCTTCAATTATCACATATATTTAGTACTAAATTGCCTAAAAACGTTGACAAAGTTTGTAGAGCTAATAGATTTGCAAATAAAACGAATTTATTAGCACATGAGCTACTAAATTTGGAAGTTAATTGTTTAGGTGGTAGGCTTTTAAATTGTGATTTACCTACTCAAAATGGCCCCCAACCATGTTTGATACTTTGATCATTTCGGAGGCCCTTAGTAATTGTATGTCTTCAAATAGTGACAAGAAGGTGATAAAAGTGTAGGTTGGTAATGATAGAATGTATTCAAATTGAAAATACAAATAAATTGAGAGGAAAATTCTGGAAGAGCAAGTAACGGTGAGTCACACTTTAAAGAGTGCTTTGGATATAAAAGCAAACTTGGTAGAGACACCGTGTTACACCGCGCCGTGTAATGCACTGTCATGCTTCCACAACTACAATATATTATTAAAAGGCGTGGCTTTAGGTACCACTGTTTCAATATACTGCCGACTAAAGTTCACACAAATATAACGTAGATCTTAGATCTCCTTATACTTAGCCTTTTTCTCTCTCTTTTCCGATTCCAAACTCTCCACGAATTTGCATCCACTATGACCTCCAGTTCATTTTACTAGGCGACAAGGTAAGACATTATTATACAGACTGAAATCGTTAGCCATATAGTTTATACTAACAGTACCAGTATTTAACCACATAATAACCAACAGTGGTTTTCTCGCGCGAACAACGGGGTCACTGGCTAAAGATATCGTGGTTACAATATGTACTAGTCTGACTTGAGACCTTTCTACGTAATTCTGGGAGACCACAGACATCAGACATGTTTATAAATGAGGGCTCTGTAAATGTTGACCTTCGAAGAGTTGAAGAAGTTACACCTTCGCTACTTGGTTGTCATTTAACCGATTTGTATATTATCAAATCAGGTGTTTAGCAACGACAAAATATTTAAATAGGTAATTATTTAATCATCATTTTTCTTGTAACCTTTCCCCTTTCTATAGTCGTATCTTATACCTCAGTAAGTAACGTCCCCTTTAGGCTTCGCACTTTAAAATATAAACTTTTTCCTGAATCGATCTATGTGAAAATCCGTTGCGTAGTTTTGCAAGATCTTAGTATACGTACGGCACACAACGGGAAACGACTTTGTATTGATTTAAAATTAGCTTGATAACCATATCACATTTGGCAGGAAAATCGGCTATGAAGTAGAGACTCTTAAATAAAGTCTTCACTTTAATTCCCATAATATCAAATACATTCTAGCTAGCAAACATAAGCTTGCCAAAGCCGTGCTTTTTATTTTGGTATTGCTGTTTTCAGATATCGAATCTATATCAAAAAACTACTCCTGTGTCAAAAAAAAAACTCTGTTGAGTTACAGTGCCATCTATATTTTACCTTTCCAACTGAAGTGAGTTGGTGTGGCGTCGAAACAACGAACGTCGCCGCTAGCGGTTTAATGGAGTAAACTAAAAATGTCCCAAGTATTCACTAGAGGGCGCTGTACGTATGAAATAATATTAAATCACTCCGTTTTGTTTTTAAGAGGTTATACGAATGGGGATTCGATGTTTTTTGTTTCTTCTTTACTATTAGTGCTATTTTTATAGCATACGTATTGACTACTACTTCAAATCATTAAAATGGTTGGCTAACTAGGTACTTAAGAGATTGAGAGTAACAAACGGTAAATGTCTGGCAGGAAAGGGATATTGGAAGATTTAAAACGTAACCTAATTTAATGAGAACCGAATATAAGCTAATAATTCCACATAATCCTTAGTTACACAGGAAGTGTATACTATCAAAGAATAATTTTGTCTGTTGTTGAATCGTAAAATGATTTTACAATTCTTGGGACCATCGTTCGTATGGGTTTTATAAAAAGTTGTAACAATTCTGCCTTGTCACAACTTACGTGACACTTTTGTAACGCAGGTAGTCAGGGCAATAATGCGATTTACCTTTAGTTAACAATAAAAGTAAATATAATAATAAAAGTGAAATAATAATAATATGAGGTAGTTAAATAGAGAATATTGATACAAAATGTCGATAAAATTAAAGTATTAACGACAAAATATTTATCACCTTTAAACTAATTAATAAATCGAACGTAATTATAATGTTGTGGGCTACGTCCATCGCTATAGCTCTCACAATATATTACACGTTATTTTCAGTTTTCAGCACGCTTTACCTCGTAATTAATTTTTTACCACACGCCTGTAAATAATGTTGAAATAAATTACGGATTATATCAAAATAATTATCGTCATAAATAGTTTTTAACCGAGTTTTTCATGTAATCGTATTATGGGAATAGATTGAGGTAAAAGCTCTGTTACTGTTTATGCACGATAAACATTTGCAAAGGAATGCAAACGTTCGATGGATAGTAAAAATATCAACACGTAGTTTTTGTTGATTTCATACATATTGTATGGAATAAGCGTTGTTTGCATTCTTGACCGGAATTGTTTTACTTGTATATTCAATGGGGCTGTATGACGGATTCCCCTCGTAAGTACCTATATGTAGGCGGATTATTAGCCTCTGCTCGCTGCTTCGTTAGACTCGCAACAAGCTGTCAGTAACCTCTATACCAAATTTAATTCAAAATGGTGTAACGGTTTGGGATGAAGACACAATAAACATACTATAATTCGCGATATTCACATCTTTGACATTTTCAGTTTAAATGAAATGTAATGATAGAAATGACAACGAAATAGTATAGTACTGAGTAAATAAATCAAGTATCAACTTTTCTTTAAAATCTTATCTTACGAATGCCTACGATTCAAAAATCGTAGGCATTCGTAGGTACAGTACGAAAGTAAAACTTCACAGAAAGCTCGTCAGCCATAACCTACATACACAAAAGTGATCTAAAATCAAAGAGCTGACTCATAATATGTCAGTCGGGCCTTTGTTCAGTTCGAAGCAGATTAAAAACGGTTTGATCACAATCGGTCACAATCGATTGCACAACCGTATGATTCGCATCGCATGCCCTAGGTACAGCCCGCACTATGCCCGTGATTTATGACCAGCGTCCTATCTACTCTGCCTAGACAGTCCGGTCCGCAGCCGCGATAATTAAATCCAACATTAATTGATATGGCGGCACTAATAGCAATTACGATTTATTACGTCTGCTTCAATTGTCGTGGTGGAGAATCTAGCACGCGTATGCAGCCAGGAGTCATTTCAATAATCAAAAGGCGGTGAATTAAAGCTGTATTAAGTTATAGCGTGCTATGTTGGAAAAGTTTCGCGGTAATTCTTTTGTTATTATTTGTGCAGAAGTGGTAGTAATTGCTGGATTCTATTTTTGTAATGAAGGTCATTCATCCAACTTAGTTATAGATAAAGTTAAATACTTTACAGTTTTGGTTACAATAGAAAACTCTATCCAATTAAAGTCAAGTACAAAACGTTTTTAGCGTAACCACTTACTTAATTTTTAAATAAATGCTTGGAGTCTTAATTACGTTAATCGTGGCAGCATTGATATACAAGTGGCGTTGCAAAGTTGGTGCTTGTTAAAAAGGCAGTGACACGGCTGCCGAGAAAAGGTCAAAGCGAGAGCAGCCGACAAAGTTTAAACTGGTTCCGAAGAAAGCCTCCACAGCGCCCAATAAGATTGTTGTTCAACTGCCGAAAGTTATAAACGTATCCATTTATAAGTAAATGTGTTTTGTTTAAAATGTTTCAAGTACATACTTATATCAGAAAAGCTTCGGATGGTATTGGATTTTGAATTGTGATATTTGAGACTTTTACTAAACCGATATTGATTTTTTGTCTCAAGTAATTAGTTTCGGCAATATTTTTAATTAAGCGCTTTGAATAATTCATTTGTCTAATGACTATTTTAGTGCGCGCTGGGCTGTGGAGCTCGAGCATCCATAATTAGAAGAACAAATTATGATTAGTACTCGAGCCAAATTAGGTTAATGCACTCTCAAGTATTAACCTCTATTATTTATAAATCAACTAGCTGAGCCCTACGGTATCACCCGTGTAGAATAAATAGATGCCCAATTCAATTGTTTTTCTCGCGATTTTATCTATGTCGGTACTAATAGTACTAATCATAATTAAAAATCTGTGAAATATTATGTAAAAGACAGTAGGAAAATAAAATATATGGTGATAGATAGAAAAAAGGAATTAAACGAAATTAGCCTCTCTGGGATTTAGTAGAATATGGAAGAGTTACTTTTTTTGGTAAGGCGTGACATTTCATAGCAATTCATCACGTACCAAGTAGAGTTACCTACTTAGGAAGACCAGTAACGTGCAGATTACAGATCTATTTCAATCAGTAGGTCATCTAATTCATCTCTCACGCCTACAGGCTGGTCGCAGTTTTTGTTCCTAATGGGAAATTGATCACAATGGCGGTGATTTAGTGTCGCAAGTGATAAGTCAGTTTCTGCATAGACGCAAACGTGGGAGGACGTGTTAAATTACACCATTTGGTGCTATTATGTATTTGGGCCTATTGTTTGAATTATTTAGTGCGTTTTGCAATAAATCATACATAATCAACAATAGTTCTTACTATTAAATACCTCAAAGGTATGTTGAAACTTTGACGTTTTACCTTTTTGCAAAAGATTATTTCGGGAGAGAGATTCTCGTTTTACCGAAATGTGATATCAAATCAAATACGTTTGCCGATAATACAAATGTTCCCAACACTGCTGACTTAAGCTATGTGTAGACTGTAGAGCCTAATACGATTTATGGTACGTCTGCAGGGGACTTGTCACACGCGACAATCCCCGTATATGCGCACAATTCATCGCGACCTACGCTTTAAACATGTATTGTGAATACGTACTTTGTGACGTCATCTTTTTTAATCGAATTCACAACCTACTCGTACAAAACATGAAGGTCAGAATAGTACTGGCCGGTTACACGTGCTTCCTGTAATTATACGGTAAATATGGTGTAAACTTAATTATTTGTGAGCTTAAGCGCAAGCCGCACTGCAGTCGCACGAGTAATTGGTAATAGAGTTTATTTATGAGGAGATTATTTTTATTAACATATATTATTTTTAATAAAAAAAATAGCTCATTAAGCTGTGTCGTATTTAATCCTTTTAAATAATAAATAGAAGTGCTACGATTGAGATGTCACGTTTGAGACAAAATTGAAAGCACTAAAACTTTTTCACTAAGCAATAAGTTAATAGGGGGGAATAAAATAGCTAGACGTTCACTTGGACAGTTTTTTTAATCTTTTATGATGATTCAATTAAATTTTATTCAAATGACGGCCGCAGGTGCACCAAAAACGGAGCATATTAGATTTATACACCTGACATAAATATTGGCTGCGCAGTGGAGCGTGTCTTGGCATACACGAAGCGATATTACTACAAACGACTAACGCACGACGTGGGGCTCCGTGATAACAATTTGATTATTCGGCACCCTCCACTGTTAGGCTGTATAACGTTTTAAGGTAATCTTAGCTAATGATTCTAGCCTCACCCTTCGCTAAAACAACATCGCACCCTAACAATTTACAGGCAAATTAGTTTCTAGATAGGCACACATTATATATACGAGGCGACGCGACGTTTGATCACCGACAGCGCACTACATAAACGTAGCCATAACTTTGATGGGTGTACGTCATGTTTTGAAAATGTTCTACGCATGAAAACACGAGAATATTATGATCGTTAAAGTAGATGCGAAAGTATTAAATGTAGGTCATAATCCAAGGGAGGTAATGCCGTCAGCGCGCCTATTGCCAACTGCCGCGCGATCCGCTGCAAAAACGCTATAGGAGCGGGATTAAAACAATTTTTATGTTTATTTTTAGTACAAGCTCGCCCCGGTTTACATGCGATGGGTGTATAAACTCGTTAAGGATGCCTACAGCAATGTTTTGTAAGTGCGGGAGATGAACAGATGTACCACTTGATCAAAATACAATCGCGGATTAATATCCACTTGGCTTATTTAAAGCTAGGTTCGTGGCACGCATTAAGAACTCCAATATACTCAAGAACTTTATGATAATTGCTATCTAATATTTATAGCTATACTTATGTTAATACATTGTCACTATTATTAACATAAGAATTGCTGTTTTAGAAACGAAATGTGAACAATTTGTTTGGCATTGAGGAAACATCGAAATATTAAAATATATCTCCTTGTATTGTTATTATTATTGACTTGGTATGTAAATTAAATCCTCTTATAAACATGACAATAACACAAATATTGAGGCGTAATATTGAGAACATTAAGGAAAGAACTAAACATATTTATTATGTAAAATTGTTTTTGTATTGAGTTTCAAAGTCATGTTATAGGTACGAACTAGAAGTTTTGGCTAAAGCCTATAAAATAGACTGGATTTCGTCGACGGCGTCAAATCTCAAAGGAATTCTGACAACCACTATGGGTTGCGATCCGATGTGATCAGAGTGCGTTTATAGTTCCATGAAGCATTGAAAGCCTACCTCAGCTAGGGCAAAGGCTAACTGCATAGATCCATTAAGAAAAAGGGTTTTTGATTAATACCCGACTAAATTCAATAAGTAACTTACAACAAATAATTATACGTGTTCGGAGTAATCATATTAATTATAAAAGAATTATGGATACTTTTTTAGGTTATAGCAAATATTAACTGAGTAGGTACTAGAGCCAGCCTACCACGACGTTTGTAAAGCAATATTATTACTGTGGAAGCGTGATAGTGTGCTTATCAACATACTGAAGCATCTTTCTTCGACTATCGTAATATATCTAGGTAGTAATTTATTGCTAAGAGCAGATATGACTGCACGGATAACCGAGTGGTATAGATCACCACGCCAATTACCACTGTGCGCGAAGTGTTACGGGTTCGATCCTCGCGTTGGACAAGAATTTGTGCGATCTACGGATGCTTGTTCCGAGTCTGGGTGTCTTTGGGCATGTCAATTGAATATCTGTGAAATTCCCCGCGACACAAGTAGTAAACTACTTAGTTCGGGAGACCCTCATTGTCATCTCGATAAATGTTTATTATTTAGGCTTGATTATTATGTAAGTCAGGTTAGGTAATAAGTGCTTAAATATATCCAAAACCATTTGTTGGTTTTTGGGTATAATATTAACAAACATCTTTTCAACCGTCGTCGGTTTACGTCGTTATAATACTGCCAAGAATTTGATTTTAATTTTGATATGAAACTTTGTATTTAATTGTTTTTACTTAAACAGTTATTCTTTATGTTAGGACTTACCTAGTTGCTAAATTAAGACTCAGAGGACAATGACGTATTCAAATCAAGCCTTACTACATTGTAATAAGGGCGTCTTTCAATGTCACAGTGTCACTGTTGTATTGAATGTACGGTTAACAACAAAAGTCGGCTAACACACTTAGACTTTTAAAAACAACTGTATTTTCTGCCGTACTACTAAGTAAGAAAATAGTCTTAATACTTAGTATAGTTAAACATGCTTTAAACAACAATTTTTACGTGCACTGAAAATTGCTGGCACATTGTTAGTCAGATTGTACAGTTGCAACTTTAAGAATGTAGGTACTGAAGAAATGACTTTTAGAGAAATGTTACTGATTGACAAGGAAAAAAAAAAGTAATTTAATTTCTTAATGTAGGTTGTATTTTTAGTCTGTAAAAGTTTTAAAATGTTTTTGTTTTTTAACTTTAATATAGTTGTAATATTGTACATCTAGGATTATTTAAGTCTATTTGTTAAGTACCTTTTATTTACATTTGTATGCCGAATTGCCGATGCTACGGCGAAACATGCAGAACATAACTAATATAACATCTATGTACCAAACCGTGTTTCGTGCAAATAAAATATTCTTATTCTTAAGACTATCTACCGCTAAAGTAATATTATTGCAGAAGAAGAGTCAGATGTCATGGTGGCCTTGCGGTTCTATGTATGGATTTGTATGCACGAGGTGCAGGTTCGATCCCCAGCGCAGGCAAGTACCAATGTGACGTTTTCAAAGTTATATGTACTTTCTTAATTATTCTAAGACACTACTGACAAACGGTGAAAGAAAAAAATCGTGAGGAAACTTGGATTCCAATTATTGGAATCTGAAATTGCCAGTCCGCAGTGGGCTAGCGTGGCGATCAACGCTCAAACCTTTCTTGTATGGGGAGAGGTCTGTGCCAGCAGTGGGACGTATATGGGTTGGTTTATTTATTATTTAGAAGTGTCAATGCTCTACACGGCATAGAGCGGCGTATCTCTTTAACTCTCTTACCGGCAATAGTGTTACTGACTTACTTTAGGACGTGATAGTAGGCCACCGGATCGTGTTCTCCGACTTCTGTTGTTGACTGTATGCCTATACAAGGTAAGTATTGTGTCGTTATCGGCGTACTAATACGGGTGTCCAAAAATAAGATAGGTAGCTTGACTACAATGGTGTTCGTTCGTATGTAGGTCACGCAGTCGCGACTATCCGTTCCAATTCGCGTGAGGTCACGAACGCACTGTGATTATTTGCAGCTAAGATAACAAACAGACCTCAATGCTTAGCGAACTTCGAGAGATAATATCAGAGAGATCCAATCGTCACCATTTTACTTACTGTTGTATAAACTGTATTTTCTGTTTTTAAAAGAGTAGATAACTTATGGAGTTTCTTGCCGGTTCTTCTCCATAAGAGTGACATTTTGGAACTGCGCAACTAAATTCAGTAACGTTTTGAAAGTGCCTGAAAAGGTCTACTCGAAAAAAAAAACCTTTTGATTTTTATTTCGTTTTAAATACCAAACAACAAATAATTCTGAAGTGTACAATTGGTGAGTTTCTTTGTTCCATCGTAATCGCTATATTTTATGCCTCATCCAACTTGAAAATAAAAAAAGGGAGTAAGCCAGTTTCCAAATTTATTTTAAAGAGAAATCTTAAAGATACTAAAATACTTGTCATTATGATTGGCGCCTGTTGTAACTTGAAACGCGATTATCATAAAAGTAACATCATACCTATGTTTTTTTCAATGCAAACACATAGTCTGTATATATCATAAGCTCGGACTAGTCTAATCATAGTTTAAATTAAAATTTATTGTTATGTATTCAAATTAAATATGCAGTAATTTTTCTAAACGGGCTTCCATCTTATCATCAATACACACGCATTCGACTCTAAAGCAATTCAGAAATTATGTAAAATAGTCTATGGAGTATTAAAAGGCTTCGTACAAACTACGTGTGACCGTTTACTGATACCCATATTATAATAACTTTAAGCAATTAGGCGGAATGAGGGCGCGGAATATCTCGTAACATTACACACTTAATTACTCTCCATGTGATCAAATCCAGTTTTAGATTTAATTTTAAGGTCACGATAAATTACAAAGTACCAGTTTACTACCACACACTTTGAATGCGGTAGTTTCTAAAACGATAACTTTAATTATAAAATGCCCGTTTAAGAATCAACTATGCAATCGGATTACTAGCGGAAATGGAGGTGCGTAATATCATGAAATTAACTTTACTGGAGTTAGTTTTTGCTGTAAGTTACTGTTACTGCGGATTCGTGGATTTGGAAGTGGTAAAAACTAACTTGCCACATATTTCATTGAGCTATAACTTTTGTAATATGAATGTCACGCCTGCGGAAACTTGGTTGGGCTGTTTGCGGAGCGGCACCGCGGCGTTCCTGACACGAGAGTTACTAAGAGAAATTCGAACCTTTCCTACAAGTTTATTAAGTCCTGTAATCCTTCCTCAGTTCTTGATTACACGAATTGATTTATTTCAAATTACATCCGATGCCGGCTAGATTATAAGTTATTAGTTATGTAAGCAATATTTCATAGTATAAACCCTGCTTCCGTTGTAATAAACAAGAAGTAAATAGTTATAAGCACGCAAAAACGATGTTCTCATACTTAAAAAGAGATTTAGCTGTTACTTTTTATCGGAGTCGTTTATTAAAATCCTTTCACTGCCGCTGCTAGTGTACTCGATTATTATCCCACTAATGAAGGTCCGATATAAAGTTTCTGAGAGTATGTTAAGATACCTCGTTTGCCAGCTTTTCCTTGACAAGCAGGATCTATAAAATTTGTGCGCAATCGTGTGATTCACTAGGGGAAAGTGTAAATACCCCCTCCAGCGTTAAATTGACAAATTTATCAATCCAGGTCCGTAAGTGCAGCAACCTTTAAGGAAATGACGTGTTTTTTCGTAGAACTTATTTTACAAACCATGAATTTTTAAACATGCGAGCGGCTGGGGCTCACTTTATCTTGACTGTTATGGGTAGTATCGAGAATTCACTAGTGATTTTCCATTATCACTGTTCAAGTGTAAGTTCGAAATATGTTAGTTTGAAAGCTTAAAATATAAGTCTCATGACTTCAACGAAGCCATCAGTTTTATTATCTTAGGAAGAGTGCAGTCCGGAGAGAACGACAACAAACCGTCTCGCGCGCGCCTACTTGCTGTGCGACTCGCGAGAAAGGACAAGCGAGAAGCTTTGCTGCGCGCGGCACGCGTTCGTCGAAACCTTAATACTGATGGATTGCAGTTAAGCGGACCCGTAAACTCAATATACATAAACGAGCGCCTCACTAAAAGTAACCGACTCCTATTTCATAGAGCCCGCTTGCTGGTCCGTGAGTATAAGTATAAGTTTGTCTAGACACGAGATGGTAAGATCTACGTGCGCCAAGACTCAGGGATGAAAGGGCATCGTATACACTCCGAAGCCGACCTGTTACGGGTTTTTGGAAAATTGTAATGTTTGGTCTCATTTGCGTCTTGTTTTTGTATTTTTTAAATATTACTTTTGTACCTTGCAATATTATGTTTTTTAAGGAAAGTTATCTTATTTTTTATTCTGCGCAGCTCCAACACACACAAACACTATTTTATTCACACACATCACATCACAAACATGCATATTACACACACGTTCACACACCTCTTTTATGTATACGTCTAAGTAGACGTAAATATATTTTTTTTTATTACGTATTTTTCATAAAGTTTAAACATAGTATTGTGCTATGAGTAACAAAAGTATAAAATATTTGAGGGTTGGGTTATTAAACGCTAGATCTTTAAATACTGGTACAGATGAATTATATGTATCTTTTTTAAATTATAAACCTGATATACTAGCAATTAATGAAACTTGGATAAGGGAAGGCGAAGAACAACTGGCACCCGTAATTCCTAACTATAAATTCCTTCACAGAGCACGGAAAAGTAAAAACAGGGGAGGAGGAGTAGGTTTCTATATTAGGCAAGGGATTACTGTTAAGGTACGACAGCACCCTACATCTACACTTGAACAAATGTGGCTGGAAGTCCAAATACCAGGAGCCACGCTGGCTCTTGGTACAGCGTATAGGCCAGAACGTGTAGATGTCTCGGACGCTCTTGACGCACTAAGTGACTCGATTACCTCATTAGGTCTTTGTACCTACCTATGTGTTCTAGGAGATTTGAACATAAACCTAAACAATAATTCGTCACCAAACTCTACAGAACTGGTAAACTTTTGTCTTCAACATAATTTAGACCAACTAGTTAAAGAACCAACCAGAATAACGGAACACTCCGAAACACTTCTAGACGTCGTCATGACGGACAGCCCTTCTAAATGTAAAAACGTTTTGGTTATACATAATCCCGCCTTAAGTGATCATGCTATGTTGTTAATTGATTTTAATATTAAAAAGCCTAAACCATTTAAACAAGTTAAAATTCAAAGAGCTTTACAGAATATCAACTACGATTTATTTAAGAATGATCTTGACGTCTTTCCCTGGCATTTAATTAGTCTCTTGGATGATGTTGATAAAATGGTAGAAACGTTTAATGAATTCTGTAAAGCATTATTCGACATTCATGCACCACTTCATCATTTAACTATAAAAGATAAACGTAAACCTTGGATAACAGACACGGTGATGATGAGTGCCTGTGTAGTATCGCAAAAAAGTAAAACTGAAAGTTCTATCAATTATTATCGTAGTTTGAGAAATCTCGTAACATCAACTATAGACCGTGAGAAAAAAGCTTATTTTAATCATTATGTAAACGAAAACTTAAAAAAACCTGCATTACTTTGGCGGAATATCAAATATACCACTGTGTCTCCAAAATGCTCAAGCACAATTCCGGATCATCTGAATGATCCCGATGAAATTAATAACCACTTTTTAAACTTGCCTCCTGTTAATGAACAAGATTTAGAATACATAAATATACATGAAAATAATAGTAATAAGCATCTTTCTTTTGACCTCAAACCAACTACCGCAGAGGACATTCGTAAAATAATAAATGGTATTGATACTAAAGCAGCAGGCCACGACACCCTAAATATAGATATGATTAAATTAACTTTAGACGCCACATTGCCGGTTATTACAAGTATAATTAATAAGTCAATACAATCAAACACTTTCCCAACTAGTTGGAAGCGAGCAGTGGTTAGGCCTATTCCCAAAAATAATTCAGCTAATCAATTAAAAGATTTGCGTCCCATATCTATACTTCCAGTTTTGTCAAAAGTTTTAGAAAAAACTGTGCTTTAACAGGTGCTTGAATACGCGGAGACAAATAATATTATACCAAAATATCAGTCTGGATTTCGAAAAGGTCATGGCACTGAAACGGCCCTTTTGCACGTTACAGACGACCTCACAGAAGCATCGGATAAGGGTCTGAGCAGTATAATGGTACTGCTTGACTATTCTCGAGCATTTGATTGTTTGCACCCGGAATTACTGTTGGCTAAATTAGCACACTACGGATTTTCAATTAATACTTGCCAATGGTTCCGTTCCTATCTCACTAACAGAGAACAGTCAGTAGTTTGTGTTAACAAAGATGGACTACATAAATCCTCTGCCCTTAAATCCATACTCCGGGGAGTACCACAAGGTTCACTATTAAGCCCTATTTTATTTACCATATTTACAGCTGATCTAACCAAACACATAGAATTTTGCAAATATCATCTCTACGCAGATGATACCCAATTATACTACTCCTTTGAAGGAAAGAACACGTCAGAGGTCATTCGTAAAATTAATCACGACTTGAGCAATATTCATAACTGGTCACAAAAGAACTCTCTGGTCTTAAACCCCACTAAATCCCAAGTCCTGGTATTAGGAACTGCTAACCAGATTAAGAAAGTATCGGAGTGCGAGGATGATATAAAAATTAACGGGACCACGCTCGAACAGGTACAATCTGCTCGAAATTTAGGCCTAAAATTAGATGGTGAGCAGAAGTACGTAGAACATGTTAATGGTAAAATTAGAAACGCCTTTTTTAGATTGAAAACTTTATATAAGATTAGACCCTACATAAAAGAAAAACTTCGCTTACTTTTAACCGACTTACTTGTGCTTTCCCAATTTAATTATTGTAGTTCTGTTTTTGGCCCTAGGATAAAAAACAACACAGAAAGAGCTATACAGAGAGTTCAAAATGCTTGCATTAGGTTCTGCTTTAATATACCGAGACGTGACTTTATCACTCCCTATCTAAATAATAAAGGAATTTTAAATATGAGTGCCAGGAGAGAACTATTATATGCCTGCACCATCCATAGAGTCATTTGGAATAAAAAACCTGAATATCTTTTTGAAAAACTTACCTGGGTAAAACAAAACAGTTTAAAAATATTGAGATCCGTTTCTCAAAATTTACTTAAAATCCCCTTACATAAATCCACACGATACAAAGGAACTTTCAGATTTACTGCAGCTAAAATATGGAATGATCTCCCACCTCCACTCCGAACAAAAATTACCACTGAAAGTTTCAAATCAAAGTATAAAACTGCTCTATTAAAACGACAAAAAGCTGCTGAAAATCTGAAACATTCCTACTGGAAATTATTGTTATTGAAAGATTACTTCTGATTAATAAATAAACCTAGCATTAATTAAATACATACACATTTACTCAACTAATACACAATCTTTACTTCACACACACATACACACACTCACACACACATCCACACACTCACACACATATTCTCACACACACGAATATAACACGTCAGTAAATAAATGTTGGAGTTCCACAACAAATGTTTAGAAAAAATACCTAATTATTTAACCTTTATCTTTATAAGTTTTATCTTGTTTTTATATAGAGATTAGCTAGCGACTGGTGCCGCCAGTTTTGTCGTCCTATTCTCCCGCCTTACAGCTTAGGGAGCAGGAGTGGCTGAAAATCAGCGCTGTGGTGGGTCGTGCTCGGCCCGCTACAGCATTAGCTGAGCCACCTCCTTTTGTTACAAGTTTAATTTTTTTAAGTACTTAGTCTAGTTATTGTTTTTGTACTGTGATTTTAATGTGACTTTGTATTTTTATTTATGTAGCAATAAATGTCTTTTTATTTTTATTTTTATTTATTTTTTTATCAGCATTTTTTATAGCACAACACACACGTCAAAAAACCAACACAAATTTCCAATTTTTCTTCTCATACAGAGTGAAATATTTTTCCGTGAATTTTTACCTTTGATAAATAACTTAGGAATTTCAGCTTTAATTAAAAGTTCGCCTCTAGAACTTGCTCCGCCGGCAAAGATTACAATCATTTATTGGTCGAAGTTAAAACAATGGAGCATCCTGTTTACCTTTGCCATTGTAAAGTTTGGCGAATGTTAGTTTGTTTGAAACACCGGAGTTAAGTGTGGGTGAGGACATTAGTATTGTCTTAAAGCAGACCTACGTAGGCTATGTTAGTATCCTTCAGACAATACGCCATTTATTCGGTCTGATTCCTTATTTGCATCGCAATTAATTAACGACGTTTTTAAATACTGCAGCTGCATTTAAGGGTATTGTCGAGAAAGATTACCTATTGAGAAAGATTTAAAATGCTATTGAAGACATTTTTGTAAAGAAAATGTATTTTAGAACGCACAGATAAGCCATTGTTCGTCTTCATTATGTAAGTACATGTCTTTATAAGCTGAGGCATGGTTCTTCCGCTAAGAAGACCTACCTAATGTACTTTTAATTTCTTTGATAGACTGTTTTCCTTATCTACCCTCTTCCACTTCGCGTCCTCTTCAAAAACAGGAGCATTAAACCGAGTCTTTTTGATTACATCTTTGAACGGGGCTTTCATGATACTTTTGAATGAAGATTTTGTTTTAACAAAGAAGTTTTCAGTATAAAAATATTAACTATACGATATAAGGACATATACAAATTGTTTGGATACACGCGAGTTGTATGAAAATATTCTGGACAGAAAAAGGTGATTTGGTGTCACGCGAATAATATTCAGGGCGCGTTCACGTCGCCGTGGCTCAGGTTTAGTGGTGCTTACTGCTGGCGCTCGACGCTCGCTCGCCACGAGTCCGCACAGTTATATTCACCGAGTATTGATGTCGCACGCGACGCTAATGTTTAACCAATTTACAACTAGTTTCGTTCAAGGCCCAGCCAATAAAATGTCTGTCTGGATTTTTATTGTAGTACTAGAACTTACATTTATTGGCTTCTTTATTAATGAAATATTACGACGCTAACTTTCATCATGAAAAGCAGCAGTTAAGCTTAAGTTTAGAATAACTTTGACAAATTTAAGTGTTGTTTCGTCTTGGAATTTTATTACAGCACTTATTAGTTATTTAATGATTAATTTAAGCAGAGTACGACGAAAGTTTATAAGTTATAATTGAAGTAATGTATGTGCTCAATTAATTTGATATTAATACGGCCAAATAGATTACACTGCGGTAATAGATACTCCAAACATGCCGTATATTTATCAACGTACATTAGAAAGCAGTAACATTATTCACAGCGGCTATAAAGCTACGCTGTTTTGATTAGTAAGCTATCAATTACAATTTATTTTCAAGGTAGTAGTCGTACGGCAGGTGCAATGGACTGCATTCCCGAGTGCTAGAAAAACTGGATCCGACGACCGCTCCTGCAGCCGCGGCCGGCTATTGCCGCGATTAGATATATTGATACAACATTTATTTTACTATCGGCGTTAACGACGTGGGAAACTATTCTGAAAACAATAACTGAATAACTTCAAAGGTAATATAAATACATAATGTAAATGTACATTGTACAATAATAATAAACTGTATAAAACATTCCGAAAGTTCGTCCTTACAATCGCAAGATTACCATATTTCTCGAGAGATATTTCTATTATTTATGAAAAGTATGACAAGTCATGAATACGTTTTATTTCCCTTAAGCTGGAGTTGTAATTCGGCGGTGGTATTTTGGGTATTTGTACCTATAGCATTCATAGTCAAATACATTAGCGATTTGAAACGTAGAATATAAAGTTAGTGCAATTAGGCACTGCACTCTGTCATGAATTGTAATCTCATTATGTAAATGCAGTATGGCCGGTGTGGCGGCGGCCGAGGGACGCCGGGAGGCAGGCGACGTCGCACCGCACTGATTACCACCGCTCATACCTGTCAATTTACCACGACATACAGGATTTGTTGTCACCCTTATTTAGAGATACAAGGTTCCAATGTTTATAGAATTGCAGCACATCAAAGCACTGTTATTTGAAGCTCGTTTGATAAACGTATCGTTGAAATGTTCCTTCCTGTTAGGGATTTACAACTGATTACATACAAAAATGTTGTAATCAATCATTAATAGTGTCACTTTCGAAATAATACACGTTCTGCAATAACTTTGCTACATGTTATTTCATTACTCGCATGTCTAAACAAGTAGCAACGTCGCACCTGTTAATAAAATTGTCGGTGAAAGTCGTTGCTTTTTTACACATATCGTGCCGGGCATTTATAATTCATGCGCCCGAGGACATTGTCACAGTTACGCCATATGCGTGCATGTCTCGTGTTCACGTAAAAAGGTTCAATTGCCCGAATCACTGTACTAGGCTCATAACCAGAGCATTTAAACATTACGCTGTCACATTACGCAGGTACAAATAAATTAGTGAGCGCGGCGGCGCGGGGCCATCGCACTTTCATTAGCAAAATTATTTGCTAATTTGTACTGAACACGGCCGCAACTACTTAGTAAGGGGTTATGGGGGTTTAATCTACTTCATTACACAAGCTTATTTGGCTATTATGTAGAACGCGTTTTAGTCCCACACAAGTTTTGTGTCTATTACTCAAGTCATTCTCACCTGATGTGCGGTACCAAAGGGTTTAACTTGGGATTTTACTTTTAGTAGGTAGGTATTGTGTGTGATAATGTAATTAAAAATTTAATACCGAAAAAATTCTGACATAAAATTAATTATGCAAAAACGTTGGTAAAGTTAATCCTCATGTACTGCACGTTAACCTAGTATTTAATTGTATATTGCTCAACTTAAACAAGTCATTGACCGCACAATAGAATAAAAACTAGAATAATAAAATGCTTACAAAAAAAAATACACAAATGTGTAAACGTTTTTTCCAATAAAAGCGCTGCAAAACTGCTGTGCACTAATTCGTGCAAAGATAACAACGACAACTTTTACACTAAAATAAAAAAAATAGTTTGTGAAATTGGTATTCATCGTTGGCCACTATGTAATTGTCCCGAAGCGTAATAGAGGTGTCAAGTTTCGCGTGTAATTTTGTTAGATTGCCATGTGGAGCCCTCAGACCTTCTATCACACTGTAATGTAACATTCGCGTATCGAAATAATTATAAATATTTTTAAGATTGACTTCTCGATTCATATTTAAGCTGCCGCCTATGTCCAATTAACATTAGATGTTATGTTTGTGGGAGATATTTAGAAGTCTAAGCTTAATAACTAATAATAATTGTTAGGGTGACGAAGACATCGAACCTAACCTACATCGACGAATATAAATATTATTTTAGTTCAAAACACAAAGGTGAAATTTCTATTTTCTCTCTATTTTGATATTTTTTTCTTTATATCTTTAATAATACGCAAAACAATATGTAGGCTCATATCTAGTTATATTCGCAGGGCACGTGTACGAATATCGCAACACAGAAAGAGGGCAGAAAATAACAGCCTACTTTTCATTCCTATGTTGCGCAAAAGGGATTTTTCATATTAAAATGAAGTGGAAGCAGGCTAATAAAAGCAGATTCAAACGATTAGGTACTAGTTTCAGTACTTACTTGTAAATAAACATGATGATTTGCTGAATGGTTTGATAAATTATTGTAAATGCAAGCCTTGGAGCTTTGTATCTCTAATCGTTCCTTGCTTCATCAAAACATCCCGAGTATACTTTTGTGCCTCGTCTATTTACTATTTATTAAGAAAATAAAATGAATGAATAAGGGTAAATCTCTACATCTTGTATAAATTCTTGTCTCACAATGTTCGTTCCCGTACTCTTCCGAAAAGGTTTGACCGATTCTCTTGAAATTTTGTAAATGCTTTGAGTAGGTCTGAGAATCCGCCAACATCTATTTTTCATCCCTAATTTCTTTTTTTTCACTTACTAAGTCGCGGGCAACAGCTACTAGTTTATAAAAAATGATTATTTATTCTATTCTATTAGGGTGTTACTTGTTAGATAACGTCAGATAGGAACGTGTGGAAGAAGATATACTGTGCTGACCCCAAATAATAATTGGGATAAGGGCAGGGAAATGATGATGATGATGAGATTCAATTAATGTCAAGTTACTCGACAACTCTTACGTTAGACTGCAATGTATCAACAATTTTATGTTACACTGTAACGTAACAATTTACAGTTACCATTCAAAATCGTGTGTAAACACTTATAATCCGTTCATCCACGATTATCATACATTTAAACTATACTTGAATTCCTATTCTTGTATTGATTTTTGTTATTCTTTGTGGCTTGTTAATTGTCCAGCCGTTGCGTACTGGCTCTCAGATATAGCACTGAATCGTTAACTATAAAATAAACGCACGTGTCCCTTTGTCGGACTTCGAACAATGTGACCTCTTTGAAGTGAACGAAAGGTCTCCGGAGACCAATTTCTCTTTAAAAAGGGTGTTATTTGCTCAAGTGTGCTGTGTACCAGCACGCATAAATGAGCGCATTACGTACTGTAATAACACTTAGCTGAAACTAATTTTGTTTTAGTGCTAGAGCTTTCTGCACATTAGTTTTTATTCGAGTGCGTACATGCTGTTTTCAATCGGCCGGGTTCAAGGTTGGTGTCAACATCATTTGCTTAGGCTTAACGTTACGTCGGGATCGGACAGTTGAGGTGAACAAAAGGTTGGTCAGAAAGGCCAATGAACTTGATATTGTTTTGTTTACTGTAGCTATATTGGTATTTACTTCGTGCCGATGCAAGACTAGTTAGAACAGTTTCAAGATTAAAGCTTCTCGTAACCACTGTCAGAGATGTGATCAAAAGACAATCTAGTCCGGACGGTCTAACGTGTTCGCTGATGAGCGTTTAGATAAAGTACGGTCACCATTTTAGGTAATGATTGCAGATCTGCAAGGTAGCCATTAAGCCACATATAGGCTATTATTTATAGTCAATTTAACAAGTAAACGAAAGCACCGAGTCTGTTATGGCGTGCAGTTGCTACGACTTCTGTAAATGACACTTATTTCAAATTTACTATCCTTTATTAAGGCAGACCGTAATTTTGTTACGCTCCAGTATATAATTTTGTTACGAAAATTCGTAATTATTACCAGTGAATTGTACTATGCAGTAAGGTCTGAACCGTAGCAAAGTTCATAATGTTGGTGATTTAAAAAGAGCTTTGAATAATTGCGCAAGTTTAAAAGTGCGAGCAATCGACACGAGACGTGATCAATGGCTGTCTGTGAGCTGACATTTCCGTTGTTTTGCATAACCTGACATTAAGGTTGATGGAAGAGCCGTCTTCGTGCCTACGGAGGACACCAACGACGCAGTTTGTTATTCTCTTTACAGCCTTCGATTTAACTCTATATTGAAGACAGCCTCATAAAAATATTATTTTGCAGAGAAAATAAAATCGAAATATCGCGTTGAGCTGTATTTCGGCAATAAGAGGAGGAAAAATAAAATCTAAAGAGCCATGTTAAGCCAGTTATTCGCCTGGCGTCTGTATATTGCTATGTGTTCAATTTTTTGTTGTAGTGAAGGGATTGAATTGCAGCCTATCAGTATTTTATGGTAAGTTTTATACGTTTTTTTACACTAAAAGTAAAATTGAATTGAGGATTGGCTTTATTGACTTCGTATTTTCGATTTGTTTGACGTCAGAGAGGTTGTTATTACGTGATAGATGGTGTCATGCTTCATCATTAACTATACTGATTCGTGTATTATGCTGTTAATTTATTTTAGTCTCATACTGATCGTGAATACTTGTTTACGGCTCACTTCTTGCATAACAATGATCCGATGATAAAGATACGCTGCGGCATAAGACGCCGCCATTTCATAATGTATCGTACTAAGTAATTACGTTCACAAAAAGCCTTTGGAATGTGGTGTATAGAATAAAAGAGGTATAATGAGTTTCGAAAATATATCAAAGTGGCAGTTCTAATCAGAGGTAGTTGCTTCATGACGATGTAATAAGATTTATAATTTACTATCGACTCCATTTCCTAGAACATAAACTTATTAGTTGGTAGATATGTTGTAGAAATTTGATTGTTTGTGTGTCCGACACGAATTTTTGATTTAGCTTGCTCTATTGACGAAGAAGAGTAAAATAATTGTAATGATAGATGGAACAATTTATTTCTCATAATGAAATAGTGATAGCAGAATGTTACAAATATGACTTCAGTAAGCAGAATTGATCGGGGCTGTTAAAATAACCTCAAATATAGGTTCGAGGCAGCCGTGACAAAAGTCATTACCGAGTTATGGTGTCTGATCTTTTATGAGAACCCCGAAAGGTCGGCGACACTGATTCCTATCGTTAACAATAATCTGTGCCGTCGTAACTTAGGTGTCATAAAATAAAATGTATATTGACAAATATATGATAGCCTCAGAAATACACGGAGACCAATTTTCCGTGTGAATTTAAATAAACGTAAATTTCTTACGCGTTTGAAAAGCATCGAATGTGAAACGAAACTCGGTGTTTGGAGATATAATTGTTCGAGTATTCCCATAGAATATTTTTACGATGTTTATACACGTTAATATTTATTAGAAATTCATACCTACGCATAAAACATAATCATTTTAAAGAGTATTTATTCAGTTACGTGACATCACTTTCTGCTTTATTAATGGTGATTGTTTTAGCAGTTTAAGAAACAAAAACATTAAAACAATTAAGTAAATTTGTTTTACGTGTAATTAACACTTTGACCTAGCGTATATAATAACTTCCTCGGTTTTCAACGGTTACAGCAATTTTAGAATACTATAGCGTTTGTTTGTATGTTAATAGTTTTATTTAATTTAATTGTTTTGTTTAAATAAATAGGCTGTATCTTTTATCTTACATTATAGTTATTAGATATTAAAAAAAAATATTTACCTTCAAAATTTCGGAGAAAAATTACAATGGTTATGAAAATAAATACTTCATTGAGTTTTAAATGAGCATTGATTGCTGTTTTACCTTGAAGTCTTGTTTAATTTATTACTTGTAAGTCGCAAACCTGACATTTCCCCTTCACTACATATTCAAGAAAAAATAATCATTTACTTGAGTACTTGACATTAAGTACATTTATTTTACTGGCAATAGTGGCAATCAAGAATTTGTAATATGCAATCAGTGTATATTATGCTTAAGTAGCAGTCTGACACTTGGTGTAGTGCCCATCAGATAACCTATTACTTTAAAGTGTTTAGTAAAAAGTAGTAATAAATTGGATTTTTAATTTCTACATTTCGTTAATTTACGTTGTTGTTGCATACTTAGTTTATTCTAATGGATAAACTAAACTGTATTTTTCTGATTTTAAAAGAGTAACTTATAGAGTTTCTTGCCGGTTCTTCTCTATAAGAATGTTAATTTGGAACCGCGCAATTAGAGTCAGAAACGTCTTGAAAGTGCCTGAAATGGCCTACTCGAAATAAAAACCTTTTGATTTTGATTGTGGATTCAGTCAACAAATTTTTACTCACAAAGTATGGAAATAAAATTATTTTAAAACTGATTTTATTAGGAATTTATGGATTCAGTCCTGCTCAAGTCGTCGGCGCCGAATTAAGTTGTAAAATGCTTTGAAGATTTTATTTTAATAAATACTGGCGGTCCGGCCCAGCTTTTGAGAGGTGCAATGATTATGCATTACACATACAAATCTACCTCTTGAAATATTCAATCAATAACAAAAAAAATATGCCCATTTTAAGGATCTAAGCGTATAGCATAGGGACAGATAAACAGACGCGAGAAGTGAATTTGTTTTAAACTATGTTTTGATTTGCATAATCCTCAGAAACTAATATAAAAAAGCCTTTGAGTTTATCTTATAGCTGTGAGTTCAAGTATTCCGGTTAAAAAGATTTCTTTGTCATAACCACAAGTCGTGGGAATTACAAGTTACTTAGACGCGTAAATCGTAAAACACATCTGTATAAAAACTTTTATATCTGAATTTAGTGATGAGAACGTCTGTGTTTCATGCCAACAACAATCTATTGTTTTACAATCATTGTGTCGCTTTAAAACACAATTATTTCCCACAATACACCACTTTCTTTCATCAACAACCTATGTTTAGATGTCTGCTACTGCGGCTGATCGCTATCAACTTTATACAACTTAGATACTATCTCATCTTATAATATGCTAAAATAACGTTTCTCGGGCCACCTTCAGCTAACAATCAATTCAGAGCGTAGTGCAGTAGAAAGTTAAGCGGTTGCTAGTATAAGTAACAAACAAATTACAAACAAGCCTTCTAAAGTGGAACTCGCGTTAGTATCGAACATTAATAAATTTAACACTCGTGGCCCTTGACATAGAAGTACTTGCAATTACTTAAAGACACTAATTAAGCTACTAAAACAACACGCCATTGCTATCAAAACAGTGTCCAGTAGTTGTTCGGAACGTGATTAGAATACAATGGAGCCCTTAAAAGTTCTGTCCCGAATAGTTTATAGCTACACGAACACAACTCAGAACGGAACCATCTATTTCGTTCAAACTAGAGGAACAAACAACGACTGACAGGGCAATTGGCAACGGTACTAAATAAAGGCTTTTATGAATGATTTGATTTGAAGATTTGTAATTAAAAACTCGTTTTCGTTAAAGTGCAAATAAGTGCGTGTCAACAGTCGGTTGAAACGCGAATCGTTCTTATGAAACGTGGCGCGGTGTTAAGGCAGGCGCGGGTTACCAGCGCGTGATGCCGCGAGCAAATACGAACCGACCCTCATCGAAATCGACCAACTACAAATAATTCCCTTCATTCCCGCTCTATTTAACATTTACCAGTACTTTGCTTTAAACGGTCCTAAGCTAAAGTACCATTCGATGTTCCATATAATGCAAGCCTTCAAGCGACCAAACGTATCACGCCATTATGAAATACAAATACATTGGAACTTGTTGCTCTAAACCGAGTAATTTAGCACACGGCACGTCCCGCCTTACGTTAGAAAATAATCCCATATGAATATCACGTGCAAAGATTTGCTTGTTATAATTATATTAAAGGTAAGCATACATAGTCGCGTGTGCTGTGTGAACGTAAAGTGCAGACATAATCAACGTTAGGGGCTAAGTACGGGGGAGCCAGCTTCAATTAATATAGGGGTATCAAGGTAAGGGGTTCAAAGAGCTGCACTTTTATAACTAGGTGATTCAAAACAAATTGTAAGCCTGAGAGTGGCTAACTGCAAGTAATGTGATGACTTCAACACAGATGTTCAAGAATAAATAAGTCGTGACTGAGAAGTGACTTATCCAAGATGCGTCAGTACTCAGTAGCTTAAGCTTAATCATTGATCAAATTGTGCTGTTCACGTATATAGAGGTGTGTGTATGCAAATGAGGCATTGTGTGCGCGGGTTGATTCTGTCCGCGGTGCAGCTCGCAATCAGTCGCATTGACACGGGCCGCCGCGCGCCGCGCCGCACCACGTCGCGCCGCACCACGTCGTGCCGCCCCGCGCCGCCACTACATTTTTCATCTCCTGACATCCGCTCTGTTAGCGTAAACGCACACGGAAATTAACGTGTTTTGGAAGTCAATACCCCAATGCAATGTATGGTCAAAACAAGTCAGTGTTTACCGGACACTCAAGTTTTACACGATATGAAACTTTACTCAAGCTTTTTCCTGACAACCCCAAGCTTACACAATTTTACTAGCTAGTCTTAATAAGGGATACAACCTGAGTGTACCATAAACATGATTACAAGCTATTAGAGCCCTACAAACACGAATTCCTATTACACTTCGTCATTAGCTTTGCATACCTGGGTACATACAATTACGTACACCGCCACTATCACCTAGTAACAAGTTGTAAGCTTTACTTAACAGCAGTTATTAATTTCCGTTGCGATGGCCCCTGCGCCTGCTTAACCGGTAAACGGCCACGGATGTTGTAAATTGTACATCCAATTGCAATTGCTAAGGAAGCCCTGTTTTATAGTCGTGATAGTTTAGCCTGATAATGCGTTCAGAAAGTGGCGTTCAATGAGAGTGTATGAGAGGAAATCGGTTCCCATTGAGCGAAGCCGTAATCACGAGCGCGCACAAATGATCGTGGGTCGCCGCCGCCGCCGCCGCCAGCCGCCGCCAGCCGCGTCGCTGCCGCACGGCGCGCGTCGCACCGCCGCCGCACCGCAGCGCCGCGCGCCGGTTGCAACGCCGATAATGAATTACAGAGCCATTGCTCGCTTGCAAAATCCAGTCGAAGTCGTATCGGTAAGTAACGAGGTTAGCTGCTCTCCCTGGAGCCGGCCGAGATCGCGTCGTGAGTCGGGATGCCTTCGGGAGCGTTCATGGGCGAATTATCTTCTAAAATGGGCGATATAAATTATCCTTAATGGGTTTTATTGCTGTAAAATATTGTATTTGATTCAGATTATTTTTCAAGTTATTGAAAGTTGAGTACGTAACCTTTTGTAAAAATCGTTTTACCTCAGGGGATATGGATTTTAGGTAATCATGACAGAATTACAAAACGAAAAAGGAAGCAATCGCTGAAGTGTGGACGCGATAAAACCGCTTTTATCGAGGATTTTACGATTCTTTTCGCACTATTCCAGCTATAAATGCCGAATCAGATGGAGTGAGAGACCGCGGGTGGCATAGCAAAAAATAACTCTATTTACTTCGCTCACATAAAGTTGAATCTCTAATACTGCCCCAGGCCGAAATAAAGACGGTTCGATACATTACTGGATTTGCTATTATGTTTACAATAATAGTGTTATGAACTGTAATAATATTATAGCCGGGCATTACGTGGGTAGTTTGTCCCAAATTATGGCTAAGCTAATATTAACATTGATTTGATTGAATCCCTTCAGCAATGTGAATTTCAGCTGTAAGATAGAATCAATTTGAGATAATTTTATTTTAATATTTGACCCATCGAATAGACATTTATTAATATTATAAATTAAGATGGGGAGCACAGCATCAGCTACATAAAATTTATGTTTTAAAATATAGGTGTCAATGATCAGGTCAAAGATCACAATGGACTTTTTTTAAAAAACAACCAATAATGTTATAAATTCATATAAAAAGTTATTTATGACCAATTTATTAAAATGAAACAAACATAAAGCGAAGCTTGTAAAAACGTCTTAAGGTCAACATTGAAGGCAAAGAGAGACAAGTTACAAAATGGTATTTTCGCATACAAAAACTTAATCGCAATTACGACTTAACGTGCAATTCAGGCAAAAAAACACAAGTCGTAATAACTAGACCAAAAATAGTTAACAGAGAAGCGATTTTATCTCTAACTGGCCAACTTTACAATATTTCTGTAGAATTGCTAAGTATAACCACGTATCCAGAGATAGTTAAAATGATATCGTTCCTTCTTGACCGAGGAGGTCGCGATGGCCGTAAACTACGGAATTTACGAAGCGTTAGGTTAGTTCAAAGACCATCGAAACCAGTCGGTAAAACATATGGCCTGCCTGTGAGGGTGACATAGAATTACCAGGATCTGCTGATAGAGACTGTCTGCAGTCGGCACTAGACTTTATATTGACTATTTATGACCGGGAATTTCTTGGGGAACTAGGGGAACCGGGAAAATGGGTTATGTGGAGAGCTTTCCTGGTTTCTATTACTCCTGAAATTAAGTGATTTTTTAGTTATGGTATTCTGTATTTTTAGGTTAGTTTGTATTGTAAATATTGAAGCTCAAATTATAAATAGGTTTTGCAAGTCCTCAAATCTGGCAGGCTATTCTGCATGTAATTAAGCGCTGATCACATTCGAGATTCACTATTTTGTTAATTCGTTAAGTTGTATTTAAATATATGTAAGAACTCTTGATTATTGCAATGAAGCCTAAACATTTCGTACCGAAATGCCTACCTACAAAGTTTTAAGAAACTTCTAGATCCTTTAAAATTCACTTTCCCGAGTTCCGCTTCTTAGTTACAGACAGTACTAGGTGCAAAACGCGTAACAGTAAATAAAAACTTAAATTCATTCCAAATGACTTTGAATACAGCGTGTTTCTAAGTGTGATAAAAAATGAAGGGTGTGTAAACCTTAAAAAGGGATGCGTAGAGACAAAAAATCAACCCATATTATACCAGAACAGTAGCATGCATGCACGCAGGTACCTAATCCAATCAAGTTATTCTGGGTTCACACAAAAAATATTACCAAATAATTATTTTAATTACAACAACATGTCTAGCTTGTTTCGTTAATTGATTGAATAATTTGTGTGAGTAAATCTGCAATTGTAACCTTCAAGTCTTTTGACATGAATATGCATGGCAGAAACTAAAGGCTGTAATTTGGTAATATCGAATGCAGATCATAACAACCAATATAAATGTTGGTCATCTTCCAGGTACAATACATGTATCATGTATTTATGAGAACGGCCAGTTGTTTACGCCATTCACTTTTTTTCAGAGCGATTTAAAGTAGCAATTTAACGGGATAACTTACTCTCGAGCAAACTCAGCGCGCTTTATCAGTCGGGGCAAATTGAAACCTAATTAGTGCAGAGTAGAAACTTAGCGGCTCGTGACGGTCGATCGTTGCTCAATAATCGACCCCCACGACTATGGAAATCCAGTTAACTGTTGTATCACGACACTGACGGTCAAATTTGTGGAAACAGTCCAATTTTGGCCTTAATGGTTATTTATGAATGATAGTGAAATTCTGGCCAAAGGTCAAAGTTCAACTGTTGTGGGAGTTTCGAAACTAAACTATTAACTTTCTTTAAATGGTTTCGGACTTGTGTAAACAATACAAATATGGTTTTCAAAGTTCCATTATAAAATAGTTTTGCTGAAGGATGGAGGCAGTTGGATAAGGGACGCGCGTTTCAGAGCAAAGTGGTAGAAAAAATGGGTATGCCTATCCCAGCAGTGAGTGATTTGGGGCTGAGATGATGATGATGATAATTATTATAAAAAAATGGGCTCTACACCAGAGTTAAAGTCTTATGTCATCAAATCTCTCATGCTTCGTTTACGTAAGACCGAAAGACAATGGAGTACCACCATACTATTTAACTCACTTACATGACGTCGTAACACCTTAAAAACTGTCAGAATGTAGAGCGAATTCATGTGATAAATATTAATGGTGAGTGATGAAGGAAACGTCTTTTCCTCGTTTTTGATGATGCAATGGGTAATTGTATTTAAGTACGAGCGATTACAGACTGTTGTAGTTGTTGAAGAGAGACGTCGCTTTACATCGTGTAGAGTGCCGTAAAAATCTTACTTTAATACGTAGTGGTATTAGTCCAGTCATTTGGTAGTTTTACCTGGAAAGTTTTCCGGGAGTTTTGAAAATTGGGTATTTTATAGATTTCGATATGCTCTTTTCGAATTTTAACTTTGCCACCTCGTACGACCGCCGCTCGCGCCGCCATTTTGAAAAAATGGCGCCCAAAAACGGTTTTTTGGGAATATCTCCTTTCCGACGCATTTTACGAAAAAAATGTTTGGTACAAAATTAAACTAGAAAAAATTTCCTACACTTTATGTCTTATTCACTTTTTTATACAATCAATAGTTTTGGACGTACGAGCGCCGCAAAGTATTGTTCATTTGCACCACTACGAGTGATTCGTATATTTTTCTTAACTGTTCTATTACTGCCGCCGGTTTTTAAGAAGTAGGTGTCAGGGTAATATGTCACTTTTGAATCGGGGCCTTTCTCTCGCCTATGAACGAAACTTCAACGAAAAATTTGTTGGTAGAAGCTATATTAAGAGAAATATTTAGTTTAGACTGAATCATCAATGTACGTTTATTGACGTACAGTGTTGATTATGTTCTTAGATCTATGGCTTTTTATACGGAAAATTGTTTTATTTGTGACAATTCACTTGAAAACCGGCGGCAGTAATGGAACATTTTAGAAAAATATACAAAAAACACGTGGTGGTGCAGATGAATAAGTAATACTTTGCGGTGCTCGTACATCCAAAACTATTGATTTTATGAAAAAGTGAATAAGACATAAAGTGTAGGAAATTTTTTCTAGTTTAATTTTGTAGAAATTATTTTTTTCGTAAAGTGCCTCAGAAAGGAGATATTCCCAAAAAACCGTTTTTGGGCGCCATTTTTTCAAAATGGCGGCGCGAGCGGCGGTCGTACGAGGTGGCAAAGTTAAAATTCGAAAAGAGCATATCCAAATCTATAAAATACCCAATTTTCAAAACTCCCGGAAAACTTTCCAGGTAACCCCCTTATTTTCTACCAAATGACTGGACTATATATCTTATTAAGACTTTTACAGTTGTTAAAGAGAGACGCCTCTCTACACAGTGTAGAGTCTTATCACGCTTCCATAACTGAAATCCAAAAATATTACTTTAAGATGTAGTTGTATATCCGTTTGAGACTCTAACTGTCGTTGCAGTCGTTGAAGAGAGACGCCGTTCTACACCATGTACGCTTCCAAAACTGCAACAACTCTACTTAAAGAGGTGGGCCCCAATTTACCAACGTGGTTGGTAATACGTTATAAAACAAAAGACTACGGAAGATTGCCATAGGTGTGCCGGACAGAGTAAGATACTGCTAGGTTGATAAAAATAGGTATCCAATTTTATCTTAATAGGATATATATCTTCGTTATTCTTCATACATCATCCTTGTCAAAATGCCTTGGTTACTGACGGATCTAGATTTGATTGTTTTAGGACTTTCAGGGATACAGCCTAGACTGGATATCGTAACCGGTCGTAATGTTTAATGTAAGCACGGGGCTACGGTCAGTTCTGTGATGTTTGTTTGTCAGCCGATTGTTGTAGTTTCAAAGAGTTTTAAGTGGCATAGAGGTTTTACGTATCATAGAAGCTTTAACCTTTGCCCAGCAGTGTGGCTCTATATGCTTAGTAAGAGTTTTTAGGTACCCCACACTTATTTGATGGTATTACCATGGTGTTTTATCCAAATCCTTTTAGATTTTTCCATTATTGGATTAGACGAAAATAATCGCAACACATGAAAATACAGTTTCTATCACATCTTAATTTATTACTAAGTAACTTGCGGACAAGATATAAAGTACGTAATATTTAACTTAGTAATTTATAGAGCCGGCGCGTTTTAGATAAATATAATTTCAGCCGCTCAGTTGCTCATAGCAACGTGTGGCAATACGTAATAGGTTTAAAGATTGCAATATCATACAGGTAATGACAGGTTGTTTGCCCATCGATGTCAAAACATCATCCTCCTTTCTATACATAGATTATTTTGTTTAACAAATCAGTATTTTCTGTAAAGATTTTTTGGAAACAAATTAATGTATAATTAATCAGTCTCGGATATTTAAGTTTAGTATTATTCTATTATTATCATAAATCATATTTAGAACACGTACATTTTTTATTCATAATGGAATGTTAAATTTATTGCGTGCCAGTGTTACCGACCAAAAAGTTCGTAAAACAAAAATGAAAAGCAATTCAATTTGTTACACAGGTTACACTCAATCATTCTATTTGAACGGATCAGTTGCACAAACATCATTAACGCTAACAATAAATAAAAAGTTAACGTTTGAAAATAAAAAAGTCAGTATTCAAGCATATACAATTAAGCTGGACTTAGACAGGTTGGACTTTCACTTCCATTCGTGTTACTTAATGTGTGGCGAGTTGATTATTTTTAATGTACCCATATTTAAAGCGATAAGTCGTAGTGATTTCTGCTACGCTGGTGTGCTGTGACATGTAATTACAGATTAAAAACATCACCGTCCACTGACGAGTAACAAGACTTTTTAAACTAGTCGATCCACTATTAATCATGTTCCGTTCTCAATTCAAAAACTTTGTCTATGCTCTTGAAAAAATTTCATCTTGTTTTATTGACCAGTTGATATAGTAGAGCCCACCGTGATATGAACATGTATTATTTCGAAATGTTTAATTGTTCTTAAGTACTAAATAATATGATTACTTAATAGTTAACTACTAACATTACGAACTAACAATCGGAACATAAATATTTATCTTGTTATTGTTGTATAATATTCGTTCTATTCATGGTACATTACATTAGTTGGAACGAACGGTCTTCATATCCGTGTTACGAGTAAGTTTATAACAACCTTTATTCCAAACATTACAAAGACGTTAAATGGTGGGTTAAAATATGTTAGGTGTGATACAAGTGATGCTTACATAATCTTCACTTACAATTATAATGCCATGACACCATGAGAGTTGCTTTTGTTTATTTTTGTTATATAACGAAGTATTGCATCAGTCAGATGTTTTATAGACAGGTAAGTAGGTACTTGATGCCTTATAAAAAGAAGAGAATAAAAACGTTCTGAGATTGAAATGAGGTTGGATTTGAATTGAAAAAAAAAAGAAAAACGCAAAATGTTTTGTTTTTTTTTCGTTTAAGCACAGAAAGGCTCCACCCAAAAGTCTATTTATAGTTAGATTGAAAATTTGTGGGTAAAAACGTTTGTGACATGTGTGGAACAATCTTTTAGTATGAGTCTACTTAATATTATTCTAAAAACCTTTATATTAAATGTTGATATAAAAAAACAAGAAGGATTTTTATTACACGGTCGCCTTATTCTACTTGAGTTTCCACACTATTTTTCTTCTACAAGTCGTTAAAATCAGAATGCAACTACCACATACGTACACATAAGATTATGACGGGAAATCTCTACTGAAAGCTAAAGCTAACTGTATTGTTATATTATTTGATGCCATCATTAATTTATATTAGAGGCCACAAAGAGCAGCGTCATCCCAACCTATTTCTAACGCTAAAGTTACTCCAGTCTCAGTTCTTGGTATAATACGCTTCGTTACACACACAAATAGACTTCCCGAGACCTAAGTAACTTTCTTCGGTATACACATATTCAAAGTTTCTAGGTAGGTAGCCTACTGTTCGTAAGGACTTTGTGAACTGTGGACCTTTGGATAATTCTTAGAAAAAAGGTTGTGATTGTATGTGTTTATGTTAAACAGATTTAGACTAACGTAGTCATAAATGTCAAGATTTCTATTTTATGTGTTAAAATATTTTCTATTTAAATGATAATGCACTCTTAACATGTTATTCTAAAATAATAACATAATACTACGAAATCCTAACATACTCGCATATTATACGAGTATATGGCCTCCACCGCCATATTTTCAGAACAATATTTTTATTAATAAGACTTCCAGGTTAGCTCCGAAAACAGCGTTAAGCTCCGTAATACCACAGACTTTTTCTCCTTTTTCGGCCGCCATGATTTTTGTTAACCAACACAAGCTTTAAGCTTACACATTTGTAAAGCTAATAACAAAGTAAAGCCTCTTAAAACGCAGCGAAAGCAAGCCGCCGTCAGGCCTGAACATTATCCTATTACCAAAAGCACTGTGAACTAAAAACACGTATTTGACGCAAACAAATGCGCATCTACCAAATTAATGATTTATAGATTTACACTCCCATAAATTGTGATAATGCAACTAATTCCACTATATCAAAAATTTACATATGAACACAAACAGGTGAAACTGGCTTTTGAATTAAGCGGAATGATAGTTATCCTATTTTAGAATTACTAGTATTCATAAAAATCAGGCAGGTGTCAACATATCACTGATTATACCGGTTTGAGAGCAGACATATGTATTTTTATGCAAACTCATCTATTAGGTATTTTATTGCGAGTCCACGTTTAATATTAAGCTGTATATTAAGCTTTGATCGAGCCTCGGTATCTTGAAAAAAATATGAATAAAACTTGTTTACAGTTTTAGTATCGACCTGGCTAAATGCTTTGTTTTTGTCGCTTGAGGAAGAAGACATCTCAATGTAGAGAGCATTTGTATTATCGAAAGATGTATTTAAACTAGGCTAGCAGTGTAAACAAACATTCACATGTAAATGTTATTATATCGAATAAGATAGAAAGATTGAATAGGTTTACTGTTCAAAATCAGGTGCACACACAAACCGGGTGCGACAAGTTTACGAGTCTTGGTAAGACCGGTTCTCCGGTAAAAAATACAACCGTACCACTTCACACTTCAAGTCGCGCTCAAAAAATAATCTATTAAGTTATCTGCTCACTCGAAACTTTGGAGGTGTAAAGTGTTTACGAGAAGAGATAAGAGTTTCGTAATAAATCTCGAAAATCCCCAGCTAAGCTTTAGATAAACTTTTGAATCCCGTCGTTGACTTTTATTGTTTCCTTTCATCGCTCTTAATACCTCAAATTACTTATACTAACAAACAAAACAAGAAGCATTCAACAAATATTCAATACCAACTGCAATCACAAATTAATCAAACAAGTTTTTGTAATTGGCTGGCCTACAGAACCTTGAAAGCAAACTTCCTTACACTTGATTATTGTACCAATTCACTTTATCACGACGTAATCAATCGTCTATCATCAAGTATGTGCTACATACTTATTTAGAGCGTGGCTGTTATTAAACTCCACTTTTTCCATTTGGCAGCGTGTCAAGGCAGATGTGAGGCATAGTTTCCAGATAACGGCTAAGTTGGTAACTTTTCACATTTCCTCGCAAGCGTGTCCCCTGGCAATGTCGACAATGTCGCGCGTTGTGAATTTCTTATCCGCCACTCGCGATTAAAGAGATGCATGTACTATAACTTCGTGAAACAGATGATACAATTTAATAGCGCTTCTCATCGTGGCATAAGTTAAATCGTTAACGCTACACGATGATAGTGGCTTTAAACATTAATTTCCATAGTAACATTATAATTACCCCGGTCATTACTTACGCTAAAAGCTATTTATTTTGCATAATGGTGTTTGGGTGAGCGTAACAATGGTGAGTCGCAATGCGGCGGTGCAGGCCGGCGAGGAGATATGGCAGACGCGGCTAGTTGCCTCGGAATCGCCAAACTTGACCGCGCTGCCCTTTGTTTACTCGCTCTGGGTGAGTGCCTCCTACTGCTCACTAAAATTATCCACGGAATGAATACGGAAACATTGCGACGATTTGAATTATGCCTCTGATTTTATAGTAACAAATATTATTATACCTCCATTTTACTATTATTCCCTAGTTCGTGAACGTTTTCGGGAATATAAAAAGTTACGGCAAAATTTTGGTAACGTTTATGACACGCTTTCAGTACTGCTGACAGTCGTTACTTGGAACAGGGCTCGTCAGCGGAAATGTTCGTGCGTCTATTGCTGCGGGCGACCGGAACACTGTAGGTTCTGTCTCGTCATTTGGGCGCGAGAATACGCCATTTTTTGTGCAGGACGGGACAAGAACGCTTATTCGTCGAGATGAAAATGTCACTTTCTCATCGAGCTTTTTGCCATCTCCGACGTTTTTGCCAAACTTACTTATAACTGCTACCCGCATTATACGCGGCTTAACATGACATGTTTTATTCTTTACAAAAATGTATAGAATATTCCGACACGAAAGCAATACATTTATGTAGTAACAAAGGCCATAAATAAAAGAAGTGCTTTAATAATACAGTAGTAGAACATTGCTTTCTGCTTGACATTATCGTAACCTTCATTCTATTTTAATGTGGGCTTACCGATCGAAGCGGGTGATTGAGTGTAAGATGAATATTGGTTTGCGTGTCAGATTCTATTAATAACAGTAACCTTTCACCTATTGTGACCTGAAACTTTCTCTAGTTTCGCAGCGCCCGCGCCGATGCAGGTTCTCTGGATCATTAATCACGTTAATGATGTCAAATGAATTAAACATTAACGAGGAGTCGGCGTCAAAACAAAACTTCAATATCCAATTAAAGCTAGCGGTGCGGCCAGAGGAGTTACGTGGTTACAGGTACATTTATAGCATGCGCCGTAATGTAGGAAGTGCGCTCAGAGTAATTGAACGCTGTTTTAAATGTCTCCCTTGTTTACAACGAGAATGACTAGCCTTGAAAGTTGAGCGGTCTGGAGTTACCTGTGTAGGTTTTACTGTCTAATTATACCCAAATAGACCTCAACATCATACGGTAAATCCTGTGTGGTCAGTACGATGTGTAAATATTCAAGTGATTTTGAGCAAGGAGTTCATTTTTTAATTCTCATTACTCAACAACAGCGTTAGTTGTAGATAAATGTATAACATCAAAGTTCCTGACTGCATAAATATCTGATGTTTAAATAAGAATCAATGTGGGATGAGGAAGCTGGCTCGAATTTGGAACGGACGAAGATCTGTTTGCTCAATGATGGTAGGTACTTTTGAGGAGGTTCAATGTGTGTAAATGTAGACGAAATTTTGGTTGCTTTTACTAATATAGCCATGTCTGATGACGTCACAGCGTATAAAAGAACATATCGGGATAATATTAGGTTAAACGAGACCCCAAAGGCCCCTATAGGACGTTATAATCTAGTTTCGAATAAGTAGGCACTTTCCGCACTAACATAAACTTCATGAATTCTTTTATCACGAATAAAACTTATTTTATGGGCTATTTTATGAGTTTAGGGTAAATTATGTTTTTTCTGCTGGCCCAAATATTCCAAGTGGGTACCTATATATTTAGTACTCAGTCAATACTAAAAGTACAGAAGTGCTTTACTTTATGGTAAGTATAATGACTTTTTAATAACCATTCTGTAGACGCTCACAACATCAAGGAGTCCAAAGTTACCGTTCTCAATATTGGCACTAAATATTGGTTACTTATTTTGTATTTACTGCATTGAGAAGTAGAAGTGACATAACACGAAACAAACTGATTAGTTCAGTGTGTTCACGCCTTCTATTGTGATAATTGCTACCAAAGTCAATAACATAAGAAGATTACGGAAGTAAGAACAATTTTACATAACGTATCGACTACGTTGCTCTCTTCCGTATACAATGCTCATCTCTCACCAAAATAACCTATAACCTACATTTATGTAGCCGCAATTTAACCTAACATATACGCACTTCCTACTCCAAAACAGTCAGCCAAAAACAAAGACCCATTGACTTTACCATTAGGCATTGCCTTGTATCCATAAAATACGCATCTATTAATTAATATTCAAATAACTAACAATCTGTGTTCGACGAATTGCATATGAATTCTATATGGTTTGTTGTACTTCATGCATTTTATAGTAGGTGTTGTACGAGGAAAACTGCTCATTGTTAAGTCTTGCAGAGTTATGTGCCCCTGCTACACAATGCTACCAACATACGTGGATTTATAAATACGTTACCTACATACTCACAACCTCATTAATAGTACTACGCCATTTTGAACAAAAGGATGCGCCCATACCTTGTTGGTTGTTGTACTCTTGTATACCATACACGAGAATAAAACTTAAGAAAGACATTAACGATTCCAATCATGCAATCAATAAATATCGAATTTTATAGTAATTTATAATTAGAAAACTCAAGATAATAAAATCGTATACATCTGTCTCACTACTAACGAACGGCGGATAAGGTTGGATTTTATGATGGTTACGAAATAGTTAATGCGTTGTCAAGTATTCAAAGCTTTATTAATGTATTTTTTATTATTATAAGAGATACAACAAGGCTTTACGGCAAGTCGGAGCGGAACTTTATACCCACGTAAGAGGAATATAGCATTTCAAATTACAATCACTTTCAGGAGAAATGCGAAGAGTACGGTAGACTTGCAATGTTTAAAATGTTTTTGCGTCTAGCCCACTTTAGGTAATAAAACCTTCTAGTTTAACGAGTACTATGTACAAACTGCACATTAAGGTAATGGGTACAGATGAAATAATTTGCTAACGGTCCATGAAATATGTTCTATCTCGTCACATCGCTTCGCGGTCGACGTACAATAATGTGGCCTAGTTACGTTGATTTGCTCAAATTGCTAAAATGCTCATACTTGAGGCGTATGTACATTAGTTTGACCTAGTAAAAAATGTGAACCTCAATTATTGTCTCACAGATTTGACCTCCAGCATACACATACTGTTTATTTCTTTGCTGAAATTGTCCATTAAGTATTTCTGTTTTGTAAAACCTGGATGGGAATTTATTTTCTGAGTACGCGTGGGTATAAAGGTATAAGCACTCCATTCTCATTCTGAAGAGAAAAGAGATGTTGTAATTTGAATACCTGATTACAATCATCTAAGGGCCTTTATGCGACCGAAATAGTATTTTATTGTGTAGGTTGTACTGTATTGCCGACAGTATTGTAACTAACAAGTCCACTAAAATACTGGTGAAATAAAATAACGAGGAGAGACAACTTAATTCTTTCTGTAGGCAGGCTAAAGTAAATTTGTTTTTCAATCGAAGTTTTCTCTTTCAATTGAATCTTAGTTGATATTCTGCGGGTCCCCGTATAATAATAGTCACGACATTCGGTAGCTCGTTCTATGGGGAATTAATTATGCAACAGACAAACATGTAGCCGTCGCGGTGTCTGGGTGTCCATGTTAATTGACTTCAAATTTGTTACCTTATGGCTATGGATACAATATCCAGATTTGAGAATTTATTTAACGCAGTACTGGGTCTTAGGCGCATATACTCTTAATAGAAGTATTGTTGTGGAAGTAAGACGTACTAGATTGTGTAGAGCGATGATTAAGTAGTCTCTCTTCCACACCTGAAGTATTAATACTACTTTTGAGATAGCGAACCCCAGCCCATTTAGCCAAGTATCAATTCAACTATCGTTTACGTCAATAGAAAACGACAAAACGTCAAATATACAACTCTCAAATGTATGGAAATGACATTTGATGTGTATGTTTTGATAAATCACGTGACTTAGACCAGTCATCTCCATACATTTGAGAGTTGTATATTGACGTTAACGGTCGCTATAGATTGTGGAAATGTCACTATGCTAGAGATTCTGTTAGCTTGTTGGCCAATCATTGCCAATCACTTAGAAAATTAATTCCAATCCAAGCTTCAAGTGTAAACTGAAAAATGTAGACTCTCTCGCAGAGTACACGATATACAAAGTATGAATAAAGATAGTACAATATAATATGAAAAACGAGTCTGTCAGACCGAAAAAGTGCTTCAGTTCCGTAGTTGCAACTGAAATATATGCGAACCCATCTGTGTTGTTTGTTTCCACGGGAATTTTATTTACTGCCTTGGATTCCGAAAATATATATGAGTTTTGTGTTTCAAATATGATATTTTAGACAGCATGTCAATATTGGTAGAGATTGTTTTTATATTTATTGTATTTTTGCATAAGTCATGATGCTTGTATTGTAAATTTTGATATTTTTATGAGATTTGTTGGAGTTTATTCTTTAGACTTTATTTGTTAACTAAGTTTATATATATATTGGTTAAATAAAAAAATGTAAAGAATGATATAACCTTACAACTATTGGGCTGTAAGCAAATTGGGCTGTAAGTAAACATTTTGTACAACTGTGCTTAGAGCCTAACGCTTTAAGCACAGTTGTACAAAATGTTTTATTTTCAAGACTTCGGCAATACTGATTATTATTTCACATCTTAGAATTAAAGCTCAAGTAATAATGATCAAAAATCTATCGTAACCTTTTGAATGATAATCACAAATATAACCAATCCTATCAGCGTCTCTTTAGACAAATTACATAACATTATTATACAAGACCACATATAAAACAATAACTCGTATTTGCAGACGTGTTCCACATGCGAGTCGGTGCCAAATCAACTTGTGTTCGGTGAGCGAATGTTTGTAGGTGGCCTAATTTAAACGGGCTCTTAAACATCTGCCAGTGCTGTGCCAAGCGATTCAAACTAAGCAATAAACATAGTTAGGTAAATACTAAAACGTAAATTCTCGTCTTACAATCAAAATTATGGTTTGTATATCTTCAGTTTGTTATCTGATGCTGTTGTTGAAAGACGGTCGTTGAATAAGTTGCAAAGGCGACTGCCAAGCATTAAAAAGGTACCTACTGATTTTTTTGATAATATTGAGTAATAGTCAGGGAGTTACGTGGTGTTTAACTCCGCGTCCCTCGAAGGGTACGCAAAGGCTTGTTACTGGCTGTCATACCATTGACCGTCTTAAGTTTTTGCGATTGTGGCAACCATCTACTGCGCAGTATGGATGTGGAGGTGAGAGGGGTTGTCAATCCAAGCAAATTACTGTAAACTGCAACTCTACAACAACAACCAAAAGCTCACTCCAATATAACTTGAGGAAAGGATGAGCAGAAAAATTTATTGAAATCTTAATTACTTAACAAGGTGTTACGAAAATGCCGGTGTTAAAAATTTCATGCGGCCTACCACCACCGCTTAAAGTAATATTATAGCGAGTGTGGAAGCGTAATAGCGCTCTACAGGGTATAGAGCAGCGTCTCTTTTCCCCAATAATAATATCAATCATATTAATTTGAGATGAGGTAGAGGCCTTCAGTTATTATGTATATTATAACACCAGCAATTACGTCCACTTGCATTTTTAAATTAAATCTGATTAATCCTGTTGGACTTGACACAAACAATAGTTCCCACGGTCGTTAACGAAAAAAAAAATTAATTTGAGTTCTAGTTTATTAGTGAAAGTCAACCTGAGCGAGTCGTTAACAGTTTACGATTAAAGCTGTTTATAAATACTAACGAAAATAAAATTCAACAACCTGTCGGTAAAAATAAAAATTATACTTCTGTTTTTAAAGTCGGTTAGATTACCAAATAGTTTTTGATTACTGTCTCTATACAATTAGTTAGCTTCAAAGTTCGGCAGGGCCTCACAAACAGTCAAAACAAACAAACTAACCATTGGAACAAAACAATGTCACTAAATAACATTCAAATAATTTTATTCCTTATAATTCAGGGTCAAGGTACATTTTTGAATGAGATTAGAATGCAAGCCGATGATTATATCGTAGGTCATCCAATTATCTGTGAATATCTTTGTAGTTATAATTCCCTCAAGCAATTTAAATAATACATTTTGCCTTGGTTTTAGGGGGTATGCAATGTTGCGTGTATTTTGTAATATATTTATTGCGTCATAAGCTTAACAATTATGTGAACTTCGCAAGGTTATTGTGGCGGAAAAATAAGTATTTTATATGGAAAAGAAGAGATAATAAACGCTTTATATGGGGTAGAATTTTCAGTTCAATTCCGTAATTTTCATATCCCTCTCGGGCTAGAAAAAATTACTCTTTTTAAATTATTTACTTGATACAAAGATCTAAAATTGATTAGATAAATGGTGAAAAGCTTAAAGGGCGCTGCTATCGTCAACACACTGTTTTGCAGTTCGATGGTGTATTGGTTTCATTTAATTATTTGTTTATCTTTAGATAAATGAATGAACAAAATAGTGTATTGAGGAGAGGTCATTAACCTTAACAAGGTTGTTGCAATTATAATTTTATCAATCTGTAAACAACCCAACCGACACCTGACGAACTGCACGTGTTTTGTTCTGAAAGCGATACGTTTCATACCGTATGGTTATAACTGCCGTTGTAATATCATATTACTCACCTCTACCTATACATAACTTGCTTTCCAACAACTAAATATATTGTTTAGTACCAACATGTGTTCGATAACTAACAAAATGTATTTTCTCTTCAAAGAAATCATAGACTAAGGAGAAGAGGGTTGACGTGTTTTCAATTTCACTCCACGCATTTTCTTCACCAGTCCGCACACTATTCTCAACTTATTTATAGTTTCCAGACAGTTACGTCCGTACATAGCCACAGCTATTATGTAAAATATTCATTGTCAACAATTCAAATAATTTGACGCAAAATGCTCTAAACTCAATAATCACGACACTGCCTCGGGCAGGAATAGTGGTCTGCAAAGGTTAAGTTTAATCTGATTGTCGCTTTAACAATGCACTGGGGACCAGTAGACCGACAATGGCGGCGATACTAACTTTTAGCCTTCCCGGGGACATATTTATATTGCAAGTGACCGCGAACGGGGCAACAAAGCTCTTTAAATAAGTTACGACTAGGAATATCTTGATATTATTTTTCCAACTTGTAATTCTGACTCAATTACACTCCTCTCCGCTTAATTTGTTGGCAAACAAGGTTCTACGATTGTTTGTTTTACTTGTTGTTGACTATGTTTCTAGGCGAATAAAGATGTCAAAAAGTTGCTTTTCGAGGAACGTTCTTTATAAATGGTTTCATAAATTTAATCCATGCGAATGGTGTCGGATACTGTTAGTCGTCGAGTGCAGCATGTGTCATCTAACAATGTCAGTAAACACACTTTTGATGTGTTTGTCGTCGCTGTCCCGTTTACGTGTCGTTGCGATGTAAATCGATCGTGTCTGATGGAACCTATGGGCGGAATGAGTTATACAGCGATGGCGCGCTGCACTGACCGGCGGCGATGAATCCCGCCGCATGTGAAACGCCGCCGTTAAATAAATTCATTCTCACGTACCTTGCTATGAATATTTTTATACCCATCTATTCGATACTGTCCTAAAGTTGATTAATGTTTGCTATATTGTATAGTTCCGTTTAACTACACGCTGCTCGTACACTTTGGACGAGCAATTTTACAAAAGACGCTTTCGAGTCAAGTTATATGAGTCATGACGTTACGACTTGTTCTGGATATCTTAGTTTATAGATATATCATAAAGAGTTTATTTGGCCCATTTGTAATTGATATCTATGCTATTATATGGCAGAAAAGAAAGCAAGGGGTTAATAAAGTCAGCGTGTGGGAGCGGACGAGCGCGCGGGCGACGACAACGCGACGCCCGTGTGTAGCGCGTGGGCGTCATGCCTTGTTACGGTACTACACATAATAGAAAATCATAATGAACTCGTATTAAAAGACATCTCTATCTTGTTTTATTAATATACATCCTAATCACTAACATTCTGTCATCATTCACCATCCTGCGTCTACAACAAACTTATAAATTAATGTCATTTGACAAATACACACACCTTTATTCACCAAGTATCTTCCGATTGTGTAATTACCATTTCCCGGATACACCGCAATAATTATTTCAACACCGAGTGTCATATTTCACTTCAGCCTGTTTATATTAAACAACGGCTTCCGTATCTTTCTGTTTTGTTAGAACAGTGGATTTCAAAACGTACGCAATTAGTGAAATAATTGAAGATGATTGACGGAGGAATAAATGTGCCTAAGATATTTATTCAAAGTACTATAAATAGAACGGGCTATGTCTGGAACTACTCTGTTATTACAAATACAAATCCAATCTGAGTTCTCGTTCAAATGTTGATTTAACTTGGTTACAAAGTGACTAAGCGTCACTTTCACTTCAACAGACGAACAATCAGTGTAATTATATGTGCGTGTTGATTTTACTTTCCATACCATTTCTTACTTATAGCACGATTTATACCCAAATATAGAATACAATACACTCACCATCTTAGTAAGGTCCACAAACGCATGTCATCGGGCGGTTGTTATTTTTGTATCTGAAACGAAGAAAAAAGTTTGTAAACGTCGTCCGAATTTGGAATAAACTAGTGAGTAGTTAAATATTAGTCACACGAACAGTGAATCACAAAAATGAGTTGCAGTCGAGTTTGTTGGTGGAGCCAGTTTCCCAGAACGTGGCGACACGAGCGGAAGTCGCGCCACTGACTCAGACGATCCCCACACACCAATTTTATTGTTTTTGAAATGGCAAACCGTAACGCTGTTTGCTATTTTCACAAGCCGTGTACGGATAACAGTTAGCTTGACCGTTTAACACTTTTGTTATTTAAATAGCACTATTTTCTCGGATTTTATGTACCCATTTGTTACAATAAATAACATGCCTTAGTTTTACGATTATTGACAATTAAAAATATGTCTGTAGGAATTTTAGTTAAGTTACTTACCACGTCTAACAGATCGCGATAGTGTGACGACTATGGCAGACATATTTGTAACGAAAGTAAGAATTGAAAACAATTGGATATTATTTCTAGGAGAGTATAAATAACCGAAGCTAAGATCGGTAAAGCAAGTCGTCACGCGAACCAAGTCATGCTAAATAATAAAACAAGTAGACTTATCTGAAATTTAGATCGAATAATACGAGTATGCAAGTAGTATTATATATCCCAGTATCTTTATGTTTCGTGTGATTTTGTTTATTTTAAAATGCAGGACCACGTTGCTGATAATTTGAGGTATGTTCCACTCTCGACGCTATAAAATATTCAGGTAGTTTGCGTTATATTCTGACCTTTGTTTAAAAAGGGCTGACGTGCGGGGATCAACCCTGTGGCCATGACAGGTGTACGTAATACGTATGCTGCGGAGTTACAACTCTTGTTTTTTAGACTTTTGAATTAACGCCGGTCCATTCGTTTATAAAAAGAAATAATCATGAATTTGATAATATGGGTAAATGGATAAAAAGTTTTGTTATTTTTGTGGGCGTGTCCTCAAAATTAAGTACTTTATTGTTTTATCTAATTCTTAACACCAAGTGAAATTAAAAAGATGAATAAAACTTTTTACTCGTGTAATTTGCGCTTGCGATCGTTAATGCTGTAACCACAGTATCCTGTTACACTTGCTTACGGCTTGTCTCCACGGAGCTGTAACGAGGGGTGGTCACACAAGTCCGGTAGGAAACCTAACCCTACAGATTCAACACAAGTTTTTTTTCCCTTTTCTCTTTGTACACCATCCTCGTCCAGTGGACCACAAGGCGTGTTTTATAACCAACTTTTGGGCCAGTTTGCTCCCGATTATATTATATTTCTCCCTCTTTATGATTCCGCCTGCGATCGTTCTCTTCGAAAACTAATTGAAGATAACAAGCTTGTTTTTTCGCCTCTCCACTTGTTCATTTTGGAATCGCAGCCGATCGAGTACGATATTGTTTTCTTTTACCCGAGTTTTCTTTTATAAAACTGGGCTAGAAATTTTTCTACTAGAAAATGAACGGCGAACGTTTATCAAAATTTAATTTAAATCTGCATCGGTTAGTTGTTTTGAATTTGCACTGAAGGTTTTTATTAAACGGTAGGTAATTTCGCATTAATTTTTAAAACGTAATTTTTCGAGATGTTAATTAAAGTATTATCGATTTTAAAAACAATTGCGTAATTTTTTACGATCTCTACGTAGGTATAGATGACTACTTATATGAAAGTACCAAAATCAAAAACACGCTAAATATTTAGCGGGTATCAGATTTCTCGAAACAAATAGAAAACGCTTCTGGCTGCGAAATTGGTCACAATACCTACCGGAATCTATAAACCACAGAGCCAATCGATTCTTACATCAAACATTGCTTTGGTCATAGCCACGGTGACGATGGTCCGTCCGACGCGACGCGCGACGCGCGACGGACACACTCAAACCGATTATAAATATAAATAATAAATTTCATGCATAAAATTTCACTTATTATTCACTGAATTTTAAATTACTTTTTTTTTGTGCAAAAATACTCGTGTTTTTGATTGATTTTTGTTGATTCGATTTTTGCTGTAGTTTGATGTGACAGATTTTTGTTTACATGACTATTTTTACAATGTACTTTATTTTTTTGTTTTATTGAATAAATTTTGCAGTGGTTCAGTTTGACAAATATGGAATTAAGTTATATTGAATAAAGTGATAGAAAATCTTTTAATCCCATTCTGAAAAGTCGATCAGTCAATCCATATCATTACTTTTTCAAGATCGTATTTTATTTAATAAAATGTTTCAAATGTCAACTGCGATGCGATAGACTGTAAAGTATCTATCTTTATCAATGTTCGAAACTGTAAAGTTCTAGGTAACAATAATCAATAGCCTGGCTCGTGAGCCGGTCGACGACCGAATAATTTTGGCGTGAATTATCGTCACGATAGCGTGTTGATTTTGGAAAACGACCACAAGTCCTCAACCTTAGGTCAACCACCCAAAGTTCTGATTTCGTTACGTTAGTTAAAATAAACAAAAGCTATTCCAAGTTATTTTTAGTTCAATTTGATAAGACTGTCATTCAATTATTTGAAAAATAAAGCTATTAAAAGAAACTTTTGGTTATGCTAAACATTCGTTACACAGCGATTTAGCTTTCTATTATCCAGGAAATGCTGAAAATTGTTCTGTACCAGTTACTTAAGCAACCAAATTCTGTTGTTTTTTTTATAGCATTAATAAAACATTGTCTTAAGGGACTTCCATGGGACTTTGGTCTTTGTTAAGGCTCTAACAAGTTGTATTTACAAACAAAGCCTACGCCGGCGTCTATTATCTGTCAACTATGATTTCCTGTTTCGAGGCAGGCCGAAAGTTAACATTTTGTCATTGGGCCATTCACTTGAAGCTCTTTGAATAAAGCAATCGGTTTCTCGGGAACATTTTATGCCTTAATTTGCTTTTAACATTGACAATGACTACGTGTCGTGTTGTGGGTTTTTATTATTGTATTATTGTACAAAAGTGAATTTCTATTGTCACGCCCTTTTTGGAACTAAAATATACGAATAAACTTAACAATAGTTATGTGGGTATATCTATCTTACTGCGACTGTGAGATAAGATAGTATTATATTTTATATTTAGCTGTTGTAATATAGAGTTCTGGTACAAAGAGGTTTATATCCAGCTGTGGACCACATTAGGGTGAATTGATTGATTGATTATGGTATAAGTTTGGGTAAGTATATCATACCTTGTTTTTTTTTATAAGTAGGTGATAAATAAAAACCGTGTTGTTTATCTAGTATAGACTTGCCTTGAAGTGACTATAATTCCTCGATAATGATAGAGCGCCGAATTATTTTCTTGTCAATGTTATCAGTTAGGTATCTAGCGTCATTATAAATGTTGTACACAATAGAGATTGTAGATTTTATTGTCCATTTATAAACAGTAAGTAATGCTGTGGACCGATCTAGTGAGATAAGTGAATGGGTCAGCCAATTTTGGCGGTTTAAGAGTTGAGCGATTAGCGATAACAAAAACATTTAAGATTTTCTAGTATCTTGTCAAATTATAATAAAGATAGGTATAATTTTGGAACAAATCCTTAAACAGTATTGAAAAGATTGAACAGAAGGGATATTTAAAAAACAAACAGAAAATAATAAAATGAACATACCTGAGATGATATGATGTACTAAGATGTATCTATACTTGTATTGTTGTGTTGTGTATGTTGGGTATGTGTGTGTTGTGTATATTAAACACTATTTGCTTGTATTTAAAATTAACCACAACTACCACTTATTTATAACAGTTAAATAAAAATGAACATTGTTGAAATATATGCGAACACGGCGTAATCCCACCACTGAATAACCAATGCTTAGATGATAAAAGATAAAGAGATAAACAATTGTATTGAAACAAATTAATTAATGAGATTAGTTTAATTTACTGTGAAAATAAAATAATTATAAATTAATCTCCTTGTATATTTTAGATCAGCATCTTATCGCGTATAAATTAAGGCAGGCGCAGTTTGCAGTCCAAGGTTAATGCAGAAATGCGCGCGGGCGCAGGCCGCTGTGACGTCACTAGTTACGAAACCCACGCGTCTTGTCAAAACTAACCGGCCGCCGGCAAATTAATTGCTAACGAACGGTTCAAATGATGAAACATTATGTTTTAGCTAAACGTTAATTAGCTTTTGAGTTTACCGCCAACAGATTTAAAAGCAACTTAATGAACTATTCAATCATGATCAACATTAAAATTTAGATTGTGAATTAGTAATTTCTTTGACGACTTATAAATAACTCGAAGTAAACATGGCATATAAACCTAGTCTCTTGTCGAAATTACTTTCTGGATGTGTTAAATGCTCGAAGAGTTCTCAAGTTATTATTCCCTGATGTCTTATGTAAACAGAGTGAATGAAAGCAGAACGGTAATTTTCTTTAACTTTAGAAACTGGATATTATTTAATATTAGATTTTCACTACGGTAATGGAACGTTTATGCAGATTTACTTCGTGAACGTTTCGCTCGAGTTATGAATGAACGTCCTAGATTTGCGTCTGTAATCATCCCGGTGTGTCGGTAGCGCGGCAGGCGCGACCCGTGCGGCCCGTGCGGCTCGTGCGACCCGCGCGACCCGCGTCGCCCGCACGCCTCGCTCGGCCGCCACCTCGGAAGCGCCTAACTGCCGCTAACGGCGCCACCATTCCTATGTAAATCCTGGTTCCACATCCGACGCCAGATAATACAGCTACAATTTGCATGCCCCTTTGCCCTTTGTGGTTGCAAAACTGGCATTCAATTGTCACCGCCGTCCAAAATAGATATCGATCGTCGGACAGGTCTCGCAGAACGTCCCGTGAATAACAAGCGCCTTCTAATAGACAATGGTTATTGAACAAGATGTAGTGATTTGGCATTCATTAGAGATGTGGGAGAGCGTATTGACGGCTGGAGAGGATGTGATAGGCGCTGCGGAGCCTCCGAAGCTCACGTGACTCGAATAATTTAATCCTTAGCGCCACTGCTACCTTCAAGGCATTGTAACCCGATATCTTTCATATTAATTAATTAAATTAGTTAAAATTCAATACGTGTATCTCATCCACAAAGTAATTAATTTTATGCTCGAGTACCTATCCCTTATTTATTAAGTTAGGAAAACAACCTCTCCACGTACCTACATCTAGTGAACTAAAACTAGGCGAGTAATTAATTAGGTACGAGTTAAATTCTGAATAATTAACAACACACAGTAAAGGTCGGCTGATATAAATCTAATTAGTTACTATTATGTAATTATGGGAGTGTAAAATCATTATACAAAAACTAAGCTCCAAAATTAGTTCTATTTTTAAGAAGTTTATAAATAAATACACTACAGGTAGAGTAACAAAAACTAATCTTATTCCCAATACAACCGGCATGTAACATAATACCCGCACGTTTGCTGTGTCATTTTAATTGATACGTCAATCAGGATGTCATTCGTCCACGGCAATGATTTTTTATTCGGAGGTACGCTGCATGCTATTTCCTCTAATGGCATATACAGGGCGCGCGCAAGCCGCAGCCGCGCGGAGCTACGGAGGCTCGGCCGGCAGCGATACACAGAAACAATTACGAGTTTTTCCCTCCGGCACATTGGCATCCGGTGCCATCTCTGTGTAGATTGTTGCCGGTTCTTATTACTTATCTCGCAGATTCCGAGCGTATGCACACAACAACCGCACATCCTGCTTTCTATAAGCGTCTCTTAATTGCTCATACTCACTCAGCCGGGAGTTTATTTTATAAACGCTGGTATAAAGTGCTAACGTATCCGTATAAATATTATAAAGCCATGGAAGATACAAATTACATGTATTCAACGCTTGTGTTTAGAAAAATGTCTTGCTCTTATTTTTACGAACAATACACATCAGAATTCTATAGCACTCACGGTTTTATGACTAATACTACTAAAGCAGTAGTGGCACTTACAATATATAAAGTGAAATCTTGCTCGAAAGTATTTCTCATCCGCTTGGAGGTAACCCAATCTTTTATTATTAAAATTCCCAATAGTTTTATTACACACGCTGGGCGCGGTGTGGCGGTCGTGGCGGGTGTCTGCCCACTTTAATGGTCTATATAGAGTAATTTGTTTTCGGCTTCTGATACGGCTCATACAAATTATAGTCACGATAGGAATGCTGTAACGACTTATCAATTCGATACGGGCACTTTTTCATTCGTATATGTATAGAAACTTATACCGTTTTCACAATGAGGACTTAATGAACTGTGTACTAGTATGCGTCTCTCACAATAATTTAGGGGCTATTTATAAAGCAATAGTTACAGCAACGTTTAACAGCGCCCACTTGTTTCCTAGATCATTTGTTACGTCTTAATTGAACGAGGGCACGAGGGTATCAAGGGAGCTTTTGCCGACGAAAAGCGTCGTGCGTGTAACGCATAGCGTGAAATTACAACTACTAGCCATTTCAGGATCTACAGATACATCAAATCTAAGTTTAAAGATAGTTTATTAAGAAAACAACAAGCCAGATTGTATTGTTTCTGTATTACTGGTAAAGAAACAAAGTTATAAATGTTTTCAACAAAAATACTTTTATTAAGTTCCCAGAGTCAGCCTCGTAGTTTTAATAACGTACAGAACCATCGTTACACGCTAGACTTAAACTTGTTTTTACTGTCTTTTTCTTTTACTTTTAAATGATATCTAGACAATCACTAATGACTTTATATGTTGTGGTTAAGAAAATGTTATACTAAGTGTAAATAGATTCGTATTACATACACACGAGTATCTATTGGAAACAACTCGGTTAGAAATAACAAGATGTTCGTAAATATAAACGGTCAGTATCTAAGGCTTTTTAAATGGCCTGAAGATGTTTACTTAAAGATATGATGCTTTATATAGTAAAGCGTGTTTATCTATTTTGAAATCGTCAATATTTCTTTTATGCGGAGCCAGCCGGCCCACGTAGAAGTTCGTTTGAAGGCGATCTTTGAATCAGATACGTAAAACGTACTATAAAAGACAATATCATTGAGTAGTCGTTATTTTAACGTCTGAGAAAAGCGAGTTTACCGTTGTAAATCAGAAAGATGTCAACTTGCAGGTTATCTGTACCATGATATACGTGGGACCGAACGTGCTGGCTTGCCTGACTTGTTTCCTCGTATCAAATGTCTAAGATATCGCACAAACTGAGATCGCTTTAATTCCCTACCTTCATCAAAATTCAAGAAATTTCAGACAATTGTGTTTGTAAACAGAAAATGTAAAGTTAGAACTTTATTTAAAATACGAGCAAGTTGCTCCGTACCAGGCACTTTTAAAATGCTATAAAGAGCACTACATTGTCAAGACCAGAACGAATGCAATGCATTGTGGGATCAAAAAAGGTTGTCTACACAACACGAGTGCTCTGTGAAAACCATCTGCGTGTTCAGTCCTCATATCTTATTTTACGTCTACTTATCTATAAGGCTTATATTCGATCGTAAATTCGTATAATATTATTGACAGGAATCTCGAAATGCTATATCTGTGGCTATAAAGCTGTAAGTGCAAATAAACGAAAATAGAAAAGTGTTACGTGAGGCGTCTACACGTGCTGCGTGTCAGCGTCAGCGCGGAACGTCAACCTCGGATATTACTTTACTCTAACTTCTATTTGTGGCTTTTTATTGGAATAATAGCTATTTATTACATAAGTAATAAATGGAAACCTTTTATCATTTCTTTATATTTCATTAGAGATAATTGTAGATTGTATAGCAACAAAGTATTGACAGAAAGTGTATAATTTAATCTACCATGCTGTATTTTTTCTACCATGTATGCACAGTAACGAACAAACGACATTTCTGTTGGACACGTTTTGTTAGTGTTTAGATTTATTGCTATATTTTAGAGTCCAGTTACATTACATACACATATACATATTTACATTTATTTTGCTCATAGAAAGATATTGTTTTAAGAGCAAAATAAACATTCTTAACAAAAACACATGTTGCTGTAATCCTGCACATAAAAATCCTGACACTTTCTACAGGAACAAACACAACAGAAGCAAGTCTGGACTAATTCCGTACCTAGCAATCCTGGAATAGATGTGTTATGTGCAAAGAGGCTTACAACTTACGCTGTACATAGTGCCTGTTGGATTAAGTTCTCACCAACGCGATCTACATACCGCAACGGTAGGAGCAAACATTTGTTAAGCACAACAGAATTCCTGCCTAGAGCGGCTGTCGTCGATCGCCGAATGCCTGGAATATCTTTCTAGATCTATTTGGCCGAGCTAGCAGCAAAGCTGTTAATGTCTAGTTTAGTTTACCCAAAATTTAATACGTACTCGCATTATTGTGCACTGACCTACCCCTATCTCTTGAAGTGAAACTGCTGCAGTTGTGGAGGTGAGATGTCGCACTGCAGAATGTAGAGCGCTGTCTCTTTTTCTAAACTGATTAATTATTCTTACTTCAAAAGGTGTTCGAAAATCTGATATTAGAGTTCTTAATACACCGCGAGTCACTTGTTTTGCTCTGGTGCTACGTTAAGGTAAATATAATAGGATGCCACGGTACATGATACCCACTAATAAGGATCTATTTATTTTAATGTTGTGCGAAGACTTTATTCGAATATTTATGTATACAAAGCAAATACTAACAGAACAAATATTGAATACAAGTTTTTATGTAAATTCATTATTCCGACCGATTACACTTCTATAAAGGTAAATATGTATTTATGCCGAAATCTCTATTATTACAACTTATAAAAACATAATTAAATACGAAATTATGAGTAGAATTTATATCAAAAAATATTTTGTACATTTATTATTATTGCCCATAACATAATAAGCCTAGACAAGTTCAATAAACTCGACCGTTTCGTAATAATCTAATTTCCGAGCACTTGGAAATATAGCAGTAATTACATACGGGTATTCAGGGTCCCTCTAGAAATAAGGTTGTATATATTGAACAAACATTCAACACGAGTGAAATGTAATAATGTCACTAAACAAAAAGAAAGTCACTTTGTTACCGTGAACTTTTCGCAAGGGCGGGCGGGCGTGCGTGGCGACCGCCCAGTGTCGCGCTAGCCGCCCAACGCGACGAACGCGCACGATACAGCTGAAAATCTCGTCTATCGTGAATATTGCCGACGATCGTTTGCTCGCAGTGTGTGACAGTGTATGGGGATTGTTAATGACTTTGGTAACCGTATGTTGAGCGAATCGTAACACTTTTACGAGAAAAACAGTTGAATGTTTCAGCTTCGAGTATAGAACGAAGTTTCGAAGAACTGTTTACTTCCATACGGTGAAGGTATAAACGATCGCTTTTTTTTGTTTTTTTCTAGTGAACTAGTTACCATTATTTGTATGTGTAGGTACTACTAAAACTTCTGTGTTCTTTAGAGTCGCGTTAATTTCGCTCAGCAAGCGAGTTTTTTCGATTTCGAACTCTTGAGTTAGATTTTACATTTGACTCGATATGAAAGACACAAAGTGAATAAAAACTTACAAAACAAGTTTCTGGATTCGCAAACAAGTTCGCAACGGGACTTTAATATAACTTGCGATAGAATTGTGAGTCGCTGAAGCTTTGAAAGGTAAGGACACAATATTAATTATAGACACGAACGAATAACACAAAAAATAAAACAATTACTAACAAAAAAAACCTCTAATTAAAAAAGAAATTCGTAGACTTATCTATAATTCAATGAAAGCTGTCCATTACAGAAGCAAATTAATTTCTAATTTTCATTAAGTATTGTAATTAATCAATTCCATGGCATAGTCAAGGAGGTTTGAGCATAGAATGCCGTTATGCCTTTCTAGTTTTAAAAGATTCGTTTGTTCGTCTCGTCAATGGTGGAGTGATTTTGGTAGAGTCTAAAGCGTGGGAAAACAAACAAGCACTGGTCTCGTTAACGGCTCTTGTGTCACTGGATGACTGGACCCGGAGCACCGCTGCCTCCGGTGCACATTCAAATTTTAATTTTACGGCTATGCTCTAGAGCTTTGACAGGCTCTTAAATTTTACGAGTCCAACTCTTTTATTTTTCTATATAAAATTTTAATGGTTGTTATATTTTTGGTGCTATGTTTGAAAATTTCGATTTATGGATACGTTATTCTCTATACTATCTTCTTCTAACTTATCTTCTGCTTTGATATTTTGAGATTGGTTTTGAGGTTTACGGTAATCAGATAAGTTCTTTGTTTTATTCAAAGCGACCTCAATTGTTCATTTTACTTGATAAAGCAGTATGCTAGAGTTCGATTAGTAATATAAAATTTGTAGATACTTATATTTGTTTCTTATGCTAAGGTTATATTGTTTTACTTCAGTGTAATGAAATATCACTTTCATTATTATAATATTGCGCCATACATTAGATTTATTCCTCTATTATCATAAAGTGTAGAGCGGAAATCAATGTACACATTTCTATCCAGTTTAATTAAGCTCGGAGCGTTAAATTCTCTTAGGTTGTGTTACTGGTGTCCATTTCCGTTCAGTAACAGTTTCCTTCCATCGTAATAATACTGCGAGACCCTTACGTAAAGCTGGATACGCGTGTGTTGTACGATTATCTATGCATGAGATTTTATTTGTAAGGATTAAAACGCTACAACATAGAACCGGTTCTGAACGCCGACGCCGACCGGACGAACGACAAAGTTTCTGTTTCTTTTTAATTCAGTGATCTAATCTAAAGTCTCCCCTGTTGTCCTGAGTGCGAGCGAGAGAGGAGACTTGTTTTCTTATTTACGCACACTTGAAGCCGAAGTTTGCCGAAGTTTGCCGAGTGTTGCCGAAGCGCCCGCGCCGCTTGTTGGTACTACGCCTACGCTATATTTCGTGTGACGTTTCTATTCTATGACGTGATTTCATTGATATTTTCCGTACTATTGTGTAGAATTTGATATGTTGCTGTGTACTTATAAGCAGTGTAACGCCATCTAAGATAGCATAAGCCATTATGACATAACTTGTAGCTCAAACATCGCTACGCAGGTAACTAAAAGCTGTCTCACCTGAATTATTTAGAATTAAACTGTAAACTTTATATTCAGATCAAACATATTTATTCAAGCTTTGCAAGTATGCAATGTCTATTAAACACGTGTTTTGTTAGCTCTAGCAAAATGTATTAAGAAACTGTGAACTCTTTGTTCGGACCGGTTCGTGTGATTGAAAGTGGGTGACTGTCAGTATAATTCAGTGGTAGGAATAAGGCTGAGTGCCGCAACAACGCGGCGACGCCGGTGAGCGTGGCGAGACCCGAGGTAACATTGAACGTGAAGGTAAGGCCCAATTAACTTAATATTATAATAGCGCAAAGGTTTGTAAAGGACTGCTGTAATTATTCACCTTTTGCTTACACAAAGCAGTAATTATATGCGCCACTTAAAACAGTAACAATAATGAGCTATTACACGAATAAGTTAATCAAGAAAAAGCTTTTGTTAATTGATTATTAAAAGCAGTAATTACGTATTTATTTGCCGGAATTTCATATTAACATGAACGAGCGCAATCCTTGTCCTTTTTAATTAAAAGTTACATAAAAAGGCCGAACCGTGTGTTTCTGTAACACAATGTCGGGGTCATAGCACCTATAAATTACCCGTAACAAATTGTTGGAACGTTTTCAAAGCTGGTAAAAAGATTAGCGTAATACAAACACACACATACCTATAATCGCGCTGGACGTTCAAACATCGGACAAAAAACAATCCCAAAATAACCGAAAGTTATGTTGTCTCTCCTTCGAAAGCCGAAACACAATGAATAATTTATATTTTACCTTTGAAAGCAACTGAATTCTTAAGTTTAATATCGCGGCAATCTTCATCTAAGAACTATATGTACGGTTGGTATCTGAGATAAGTTGGGGTAACATTGGATGGGCAGACGTTGCCGGGGCCGCGAGTCGTTACCGTAACTCAGTGGTAACCATCAGGGTTCATCGCGAGTTGCGACTCACCGCACTTATCCCGCAGCCATCTGACCCGGCGGGAAAGTGGCTGACGTCAGCACTCACTGCACAACACACCTATTATATTTTACACTTACATATATGCAGCGGGCAAGTCAAAACGATTATTGGAGGTCTCCTAAATTACCGGCGGAGAATTGCCTGCTGTGTATACGTACATTGCATTTGCATACGTACGCTACTGATATACAGACAAGTGTTGCTAACTTTTTACACTGTTGAATAATTTAAAAGAAAGTCACACCTACAGAGTATACTCATAAAATTAATTTTCAGGCGCCTTCGTAAAAGTGACCTTTGCTAAAGTCAATCAGCATCAAATGTCTTGAGAATTATAATAATTAATAAGATAATATCGAGATCAAAATTTAATTTTATCTGGCCTACTTGGTAGAATTAATGTTCAATGTTAGTTATAAAGGCTGAATATTAAATATTCATTCGCGAACTCCGCTGGAATACTGAATAAACCTACTTCGTAATATTCTTTAGAAAATTGTTTGTGTACTCTAAGTTGTTCGTTTGTTAAGTCTATAATAAAGCCATTGTCTTAATGTGTGAACGAACCAATATCAAGGTTACTTATTCTAGTTGTAATGGGTGTTAATCGAAATCGTAGGCTGTTTATATTGAATACTCAGATAATAAAAGTTGTTGAACTTGGCCCGTAACCTTTTAGTATGGCAACCACGCTGTCGACTGTATTGTTACATCTATTTATATCTACATAATTTTATTCACTTATACTTGGCAACACTGAGTCTGAATGCCAAATTTTTAAATCGTTTCTCGAGCGAAATTCGGACTTTATTCACGGTTTATTTAATTTTCTGCTTTTGTTTAAAGAGGACTTACACAAGTTGCCCAATTTTATAGACATTGAATAAATATTAATGCAGAAAATAAATTCGAAAAGATTTTTGAATGAATTACGTAGAACGAATGTTCAGCGTTTCTAATATATTTTTAAGCGTTTAAAATTGATAGAGCGTTTTATAGTAACGTCGAAGAAGTTTAAAATTTAAAAAATATGCGTATTGTCAGGTGGCAAGAAGGAGTCCACGCGACTCAAGTAGGCCAACAATCATTGAATTTAACAAGACTCAATGCCATTACTAATGTTTCTGGGAGGCCACACAAGTGTCACTTGCCGAATAACGCAATTGGATCCTAGCTCGGATTTCATTCAATATTTTCCCCTTGACTTGCTTAAAAACAACAGATCCAGTGTTCGCTATGGCTACTTGATTGTTTGGGTTAATTAACTAGGTAATGTTACATTCTCGCTTACATAGGCCCATCCATATTTTCAAACGGCCTGATTTAGGCTCGATGATTAAACTGAGGCTCGAATTTTCGTGCGTGGAATACAATTTAGCAATCGATAGGCTTGTGCCTAATGCCTATTGTTACTGATGGAGATCAATTCGTCGCAATTGCAATAAATGGGTCACGTAACTGACTTTACTTGACCGACATCCAATCGCAGTGAAGACAACACGAACAATTATACTGATTGTTCGAACAACGATCACTTCCACTCATTCAATTCAATCCATTTCATTCAATTCATTTCGTTCAGTCATGGATTTTCTGATCTCGTTTTTTTATATTTTTCATTTTTCAATCTAAGTCACTCGAATTAGTTTCATTGAACTTGGTATAATTTTGATTTGTCGTTTAAATTGATTTTTGAATAACTCTTTATACTTTTCTTTGTAAAAAGTGAAAGGTGAGACGATCGTATCTAAAAGCTGGTAATAGCTGAACTCAATGGAGAGTTCAAGATAGTTCAAAAACGTTTGGGTCTGTGTAATTGGTAAATAATTTCAAATATAAATAAGAATTAGTAGCATGAACAGAAATAGGGTTAAAGTAATTTTGCCAGGGCTGGTAACAGGTATTTTTTGATACAATAATTGTGCTAATTATATATATTTTATCGTTTCATCGATTAATTTATTCACCTTTAATGTAATTTAATCAATTACAATTTCTATACTTGCGGTCTTTATCGTCACAATTTAGTTTTTCCAAATTATCTCAAACCTTTGAGTTACAGGCATTTGTTTTAAAATTATAACTTCTTTCTGCGCTACCCCTTGTTTCCCCCGACTCCATCTGACATTTTTATCTCAGTTGCATGCAATATTCTTCCATTACACCTAACAGTCACTTTGGTATAGAAAGTTAACCTTTTGTGTTCTAATAGACACTTTTTAAGGGAAAAGATTGAATTCATTGTTAAGTTCTTATAAAGAGACGTGACTTAGACACTAACTTGACGTTTAAATAAAGTTTTTCCAACAAAAAAACGTACGGAAAGTTATCTACAGTAACGTTATAGAGAAGGCGCGAAACTTTTAATAAAACACTTTAAATTTGTCTTACGTACCGGCGCCGGGTTCTGGCTAATTCAATTAACTGGCCGGTAATGAGTACATTTTCTAGAGGGTTTAATTGGAACAGACTAGTCAACAATTATAATTATAGATAGCTACTTGTTTTGTGGGTACCTATAACATACATACGTAAGCCCGCACGTGTGCAGCCTTGGATTAGCTCCCCAGAGAAGTGTGCCGTCGTGTACTGACGGAGTATTGTTCATAGTAATACCACAGGTAATACACCATATTCATTGATGACGTATCTCTGTCAATCATTGCCTGAGTTTTTAATGTCACATGAATATTCATTCGACCTTCTTCACTTTGACACGTGGTGTAGAGTTCTATTGACATTTCAAAAACTTCGTAGTTCTCAGTATTTTTAATTGTGTTCTAGCAAGTTAGTGAATCTTTAATACTTTCTAATACATTGTTTTCTAGAGCATCAATAAAGCGTTAACCTATGCAATCTGTTCTAAATCTAAGAGTCAAATCACTTACTCATTTTGGTAAAAAAACATAAATAAAAAAGCACTTTGAATAATCAGTTCACAAACGCTCTGGAGAAGACAGCTATTGTCAAAGAAACGAAACTCAGAGATATACTTTCTCACGATAAACGAGAGAGCTGGCTATCAAGCAAATTGTCACTCCATTCTTTACCTACGATACTCACCCCGCATTCAATATCGTAATTATACACGTAATGCATCACTGTCTGTCGGAGTAATGTTCGTGCAATATAAACAAAAGAGATTGTATGTTTTTACCGTTGATTACTACTAGTTGTTTTCGCTAACAATGGCACAGAGACCTGGCGAAACCTACCAGCTCATTGAAAAAGTACAAGAGACACGCAACAGCAATGTTTTAACCGTGCTGTCTCATTAATTTGCAAACGGCCAGTTGGTCACGGGTGTGCAAAAAGTTAATCTCTCGTGGCCATTATTTTGATGTAGTATCGACTAGAACAATGGACCACGTCACGTGACATGATTACGCTATGAAAATAGCATTCGGAGATTATATCGGTATTATCGTAATACGTGAACGGTTTGCATTATAATATTTGTCTACCTGATTGGAAAATAAATGAGTTAACAGGCAGCTTTGACAGTTGAATGTGTATTATACAAATGTATTTGGGTTTTACTACTAAAGTAGGTATATTTTCAGCCCAGCAACGCTCTTAACGAACACTTACCAAGTAAGCTAAGCGTACTTCAAATAAACATTCAAGCACAGTATTGACATATTGATGTATTTTAGTGTTAAAAGTAAAAAGTGAATACAATTGAGATAAGCCTTGTTAGTTGAATGTGAAAAGCTGTAGAGTAGCGGCACTAGTCACGAGCGCGCGGGCGGCGCGGCGCACAGAGCGAGATGTCGTTTAGAGGAAGTGGTCTCATCCAATTAAGAGCATGCCCGCTGGATTGCTTCCAGCGTTTTTGTCGTTTTTGTAATTGTCTCCCCGCACATTTCTTTTTACAAAACGATATCGGAATCGCCTACCTTCTCTTAAGTTCAATTTGTAAGGTTTTAAACTTACATGCTCTTCTCGCTGATTCCACTAAACTGGAACCAATTACTTAAATGCTATCCAGTCTAAAGAATGGCTTTATTGTACCACTACAGAAAACTTGCATATTTATAATTCTCTGTGTACTACTTACCCTTTCTTCAAAGGCACAGCATGTAGCACATATTCGTTGCATATAGAGCAGACTTTACTGAAAACTAAAGCAAGTTCATCTGAAAGTAATTCAGAGTGCTCTAGTTGAGTGTATAAGGCAGGCTTCACGTGCGGATATGATACGGCTCAAAGAGACATGTCGGAGCAGAATAGACGAACATCGACAGGAGGAGTATGCAAATGAGGAATATTGGGAGTAGCGGTGACGGCGGTCGGTGCGCCATTGTCGCCGAACCCATTGTGTGGAGCGAGTGTAGATAGGTACACGAAATGTGTGCGGGCTCGGCATCGGCAGCGCGCCCGTCGCCCGCCGCGCGCCGCCAATCTGCCTCGTCCGCCGCATGACAAAACGGTACCGCCTAAGTATTTGTTTCGAGTCGTGATCGACGCTCGCCCGGTTCTTGCTCCCGAAGCTGATGCATTTCTACGTTATGTTTTTATACCGCACCGTTATTATGACCGATCTTGACTGACATCTAATATACATATAGCGTTAGATAAAACGAAATATTCAAATTATATAGTCAGAGATTTACATCAAGACTTAAGCCACCTGCGTGTTAGCATTCAAATACAAATTGGGCGACTGAATAATAATGACGACGTTTACACAAAACCGTGTTTATATAGTGTGTAATAATAAACGGGTTTATCTAGCTGAAGAGACACCGTTAAAGCTCGTGCAGTCGCAGTCGTGCCAAATCTCTTCATTAAACTGGTTGGAGGTGGGCCGATAGCGGTACATCCCGCTGTTTACATTTTACATGTAGCTAGGTACAGTAGGTACAACAACAGCCTATATTATCTAACTCTCCGCTTTGTATTGTGCTGATATATGCTGCACTATACATGTAGATTGTTATCAGATTCTGCTCACAACTATGACCACATTTTGCATGTCTTGTACGACTTAAGTTTATTATTAAGGCTGTCTTTAAGTAGAAATTTATGTTAGATTAGATGTAACTTAAATACAGATAGCATTTTGTCGTTAACATAGTAGCAACATAAACCTTCCTTGTTGAGAAACCACTTGAGATGTTGATGATAATGGTTTTAAAAAATGCAAAACAATTTAAATGGCAAAGTACCTTGATTTCCCAAGTTTATTCAAGTTTGTTTAACTGGTTGGAATAATTATAAAAGACAATATGAAACAAGATTTGACTGTTTTAACGGTTATTAAATTGTATGTATAATCGGTATCAAAGACTAGAGCAAGTTAGTGAAGCATGCTGCACTCAAGCTCAATATGTTGCCAGTGCAGGGGAAGTTCGGTTCCAAGTTTTGACAAGCACTATGAACATAGCGCACTAATAACGTATCGGAACGCCTATTATCAACAGTCGCTGATCCGAAATAGAGAACATGAGCAGAGATTAGAGTGCGGCCGCGTTTAAGCTGAGCCCTGATTTATTATTCAGTCAGTGTCGCGGCTACGTAATTTATATAGGCACAGATATCGCAGACGAATGCGACTGTGGCGCTTTGAAAGCTGATTACAGCTTAAAGCGGCTAGATAACGCTGTAGGTGTTCGGAGTGTCCCGTGTCGCAACGGTGCCGGCGCGCCGCCATGACACACTTTCAGTTAATACGCGATAATTGCAATAGCAGCTAAATATAATTGCGCATTGTGAGTCGGCGCACACGCGGCCTGTGCTGCGCGCATCCCAATCAGCAGCCGCCATTGCCGCGCCCGCCGGCACCCCCGCCGCCTACGAATGAGGATTTAATTTAATGTTCTGGATAGTAATTCGTTTCAAAACAATAGCTACAGGCGCAACACGGAATACATATGCACCATTTACACTTAACATATTAAGAATAGGCCGTTGTGTATTTTTAACCCATAGCTGAACATTATCTATGATTATGTAAATTTATTGGCTACTGTAAAGCAATTTTTTATTCAAATATGTATCTATCCGTAGATTAATATCAAGTAGCAATATGATTGCGATAAGATAAGACTTGCAAAACGTTTTTATTAGTATCAAAAAACTTAACGATTGAGCAATTTAAAATGAAATCGAGTGCAAAATACGTTTGCGATAAAATTAATTTGTCGTAACGCAATATTTGGAAAATATTTTGGCAACACAACATTTTAGTGAGTGGTCCGTGGTTGGCAGACGTCCATTAGTTGGTATCGGGAGTCTCTGAGCACGAAGAATGGGCGCATTAGTTAGGAACATCCCTAGCGCTATTACTTCATCTCGCGAACAATCTTTGATGCACTTAACTCGATAAATCCTACAAAACACTTATAAATAGTGCTTGTGTAACTTACTATCGGAGTTTCATATCTGTTTGCGTAAATATTAAATAAGTTGGCACCGCAATAAATGCTGTACTAAAACGGAATGATGCAAAATTCTTAAGTGAAACCTAAAATACTTCATTTAGATTTTTGAAATATGTATCTCGTTATCATGCCACAGTTAAGTTTTCGTAAATGTGAAATAGTAAAAGACTTTCTCCGTTCCATTTTCACCGTTTGAATGACTTACTAAAGATTCCACCAAAACAATCAACATAGCTATTAGTTAGTACTTTATGTTTAAGAAACATAGCCGTCCAACTATTCTGTTATCAATGTAAGGGGATATCACAGCTTGTGTTTTCAAACTCTTTTTAATCAAACAATGTTCTCATTGTAAAACACGAAATGTCGCTTCACTAGTAAGTCGCAAAGTCAGTAATGAAGGGAAAGTTTATTCATAATGCATGCGTACTTTACTTACTAACTTGGAGTTAGTAGTAACGTTATCCTTAGAGTGAGTGCATTAAGCGTGAAAGCCTACTTCGGCCGGGGACGAAAGGGGTGCGCGGGGCGAAGGGGGAGAGGACGGCGCGCGCGCAGCATATTGATGTCGCGACTCGCGAGCGAGACACCAGATATTCCTGCACCTCCCTGTTGCACTCCCCGCGACCGACGCTAACCCTTACAGCCAACCATCATGTAAATAATAACAGCTTCAGGGCTCAACTTGGTTTAACGTTCGTGCGTGGAACACAGCCAAGCAATAAAACTTGATGTTTATACAACGAGTCTGCAACATGCTAGTTTATGTACCGAGCTTAAACTACACACACATAGACACGGCCGACGGACTTAATAGGCCGATTGTGACAACACTAAATGTCGCACGTCGAGCCGAATGGACCACAAATACACAGGCGGCCGAAGGTATCGATATGAAAGGGTTTTGATTTATTTTTTCATCGATTAACAGGCGGGCAGAGCTGGGGCGCAGGTGAACTGTTATTGTTGAAGTTAACGAGGCTATTGTTACAAAGGGTGGGTTAGGCGAGGTGTCATCCGAGCCACATTGTCCGACCAGCAAGTGTTTTAATATCATCACACCATTGTTACAAACCTCCTGTATATTATTTGGACGAGTTAGTGTGTCCGCTAGTAAAAACAAATTTTCGTCTGACCGTTTTAAAACTTCACTGGAAACTATGTAGACTACGATAACATGAGCGAGGCTTTCTAATATATTTATATTGTTTCCGGGGCATCGAACGTAACTGTTATTAAGCATCTATTTCGAAAACAATATCGTGCGACACAAACAACAGTAACAGAACAAGCTCTATTTACATACCGCTCGGAGAAAGTAAAATGTAGGAACAGTGGACTCAGATTGAACTACTATTGATTCCATAATGGCTCTGACGGCGAAAACACTACAAACAAATAAATCCTTATGTAGAGTATTATAAAGTACGCCAGAGTGGAGTATTACCATAATGAGCTTGATTCTTTAATCTCGTGTGGGTCTGTGATTGGAAAATAAAATACTCGTAAGTCACGACTCCAGCGAGTATTTACGAAGCTATTTTAGAGTTACTTTTATGACTGTCTGATGGGCCATAAACACAACTGGCATCGCAGTCTAAGATTCGATTTCCAGGTGATGAAACCTTATTAAGCTTCTAAAAGGGATTTATAGAGTCAGGGGATTTCGTATCAAAAAAGCCTTAGGTATCCATTTTTATGAAGCACGTTCCTTGCATGAACGTCTTTAGATTGCGATTATTTTGAATTAAAGGAATACCCGTCTGAAGATGCGCAAATATATTTTTTGTAACATTAATTACGCTCTTCGTGTGATTACTCAAGCGCAAACAAACAACGTCCATTTATAATAATGTCTGAATAATCACGAACATGACAAGGTTTTATCTATTATTACGAAGCACCCTTGATTATTCATCTCGGCTCGTGTTGCGTGTTGTGTGGACTGAAGCTGGGAGTAAAACCACGATTAATCAACGTTAACCTTGAAACTTCGTGCTCTACATCTTAAGTTCAAAATTAATTTTCATATAGTACACAGATTTAGCAATTAGTTAGCTCGGCTCGGGTGCCCGAAGCCCGACGCCCGTGGCTCATGTGCCCCATTGTGCAACCGCTACTGAATTGAAACATGTTATTAATCCGCTCGGATATTTAGCTCTACCATTAAAATTTCTTCGTTCCATTCTTATCAATGTTTCTTGGTTAGTATGTTCTTTTATTGTTATAATCCTCTTAAACAAGAAGGAATGTTTGACGCAAGGAATTTCTTCTGCTATTTTTACGTTTTAACCACGACCATAATTCTATATTAACTTGTATGCTCATAGAAACAGTTGCGATTTTTCATGATTTTATAAAATATTCCATTCAACTTACAAACAAGCTAACATTTTAGCTTCTACGCAACCAGTCTCTTGCTGAATAAACTACATATAATAAGCTAACAAGAAACTCTAATATCGTTATATGAAAGCTTTGTAATATAAATATGTATCCCTGTTGTAACGTGTTAGAACTGACTGGGATAAGTGAGGAGTTCTTTCCACTCAACTTAGCTGAGTAAATAATTCATTTGTGTTCGTATGGCCGGGACTAAAAGTAACACCTTATGCTTGGATAGCGACGACTTTGGAGGTGTTAAACTTGGGATAACAAACTACGGCTTTCAGCCCGATGTTTAACCAAGCGATTAGTTCGCGCGTAGGTGGCCATTTGCTATAATTTGCTAGAACAACTACTACAAATACGATAAGAAATAGCAAATGCAATGCAAGGTAGTAATTGCTTTATTCAACACAATCGTTATTTGCGCTGTACTTTCATAAGCAAACAATGCCGATAAATATATTTATATCCGTAATCTAACACTTAACAGTATGCAGTAAAAAATAAATTGCGAAACGCTCCAATATCAAGCGTAAAATATAACATTACACAGTGCAAGCGAGTTATAATTCGATATTGGCAATCGATTAGCGTCGAGCCGAGCCTGTACCAGCGTCGGTTTTCCTTAAGATCGATTCGATACGATTAACCGAAAAAGTGTCTAGTTTCATAAAACTTCGAGAAAAACTGTTCGGAAAAAATCTTGGGTTTTGTAAATGTATGCAAATGGTAATTCGGTCGTTGCGTTTCCTTGCGCTGTAATACCGAACATCATTTGTTTTTATGTACAATAAATAAATTAGCATTTTGGATTATCGCGGGACGTTCCTACTTGTAGAAGGTCAGTCAGTACAATCTATATATATAAAACTCTTCCGTTACTGACTGACTGACTGACTGACTGACAGACAACGCACAGCCGAAACTACTGGTCGTAGAAAGCTGAAATTTGGCATGTAGGTTTCTTGAGATATGTAGGGGTGCACTAAGAAAGGATTTTTGGGAATTCAACCCCTAAGGGGGTAAAAAGGGGTCATAACGTTTCTATGAAAAATCTTATTCCTTGGGTTTATAAACTTGAAACTTAGCACAAACACGTATATGGTCAAGTAAATAAGTTTGGCATTATAATTTTTTCCAAACTACCCTCCAATAGTGATTTAGGGGGTTGCGATTGGGTGACTGATTGACTTTCGCGCAGCCATAACCGCTAGGTGTAGGAATCTAATATTTTGAACAAAGCTTACTTTACTGACGGGAGTGAGCATTAAAAAAAGATTTTTTGGAAATTCAACCCCTAAGGGGGTAAAAAGGGGTCATAACGTTTCTATGAAAAATCTTATTCCTAGATCAACTGATACTTTTAATTTTTCTAGACGATATTTTTGTCTCGCTTTACTTTTTGTTACATAACGTAATCGACAAACTCCAAAACTACTTATCGTTTTCAAATATTCACCATTAGAAAGCCACATCATCCCTGAGAGTAACTCAAGCTGTATAATATAATTCAAATTGTAACAATTTTTTAGCCTATGAAAGAAAGTCCTGTCGAGATTATTAAAAAACGCCACAATCCCAAATTACACGTGGGCGAAGCCGCGAGCGGAAAACTAGTGTTTTATAATACTAGTCTAATATAAAAACCTATTCTAGTGTGAGTAAACCGTACTTACCATATGACTGGTACATGTAAGACTAATTTGTGTGGGCATTATGCATGTTTATTTTAGGCATATCTACATCAGCGCATGTCATCGCTCGGATGGGGCCAGGCTGTCTGTGAGCTCAAGGCTACATCTTCAACTACACTTATGTATACCTACCTACCTATCTACATAAGTACATACTAGTATTGCACCAAGTGCCAAATCTGTACTTAAACAAATGAGTAAATGTCAAGACATTTGGGGACTTACAGTTACTGCTGAGTTAAAGTAATATTATTCTGGGTGTGGAAGCGAGATGACGCGCTACACAATGTAGAGCGCCGTTTTTTTTTCCACACTTGCAATAATATTGCTCAAAGAAGGCAGTAGGTCCTCAGTACAGGCTTCAGCCCACTAGATGTCATCAATGAGCATGTAATAGGTAAAATATTAGCTGCACCTACGTAAATAACTGTAATGAGTGTTAACTGAGTGGAAACGTAGAATAAAGTTTACTTACTCGTTACATAAAGATCAAGGCCACTAGGCGCGACGGCTGAAGTCTGTAGGACATAATAATAAACTGCATATGTATGGTATGGTAAAATTATCATTATTACAATGATAAGAACAATATACGACAGTATCCTCAAGAGACTTTTTACTGCCTGGTTTTTAATCTTTGAGTACGTAATTGAAAAGTTTTCTTATCTTAAACTACTTTAAGGAATCGTATTTTAAATACCGCGTGTAAATGTGTAGTGTATTAAAGCTTTATTTATGTTAAAATAAAAATAACAGTTTGTTGGTATAACGCCATTTATCGGGTTATAATATTGTTACAAATTGAAATTAAATACCAAACAATTAAATAATTTTAATATTTGAAAAATAACAGAAATGACAGAAATTCGAAATTCGGGCAGAGCTTCATGACGACCGATGAAAAATAATAGAACGAGCGCTGTCAAGCGCCCTCCTTTTTTCGAATTTCTGTCATTTCTGTTATTTTTCAAATATTAAAATTATTGAATTGTTTGGTATTTAATTTCAATTTATAACAATATTGTAATATCCTTATATTAGGTATATCTATACTAATCTGTGTAAAGGGCTATACGATACATTCTTAACAAACAAACATTTGAAAATAACTCGTACTCGAAAGTGGTTAAATTGAGCAAGTCCAGCACACCTCATCCTCTCTCTGAAGGAATATCATGAAGGTTTTTACTGGACCAAAAAAGCTTTTTAGGTAATGAGCTAAAATGTAATCGGTAGCTTGCATTCAATCGAATTTATCTTTTTAGATATACTAGCTGAACTGTATCCACTTAGGTTTGTGGTATAATTCATAGCGGGTTAATCCTTTATATTTGTAAAAATAATTTTCAAAATAGGTTTACATTTTTAGATCACCCTCTATAATGACACAAACTTTACCTGTTAATAATATTCTGCATACATAAGTCACGCAATAATGAAGTAATCTCGTACGCCAAATATTTTACATAATTAATCAAATATTTCTATTGCAAGTATGAATGATGAAAAATCGTATGACAAATGGCCACCCTAAGCCTACGGAATGCGCGTGTTATGCAACGCGACACACCTGCGCATGAGTCGCCAAGCGGTCTTCTGACAGCTATTAATCTCATGTCGAGATATACTTAACATATATACCTCTGTGACATAATAAGCAAGTCGGTAAATTGTTACTTCACAACTTGTTAGTATAGGTAAAATACTCAGGTAAAACAGTAAAGGCTAATTTCAAACGAATTCTTAGAAAAACTAAACATAAATAGGTTTATTTTTTTCTTTACAATTATTTGATGATTCAATAGAATACAGTTTATTGGTTTATTATAATATTGGTTCAGAACAGTATTCAGGTAATCTCTCGTTTTTAAACGAATTTAGGAATTTACGCACAAAATTATTTTTTACTGATTACGTAGTAGGTACCTGTTTGCATGCTTCATCAATACAGCTAATTAGTATTTTTTTTATTTATTAGCACCAACAGCCCTTATGTATAACAATATATTAACAAAATAATAGTGGTAATGAGTAAAGGGCTTACACAGTTGCTAATTACAGATAAACCAACATGCATATTATGCCGATTTAACCATTTTTTTTTATGAAGTAATTATTTTTTCACTAAATTATCATATAAGAATATCAAATAAGTAGCAATAGAAACGTCAGCCCAAAGCTTATTACTTAATTATTCATTTTTTATCATAACGTATTTTTCCATCGATTCCGGAAACAGGACATTATTTTTGTATTGATTAATACCTATTATACAATTTCAAACGTTCGTTTCTAAGAAACCAATTAGAGGTGCTTAGGGAACATCAATACCCTTACAGGATAATTCGGCAAACGTAGTGTAGGTGGCGCGTAATTGGTCGCCTGTGTTTGTGTCAAGCTGTACTTGTTACCGTGAACCGTCATAGGTAACATATAGCGTCACGTCGTACGCCGCGTTGATCTATAATAGCTTCTCTGTTAAGAACGACGTCTTATAATATCAACGACGACTTTTACACAACGCCACCTAGTCTCAAACTAAGCAGAGCTTGTATTATGAGTACTAGACAACTGATAAACATACTAATGAATACATACATATCATAGATAAATTACACCCTAACAAAGCAAATGGTCGTGCTCATCACACTCACATTTGTCCTGGATGGGAATCGAACCCACGACCTCTGATATAGCAGTCAGGGTCAACTCGTTGTATACTCTGTAAGGAAACGAAGAAATTTTTCAGGAGAAGCAAATAATTTTCGAAGAAAATGTTGATTCTCCCATGCATTTGTCGTCTCAATAACCATATTTATTTTTAAGGACTTTTTTAACTTCCTTATTTTTTTATTTCGATGCACAAAAAGAAGCATTATTTTAAAGCTGATTGGAGTATTTTTAAAACAGTTTGTATCAAAGGGCCGGATCAAAAACGCGGTCTACAGCTCATCGCAAGCAGGCATAGGCAGCCTACGACGTTTACAGAAAACCACGGCCACACACATCAATATTACATCCACCTAACTGATCAAAGGAGATTTATATACTGTCGCCATTTTAAGTTCAACTAACATTGTTTATTGTAGCATTATATTTACTCGTTAATTAGTACCTATAGTTAATTAACCGTAAATGCTTCGCAAACAACGTAAATCACTTAAGATATTTATCACAAATATTTATATTGTATTAAATTGTTTGCTTCGACATAACTCTTTAATCATGATCAATGTGTATTTTTTTAATCTTTGATATAAATTGGATGTATAGTGATTAACTCTACATCATTAATTAGCTTATTCCTGCGATTTCGCCCTTGAGAATCACGGTATAGAGACAAAAACGTTACTCTCCTATTGACACAGTAGGCTAAAAAGAAGCCAATGTCTTATTACATAATGTCAGCTATTAATTGCTAATGCTAATTGCTCCAGTCATTTGACAGATAGAGTAACAATTGTCCATACATCCTCATAAACTTATTCCTACGTTTATAATATTAGAAGCATTTATTGTCAAACAAGCCCTTTGGTGACGGCAAGTAATTTACAAGTAACAAAAACATTAATAAGTTTGATTAAGATGTTAGTATGTTACAAGAATGATTGATTATTACTACATAATTATTTTTAACCTCTGAGTGTATGACGTACTTACTACTTCAATTAAAGGACTTCTTTGGAGTGTTTCTAAGGAACACTTCTGCTGTAATTCAAATTAAAAGAGGTTTTATGTGTAACAATACTTTTCAAAAAGTAAAACGCAATTCCATGATGGGTGTAATTCATATTATTTATAGTACTGTAAGGCATCTTTTGGCACGTGACTTTTGACAGATAGTTGGGTTCATTTTTTTACGAATATGCTCACTAACGCCCTCATGTTAATGTCATCCACGTGGCAAAAGATCTTTGTAGCCGTAAACAGAGAATCCTAGGATTTTCTTGCTATGAAAAGTTGTTATTTGATAGTTTAAAAAAAAGTTGTATACGCACTTCCATTCTATTTAAAGTATAATCAATATCTAGTATTATTTTAGTAACATTGAGGTATTAATGTGTGTCTGTGACATAGTAATTGTACACATATAATTTGTGTAATGGCTACAATAATACCTAAGTGAAAATGACCTAAATTCTGTATGTGGGCTTTTATAAAGCAATTTCCATATTTTAACAATCGGTATTACAAAACCATTATGGCGGCGTTAAAATCTAAAAGTTGTAGTTTGAGGAAATTAAAAAAAAAACTGTTAGGATATAGAAATAAAAATAGTTATTAAATAAAATATTGTTAAAGTAGATGTTTATTTTAGATAGAAGGACAGAACCTCAGCTTAAATATGATTATTACAAACTTAAGCGTCATAATATAAATCCGTACTTTACTTGCACTGCATTTATCGTTGACAATCATAAAGTAAACAGCAGATACTGTGTATAAATATTCTGTAACATTACTGACGCTGTCAGAAAATTTATGCATACAATTTTGATCGTTATCTCAAACGTGATAGAGTGTAAATTGCCGTGCGACTGTTGCACAGATGGATATAATTCACCATCTTACCTGTATTGTACAGCCTATTGCAGGCACATTAAGCATTATCGAGTATCGATATCAAGTGATTTACTAATGCTTGCTTGTGCACATATAGTGGCGCTATTTTATATCCTCAGTGACCGAGGCGAGATACAGTTTCAATTCAATTGAGTAGCCACAATAGCGCAACGGCTGAAGGTGGTGGCAATAGCGACTGACTTGCTATTATGGTGAACACACACCAAGCGAGCCAAACGCATCGAACAAAACAAATTTAAGAATTCTCTACTGTCCACCAACAATTTGACGCAAAGAAATGTGCGAGGTTTCATAAGATTTCAAATACAGAACTCGAAAATTAATTTCGTTCAACTCGTTAGACACGTTCGACCCGGTAAGCTAAGTGTGCATTCACCTTTACTCGGTGATAAAGCACTCATGGTATGCGTCGATACTGAATCAGTATCTGCACTGTTCAATAGACTGATTCATACGAATAAACTCCATTGTCACTTAATGACATGGATCAATCGATTACAGAATACCTACACGTTTGTAATATCGATTACTTATGCGACACCTATTTCCCTTTCGTTAGCATCACTATTTAATACCGGCCTATAAATGTCCCACTGCTGGGTATAGGCTCTCCCTATGTAGTGAAGGTTTGAGTATATATCACTGGTGATTACAGATTCCAATATTTGCAATCCAGTTTTCCGCATGATGATTTCCTGTCTGAGAATAATGAATAAAGTATACAACGTTGATAAAAGCGAGAGGCATTAAATGAAACCACATATTCTGTACATCATTATAAGGCTACACAACAAAAATCAAATTAATGTAAGCAATATTTTTATAATAACTTTCGTGAGGATGATTCATACTTAAAACGTTATAACGGTTTACTCACGCGTATTTATCGGGATAGCCCGACTAGTTTCGGACCCAACCGGAGCCAACTAGATAACTATGCCTATAAAACTTAGTCACCTAATCAGGAAGATACAGCATGTTCAAACTAAAAAAAAACTAAAAAAATATCCTGTGACTAAACTATTGCTTACATTGACTTGATTTTTGTTGTGTAGCCTTATAATGATATACAGAATATGTGGTTTCATTTAATGCCTCTCGCTTTTATCAACGTTGTATATGTAAGAATAAGTCTGAAAAAGTTGAATAGCCTGCGTTGGAATCAAACCTGCACCTCGTGCATGCAAATCCATATATTATATGGAATAGGCCACCAAGATAAAAAACTAAAATTCATATGTTATATATTCATGTAATAAATGTATGTTCTTGAAAACAGCACTAACGAGTAAATACGAGCGTTGTTGTTCTAAGTCTTATGTAATTACCAACACGGCTTGTATCTCTCAAGAGTTCTTCAGTTACAAGAATCCGTTTTATCGTTTGAAGTTTCCTAGAAAATTCCATTTTAACTTTGCTCGCACATTGTATTTGTTATTCCATTTTAAACGTGAAGCGTTAGTATAAATAATGTTCGGTAAATACACGTAACGCAAAACTAAACCTGGCAAGAGTAAGAATAACACACGTTTTCGCAGAAAATTTGTTAGAGCATGAACTTGCTAATAATTGTTATGATATTTAATGATATCTTGCTAAGTGATAATAAGCTAAAGAATTTGAATGTGATTCTATCAGCGGAATGAGTGCACGGACTGAAAGTATGAACTGAAGTCAGAAATAAACCCGAATTATATTCTTAAGTTCCACAATATCATAAGTAGACAAAATAGTATTTATGTATCTCTAATTAAAGCTTAGAATGCTCTTCAATACAACCGCATGTAACTTTATCTTTACAATGGATAATTCTGTAAATTCCAAAGTTTTAATTCTATGGTATGGCACCACGCCAATTAATTTTACGCAGATCGGTGATGAGACTAAAATAACATGCCTACACAAGACTCTGTCTCCTACGTCTTCAATATTCTGTACAAAAACAATGTTCTCATTGATAAAAAAGTCCGTATTAATTTTTATAGCTTCTTAGAAGAAAAAAAACGTAAATACAGTGTTTTCAAAATCAATAATTTGTGTCACAAGCCTTAGCCTTAGCCTTAAACAGGGCTTGACATACCGGTAAAAAATTGGTATCGTTACTGCCTTTTGATGTAGATATCGTTAACTAAGAAATAACGTTACCATATTTAACGTTACTTCTGGCACATTTAAACGTTAAATATACAAAACGTTAAACTATATGTTACCGTTAATTTTATCGTTATAAGTTAGTTTTGTTACCGTCGCTCTCGAACACTCACAAAATAATGTCAGACTGCATCGATGCAAAGACTGTGCCGTACGACCATTTGCGTGTTTAAAAAAAAAAATCTTTGCTTTTTCTTATTTATTTTATATTTCCCTTTTTAGTTAGTGGTTATGTTTTGCGGTCGGGTTTTTTGTTTTTTAATAATTGTTTTATTTCAGACTTTTTAGTTTATTTTTTTATAAATAAGTGGCCCAGTTTAGAATACTGAAAGTATGTAGGTACCTCTCACAACTTGTAAGTTAATAAGTTTTTTATATTTTATTTTCCTTAAAACTTATATCTGTCATTTGAAATTGAAACGACAAGTTACATATATTTTTGGACTTGTTATTTGAAACCCTTCGTTTTGATACCCCACTTGATGGGATGGTTTTTTTTTCTTACCTCACAATATAGGTAAAAAATTATAACCGGTGTCACTCTCACAACAAATAAAATTATATCAATGCCTTTGAAGCTGAAACCCATACTTTGCCAAAACTCCGCCATTTTGTTTTTTTTTTTTACTTTCACAGTCAATACAAACGACACCTTTCAAGCCAAAATCCATCAAGCCGTTTAGGCTGCAGAGCGTGCCAAACAATTATACAAACACTAGCTGTGCCCGCGACTTCGTCCGCGTGGAATAATTATTTTGGGCATCATTTATTTTTGCGGACAACCTCCTTAGCTTTATAAATTATATCTGTTATCCACGACTTTGTCCTCGTCATTTTCTGTTATTATTTTAGACAATTTCGTTTTTAATTTTTTACGGACTGTGTGGTGTCCGGATATAAAGAATAGCACCACCCCATATCCTCCACTGGGTGTCGTAAAAGGCGACTAATGGACCTTAAGACCCAGTGCACCGTACCAAGCACCTTGGGTCACTCGAATGGTGGCGGGTAACCAACCAACAATCGCATTCCCAAAGAGGGTTAGTGTCAGGCAGGCGGCCGACTACAAAACCATAGCCAAAACTTTAAGCAACATGTCTAAAAGACGTGTTGCGCACGACCCCAAGTAAAAATTGGGATAAGGTTAGGGGTATGATGATTAGTTTTTAAATTTTTAAAAGAACATAATTATTTTAAAGTACCTACGTAAATTATATTTTTAGTTTTATTTTCTTGTGGCAAAAGTACATATTAATTTTCTCCACAACCTGATACGTTGATACAACTCTTAACAAATGCGTTAATTTCGACCGAATTTGATTACCATAAAAACGGTTCTAGTGAGTTAATCTTAAAAGATAGACATATACTGTCCTGGACATTTTTTTAGATCTTTTCAATAGGAATAATTCTTTTCTACATATATTTTTGGTATATTGAACCGTTTTCGCAGCGCACGCAACGGAAGCCCTCAAGGATGAATCATTTTCCCCGCTTTTTTCACATTTTCCATTATTTCTTCGCTCCTAATAGTTGCAACGTGATGTTATATAGCCTAAAGCCCTTCCTCGATTAATGGTCTATTCAACACAAAAATAATTTTTCGATTCGACCCAGTAGTTCCTGAGATTAGCGCGTTTAAACAAACAAACAAACTCTTCAGCTTTATAATATTAGTATAGATACATATGTTACAGTCATAGTGATTAATGAGCGATTATACATGATGACTAGTCATTATGGATAATAGCTAAATTCACTAGACAGTGTAATAAATTAATCACATTATCTAGTTATTATTCATAATATCGTGTCAAAGTTAGCCAAAGTAATAATACGGTCTTTATCTTAGGTTCACCCTTGTTTGATCGAACAACGTTTGATATAATATTACTGTATTGTACAGCCTATTGCAGGCACATTAAGCATTATCGAGTATCGATATCAAGTGATTTACTAATGCTTGCTTGTGCACATATAGTGGCGCTATTTTATATCCTCAGTGACCGAGGCGAGATACAGTTTCAATTCAATTGAGTAGCCACAATAGCGCAACGGCTGAAGGTGGTGGCAATAGCGACTGACTTGCTATTATGGTGAACACACACCAAGCGAGCCAAACGCATCGAACAAAACAAATTTAAGAATTCTCTACTGTCCACCAACAATTTGACGCAAAGAAATGTGCGAGGTTTCATAAGATTTCAAATACAGAACTCGAAAATTAATTTCGTTCAACTCGTTAGACACGTTCGACCCGGTAAGCTAAGTGTGCATTCACCTTTACTCGGTGATAAAGCACTCATGGTATGCGTCGATACTGAATCAGTATCTGCACTGTTCAATAGACTGATTCATACGAATAAACTCCATTGTCACTTAATGACATGGATCAATCGATTACAGAATACCTACACGTTTGTAATATCGATTACTTATGCGACACCTATTTCCCTTTCGTTAGCATCACTATTTAATACCGGCCTATAAATGTCCCACTGCTGGGTATAGGCTCTCCCTATGTAGTGAAGGTTTGAGTATATATCACTGGTGATTACAGATTCCAATATTTGCAATCCAGTTTTCCGCATGATGATTTCCTGTCTGAGAATAATGAATAAAGTATACAACGTTGATAAAAGCGAGAGGCATTAAATGAAACCACATATTCTGTACATCATTATAAGGCTACACAACAAAAATCAAATTAATGTAAGCAATATTTTTATAATAACTTTCGTGAGGATGATTCATACTTAAAACGTTATAACGGTTTACTCACGCGTATTTATCGGGATAGCCCGACTAGTTTCGGACCCAACCGGAGCCAACTAGATAACTATGCCTATAAAACTTAGTCACCTAATCAGGAAGATACAGCATGTTCAAACTAAAAAAAAACTAAAAAAATATCCTGTGACTAAACTATTGCTTACATTGACTTGATTTTTGTTGTGTAGCCTTATAATGATATACAGAATATGTGGTTTCATTTAATGCCTCTCGCTTTTATCAACGTTGTATATGTAAGAATAAGTCTGAAAAAGTTGAATAGCCTGCGTTGGAATCAAACCTGCACCTCGTGCATGCAAATCCATATATTATATGGAATAGGCCACCAAGATAAAAAACTAAAATTCATATGTTATATATTCATGTAATAAATGTATGTTCTTGAAAACAGCACTAACGAGTAAATACGAGCGTTGTTGTTCTAAGTCTTATGTAATTACCAACACGGCTTGTATCTCTCAAGAGTTCTTCAGTTACAAGAATCCGTTTTATCGTTTGAAGTTTCCTAGAAAATTCCATTTTAACTTTGCTCGCACATTGTATTTGTTATTCCATTTTAAACGTGAAGCGTTAGTATAAATAATGTTCGGTAAATACACGTAACGCAAAACTAAACCTGGCAAGAGTAAGAATAACACACGTTTTCGCAGAAAATTTGTTAGAGCATGAACTTGCTAATAATTGTTATGATATTTAATGATATCTTGCTAAGTGATAATAAGCTAAAGAATTTGAATGTGATTCTATCAGCGGAATGAGTGCACGGACTGAAAGTATGAACTGAAGTCAGAAATAAACCCGAATTATATTCTTAAGTTCCACAATATCATAAGTAGACAAAATAGTATTTATGTATCTCTAATTAAAGCTTAGAATGCTCTTCAATACAACCGCATGTAACTTTATCTTTACAATGGATAATTCTGTAAATTCCAAAGTTTTAATTCTATGGTATGGCACCACGCCAATTAATTTTACGCAGATCGGTGATGAGACTAAAATAACATGCCTACACAAGACTCTGTCTCCTACGTCTTCAATATTCTGTACAAAAACAATGTTCTCATTGATAAAAAAGTCCGTATTAATTTTTATAGCTTCTTAGAAGAAAAAAAACGTAAATACAGTGTTTTCAAAATCAATAATTTGTGTCACAAGCCTTAGCCTTAGCCTTAAACAGGGCTTGACATACCGGTAAAAAATTGGTATCGTTACTGCCTTTTGATGTAGATATCGTTAACTAAGAAATAACGTTACCATATTTAACGTTACTTCTGGCACATTTAAACGTTAAATATACAAAACGTTAAACTATATGTTACCGTTAATTTTATCGTTATAAGTTAGTTTTGTTACCGTCGCTCTCGAACACTCACAAAATAATGTCAGACTGCATCGATGCAAAGACTGTGCCGTACGACCATTTGCGTGTTTAAAAAAAAAAATCTTTGCTTTTTCTTATTTATTTTATATTTCCCTTTTTAGTTAGTGGTTATGTTTTGCGGTCGGGTTTTTTGTTTTTTAATAATTGTTTTATTTCAGACTTTTTAGTTTATTTTTTTATAAATAAGTGGCCCAGTTTAGAATACTGAAAGTATGTAGGTACCTCTCACAACTTGTAAGTTAATAAGTTTTTTATATTTTATTTTCCTTAAAACTTATATCTGTCATTTGAAATTGAAACGACAAGTTACATATATTTTTGGACTTGTTATTTGAAACCCTTCGTTTTGATACCCCACTTGATGGGATGGTTTTTTTTTCTTACCTCACAATATAGGTAAAAAATTATAACCGGTGTCACTCTCACAACAAATAAAATTATATCAATGCCTTTGAAGCTGAAACCCATACTTTGCCAAAACTCCGCCATTTTGTTTTTTTTTTTTACTTTCACAGTCAATACAAACGACACCTTTCAAGCCAAAATCCATCAAGCCGTTTAGGCTGCAGAGCGTGCCAAACAATTATACAAACACTAGCTGTGCCCGCGACTTCGTCCGCGTGGAATAATTATTTTGGGCATCATTTATTTTTGCGGACAACCTCCTTAGCTTTATAAATTATATCTGTTATCCACGACTTTGTCCTCGTCATTTTCTGTTATTATTTTAGACAATTTCGTTTTTAATTTTTTACGGACTGTGTGGTGTCCGGATATAAAGAATAGCACCACCCCATATCCTCCACTGGGTGTCGTAAAAGGCGACTAATGGACCTTAAGACCCAGTGCACCGTACCAAGCACCTTGGGTCACTCGAATGGTGGCGGGTAACCAACCAACAATCGCATTCCCAAAGAGGGTTAGTGTCAGGCAGGCGGCCGACTACAAAACCATAGCCAAAACTTTAAGCAACATGTCTAAAAGACGTGTTGCGCACGACCCCAAGTAAAAATTGGGATAAGGTTAGGGGTATGATGATTAGTTTTTAAATTTTTAAAAGAACATAATTATTTTAAAGTACCTACGTAAATTATATTTTTAGTTTTATTTTCTTGTGGCAAAAGTACATATTAATTTTCTCCACAACCTGATACGTTGATACAACTCTTAACAAATGCGTTAATTTCGACCGAATTTGATTACCATAAAAACGGTTCTAGTGAGTTAATCTTAAAAGATAGACATATACTGTCCTGGACATTTTTTTAGATCTTTTCAATAGGAATAATTCTTTTCTACATATATTTTTGGTATATTGAACCGTTTTCGCAGCGCACGCAACGGAAGCCCTCAAGGATGAATCATTTTCCCCGCTTTTTTCACATTTTCCATTATTTCTTCGCTCCTAATAGTTGCAACGTGATGTTATATAGCCTAAAGCCCTTCCTCGATTAATGGTCTATTCAACACAAAAATAATTTTTCGATTCGACCCAGTAGTTCCTGAGATTAGCGCGTTTAAACAAACAAACAAACTCTTCAGCTTTATAATATTAGTATAGATACATATGTTACAGTCATAGTGATTAATGAGCGATTATACATGATGACTAGTCATTATGGATAATAGCTAAATTCACTAGACAGTGTAATAAATTAATCACATTATCTAGTTATTATTCATAATATCGTGTCAAAGTTAGCCAAAGTAATAATACGGTCTTTATCTTAGGTTCACCCTTGTTTGATCGAACAACGTTTGATATAATATTACTCAATCGAACAACGTTTAAGAAAATCATCACTTTGTATAATGTCGTTTGACATAATTATCAGTTCGTCGAATATTTATTTGCTATATCAACATTTGCGCTAATGATCAAAAGGTATAATGTTCATTTGATATCCACACTCCTGCCTAAAAAAAAACCTAACCTAACCTAAAGGGTCCCTAGATAGGTTAGGTTTTTTTTTTATTTGTTAAAATCTATGTTTATTGAGGTGAAAATATTATCTTATGTTATTTTAATTGTTAAAATATTTTTTCTGATATGTATGCTTAAGGAAAATTTAAATACAAATTTATTCTTAAACGAATATCCACTTGTTTTATCACTTTATCCAATTCTTTGAAGATATTATGTATAATAGCTAGTTAATGTGATTAATTTTGTGTGAATTATCACTTTATCCAAATTGAGTAGATATTATTCATAATAGCTAGACAGTATACATAATATCTAGATTAATCACTTTGGCTGTAACACATACAATTTTGGTGGAGACCTATAGTTTAACATTACGAATCAAATGTTAAAAGTCCCCATCGATCCTATGTGTGCTTAAAAAGTTATTTGAGGTCAAAGGTCTGAATTTGAGGTTTTTTTGATTTTGCTTGAAAATGGTAAATTTTATCAAAAAAAACTTCAAACCAAAGTTGTAGATCTTAAAATTATCTACAAAAATGGTATCAATGATTTTTTTCCTAACAGTTACCATTCCTGAGATATCGCGATTCTAAGAGTCATATTATACATGATATGCACACATTTCCACACCACCAGGCGCGTTTTTTTACCATGGTTTTCCCTGTAGGCCTATTTCACTAACTGTCAAAAAAAATTAGGATAATTTAAGGGCGTAATAACCGTCAAGTTCTAGATATTACCGTAATATTTTTATATTGCTATTGATTATTAGATTCACTACTGTTTTGATTTCTTTACATATTTTAAGCCGATTCATACTCTTGAAAGTCTACTTCAATAACCATATCTTCTTCGATTTCTGCTTCTTCCTCTTGCTGGATATTCATAAATTCTTCAAATGTAGCAGTCATTGGTTTCTTCATCAAAATCACAGAAATCTTCCTCTATTGTACTCAACTGGGCATTTGAGCAAGACTGACCTTGAAAATTAGTACACGCTGGAGAACACTGCAACCCTACTTTTTTACACCCACATTTGGCACTACAGCCTTTTTTGCAATTGCAAAAAATTGTGTTGAGGACTTTTTCTGGAGCAGGTGGGTGTAAAGTTTTAACCGGTTTCAGAGCATTATCTATCAATTTCTAACCCCAGTCTTCTGGATTCCCTAGCCATGAGTTGATTGCCTAGCCATGTATGAACTTGATAATAAAATAATAAATATAATAAACCCCTCGGGGCAAGTCGTTTCCTCATCATGGGGATAACGCAAGACCTGAGGGCATATTAGTATGCTTTTTCAAACCTTGAGGTATAAATAAAAAATGTATCTGAAGGTCTATGTAGGAGCATACATCCGCAGGGCAGCTTGTGGCGAGCTGTTTGTGTGTGGCGACACAACGGAACCTGATTGCCCCGGGGGGTCACTCTTCACGAGGACTCCCAGCTCTTTCTTGCCTTAACTGGCTGGCTAGAGGGGGGCCGCAAGAGCTATATGCTCGGGGGTGGAAGTATCTAATGGCGTAATAACGAGGAAACCCGCTCCGGGTCTGTGACCCGCGATGGCGAAATCGGTGTCGCACCTCTCTACACCCCTTAGCCTTACTCTCTGGTGTTGCCCACCTGCTGCCTATCGTGGCGGTATAATAGGGGGCCCATCTTTGAGCCGGCGAGTCACCGCCTGCCAATTTATTTGCCTTACCATGTATTTAAAGGCAGGTGCCATAGTTTTCCATAATGAAAGAAACAATTACATTTAACAAATCCTGTCAATAGCCCAAATTAGTTAATCTCCATAATTTACAATAGTCTTGTAGCTACCTTGGGCCGTCCATGTCTGTTCTTCCATAGAGCAGGGGTGGATGGCCCTTGGTAGGTGCCCCATCACATTTTAGATTAAAGTTCTCAACAAGGCCTCTGCATGTTGGACCTGTGTCCCCGTGTAAGCCTTTAAAAAGGACCGGGTTTCTTCCCTTGAAGTTAGCCCGTGAATTAAAAAAAATAATATAATAAAAATAATAAATAAAAAATAATTTTACCTGTAAATTTATTGCGTTAGACTAGGTCAAAAGGACACTATTTTTTTTTTCCTGGCCTATAGTATCCCACTGATGGACACTATTTATTCAATAAAAATAAGGGTAATAAAAATAAAACTAGTTTTAAAATCACGAATGTTGTAAAAAATGTTAAAAGTTACCCAAATTGACTGTTCGTTTTTTATCTACGTAATAATAAAGAAAACTAGACATAACGACGGGTCCTACGTATACTGGTGTAACCCGCAAAACACCAAAATTCGTTTTTTTGCACCAAAAGCCTTAAAATTATCTTAACTTTATACCCTGTAAAAATTATACTATTTTATTCAGTAATTTCAGAGATACAAACTTGTAAACTAATATAAGTGACATGATTTTCGGCCACACTACCATCTACACTGATGTAAGTCACTTGCACCAGTGTAGGTAGTCGCGTGCGCCGCGTCACGTACGCGCAAGTGCCATTTACTCCAGTATGCGCGCTGCGACGGAGTCGGGAGCACGTTAACACTGGTATAACTGCGTTAACTGCTAACGTATTCTTCTGTATCAAAACTATTTCGTGGCCTGTTTTTAGGGGTTGTGTTACTTTTTTTACATATTTAACAAGTTTTGATTGCTTTGAGTAAGTAGTGGTGAGAATTCACAACAATTCAGGGCTCACGAGGTCAATTATTAATAAATTTTTGCGTTAAAAATTGACAAACAAATTACTAAGTTGACAGTACTAATATTTCTACAAAAGGGTTTAATTAATGTTCACCTAATGCAAGATACAGATTGTACTGCTTGTAGATTTGTTTGTGCCGCCTGCATAATTTTTTTACGTATAAATTATATAATGTAGACGCACGGTGTACCGCATACTCTTCACACTAAATTATAGTTTGTTTTCCCTTTTTAGTTAGTGGTTGTTTTTTTTACAGTCGGGTTTTTTCGTTTTTTTTATTATTATTTTATTCTTTTAATAAATTTTACACTTATATCAGTAGGAATACAAAGTAGTAATATACAAAGTCCCATGTGACTTTGTTTTATTTTCTTGATATTGTTATCTGACGTAACCTACATTATTTTAATAATAATATTTATTTACTAATAAAATAAATAGCGATACTACTTTTAATACATTTTTTTCAGCAATTAACGTAAGAAGTTACCAAATTTTGCTACTTGGCTACTACTAACTGACGAGACAATTTTTTTTTATGTACCCAAGTACATCATTTTTAAAGGTGTAGAAATATTCCAGAGGTAAACAATATAAAAATATTCGCAACCTCAGTTTATTTTGGTAAAGTTGTAGTATTGAAAAAACAATTAAGTTCAATCAAAACTTAAGTAGGTATAGTGATACAAAAGACATTCAAATTAAACTTATAAAGGACTTAGTGGTAGCCCGCAACTTCGACCGCACGAGTGTCGGTTATAACTGGAAAACATTGCCCTCCTATGACGCAGTCGGTTAAAAAGTCTATGTTTTAATCCAGGTTGTCAGCTAACTCCATACGAAATTTCTTCAAAATTGGTTAAGTCGTTTGAGCGTCAAAGAGTAACAAACATCCAATCCATACTTATGCAACTTTCGCGTTAACTATATTAGTAGGATATTTTCAAATGTATAAAATGCATATTTAAACAAGTATGACGAGTGTGGTGATGTGATGAGGCATTCGTATGAAGGGTGACACAAATCACCATTTAATACAAGTTGTTAAAAATGTAATGAATTTTCCATTATCTGATTTAGACTCTAAGGTCTCATTGCCCTGTTTTTAGGGGTTGTGTTACTTTTTTATACATTTAACAAGTTATGTACACAACTATACACTTAATAGAAGCACATAGTTCGAAAAGAGTTGCACAAAGGTCATACTAATTTCTTTAAAATACCTTTTCTAGCGGATCTGCAAAGGGAGAAATAAATTAGAAACATCAACGTACAAAAACTAGTGGACGTAACTGAACAGACGTAACGTACGTAACTGACGTAACGTAACTGAAAAATAATAGTGGAAATGCTATTTATAAGAAAAATGACATGAAATTCAAGACAAGCTAGTCTTGAAAAAAAAAAAAAAAAAACAATTAGGTAATATCGTAAGAAAACCTCTTTAAAAATCAAACCTTTTTTTTTACTTAAAATAAGAAGATTACATTTTTTTGTTTTATTATTTTTAAGATTGCAAGGCCAATGAATTTATTTTTCATTATTAAGAATGCTAGTATGTAATAATTAAGTGTTATTTTGTATTTTAAATGTTTTTTTTTTAACTTCTTGCCACATTAATTTAAATATTCACAGTTAATAATAATACAGCAAACTGTTGGAAGTAGCTTTCCAGTACTGAGTAAACTGTTGTAAGTGTTAAAAAGTCGATAAAAGTAGTTAAAAGTAGGTATTATTTTTAATATTATAACCTCACATTGGTCAATAACACGGAAATACTATGTTTAAAGAGTAAAATTCTTCAGATTTGCTTTATTATAAGTATTAGCAAGTACACTATATACTGGTATAAGTGGCCACTTGTATCAGTTTACAGGTACTACTGTAGTAAAAAAATCAGGCTACATCAATGCAAGTCAACCTATTTTCCAAAGTATAAAAAAAGAAGAAAAACCAATAATGCAGTTTTATTTCTTAAATATCAAAATATAACATACTAAAATTTCAAGTGTTTTTATTGATTTACGACAAAGTTACAAGCTTTTGAACCTTTAAACCGCTCTCTTGAAAAGTTGCATTTTTGCACTTGTACTAGTCTACGTAGGACCCGTCGATAAGTTAGCCAAATTTTACCTACCGGTATCTAAAAATCTATGCGTAGGTATTTCTACCTACTACTTCTTTACCTACAAAAAGAAAATGTAAATTATTTATATATTTAAACACTACCAAAACAACTATTACCTATTTCATAAAATAACAAAAAAATAAATCTAAAAACTTTTTAAAACTTCTCCCGTTTTCCCAACATTTCACTTCACTGCTCTGCTCCTATTGATCGTAGCGTGATGAAAAGTATCCCAGGAGTATGAAGAACAATTATACCAAGTTTCGTAAAAATCTGTCGAGTAGTTTTTGTTTCTATAACGAATAATATACAGACAGACAGACAAAAAATTGCATTTTTGGCATTAGTTTCGATCACTAATCACCCAGTAATAGTTACTTTTTAAATATAATTCATGTATAAAATTGGAGTATCTACAGATTTATTATAAGTATAGATAATATCTATACACGAAATTTATTTTCTTACGCCCCATCTTAATGTTTCGTAAAATTCGCAAGCGTGTTCTGTTAGCGCGTGCAAGTTGAGAACACAACAAACGAAATGGCAACAGCGCCGGACAGCGCGACAGTTTGAAAATTTTGAGGCCTTTGAAGGGTGCCGGTGAAAACGGCAACGTCGCATAAAATAACCAAAAAATATCGTTACCTATTTACCACTACTTTTGAAATAACGTTAAAAATACCGTTAATTTTTAACGTAATTTGTAACGTTATTATAATGTTATGTTACTAAGTATCGCTACCAATTCATACCGATATGCAGGTATCTCTATGGAAATAACGATACTTAACGCTACTTTTAATGTGAATTGGTAACGTTTTCAAGCCCTGGCCTTAAAGGCAAATAATTTCTACAAACGTTATTCTTGTTTATGTTCCACATAAAGTATGGTATACATCCACCACACGAACTGCTATCGGCAGACAACAGAGTAACATAATTCTGAAAATCCTTTTGTAATAACACGAGATAAGTTCATTGTGCCAGTGTACTTTATTATGTCAATGAAAAGGAGGAAATAATTCAAAGCCCTCAAGATTAACCAGCTAACATAATTTGAAACAAGCTATTATAAACATAAAAACAGTACAGAATGTGTTCTATGAAAGCTTCGTTCCTTTTTACTGCTGATTGTGCGGCGAAAACACCTGAGCAACAAGGTGGGATGAACAATACCACGATTGCAGCAAGATAGCCGACTTATATACGGAACCGCGAACAGATGGAAGCTGCTCGCAGACCGACCCACAAGCCTTTTATAAGTTATTATACTTAAGATGAGTTATTACACAGTTTTAATGATGATAGCCAAGGAGTACAGTAGATTGATCATCCAACTCATCCGAAAGACGATTCAACACTCAAGTTGAGATGTAAAACCAGCATTAAACTTAATTACTCCGAATAAAAGTCGGCGGAACTCTGACCAGACTGAGAAGTAATTACATTTCTACAGGCTTTGAATTTTAATCGTTCACGAGACTGGAGGGGCGGCGTACCGCACATACGCCCCCGTGGATCGCTTCTTACATTCAATTTATACGAAGCGAGTAAGTAAATTATTAAATTCATTGAGAGGAACTGGCAAACTCCATTAATAGAAATACGTATAAATTGCGAGCTCACTGTTTGGATTTTGAATTATCCATCACACTGAAACAATATGTAAGGGTAATGGAATCAATGATTGTATTACGACCACGTAAATGGTACGCCTAAATCCGGACTACATTCGCATCATGCCTGCCGAAATCAGCTAAAGTCATTATATTGAATACAGGAATTTGTGAAAATGTACGAATCGCGACTACCATAAAAAGGTACGTTGATGATATAATGTTTCTGTGGCATTATCAGAGATTCAAGTCAAGATGCGAGGGACTTCATTAGAGCTTCCTTTTAGCGGCAGGTGCGAGTGACGAGTGATGTTAGCTGCGGGCTCGCCATTGGCTGATGCGCAAGCGCTGATTTACGAGAGCCGGCATCATGCAGCTGCCCTACTACAGTTGCCACTACACTACAGTTAGACGGAGCTGTTGTTTAGACACGATGCACCTAAAAGGAAGTAGCGTAACCAGATATGTCAGACAATATGGTACACCTTTTCCTACTTATGTTTACTTTATGGGCTGGACGCGTTCTTATAAATGTATTCAAGTTTTAGCAACTAGAATGTAAGAAGGCAGAACTCATAAATATATTTATGGGTCTGAATTTTAATGTTAATATAATCACAGATTATGAATCGTCATAGCATTTTTAGCGTAGTATTAGTCGGGCATATACCTTCCGCATAGCGGCGCAGTAGCGGCGGTGGCGGCTGGCGTGACCAGATACATGACAGCGGCGACGGCGGGCGCGCCGGGACACCGGCAGAGCCAGGCACGGCGCGCGGTTTCCGACACGCGATGTCAGCCTACTCAATTGGACTAAAAACTACGGAAATAATATAAAAATTATCGTACCTCGCAACTAATACTTCCGAAGTTACAGCGCGATAACTTTTATCCGTTTTTAGTTATGTAATAACAGCGTGATTTACGGACGATCGTCAAATATCTTGTTACGGCTCATGTTATCTTGAGGGACGATGTCGGTTAATTACTCGTGAAGACAAAAGACGAGCGCACCAGCCAGTCTCTGCTAAAGAGCGCAGGGTTATTTGTCAGCGTCATCTGCAGCGTGTTTCTTTTGTCACAACGTCATTCATAACCGGAGCTCCGCACATCAGTACGCACGGCCGGACCGGCCGACGTCGGCAAGGAGTGATGTTCACGATTAGTCCTCAGAGCCCGCATCTCTATGATTAATGTTAATTACACCTCGATTTTCCCGCGGATAGCGATTAAGACCGCCATTAGACTACATCCCAAGGCGATCATTACTCGTACTTTTCAAAGATCTCAACATTTTCTCTGATATGTACCTATAAAGTATAAGTGCCAACCTCTGGCATTGGCCCTGATTGTGTAGTACACAAGCTTATCTCACTTAAGAAATTATAATCCCGTTGAACACATTTCTTATAACGTTTATATGAAAACTTATATGATTGGTAGCATTTTTTTTTAATTACTCCAAAAAGTTACATTAATTACTAATGGATGGCGGTATCTGTTCACAATAGATACTCAGCTTTGTAGCAGAAGTGAACGAGGTGTCAATACGCTCTGAAAAGGTTCTTCATTTCAACTAATCGAGTATTTATTCTGTAATTGAGCCGTCAGGGTTCGACATTGAGCATCAAATGGGCTGACGAAGGTACGTACGTACTAATTCACACCGTTTTATATACGTATCGGTTATTTGAACAGAACTAGGTTCGTTTAACTGTTATAAACACTTGTCTTTTATATCGCCTACATAAAGTTCTAAAGCTAGCTTATCGCATCGCCATTCTAGCGGTATCATGCGCTACAACATCATTTACACGTAACTTATGATCATAGAAATACAGACTATACAGTATACTGCACTTACATTTTCCAACAACATTTTATTTAGAATCTTTCGTATTATTTCTCAAGGTACCTAGTTGAGGTTGGATTAACATTGGCTAATAGAAAACTTGTCAGTCGATTCGATCGTCCATGTCATGTAATTACATCAGTTAAACTATTAGAGTTATAATATCGGTAGGCAGGTCCATAGTACGGTCCACCAGTTCGTCACAATTCACTGCTAACTTTTTTATCGGCTCCAATAACCGTTAAATTTGATTACGACGTGTATCGAGATGAAAACGACAGTTGCTTAACAAGGTATTGCAGTTTTGGTCCGTGGGTGTACTTTCTTGTACACCTTTTACTGGTCTCAGTTACAACAACAATTCTTACGTAACTCTGATAATACTGACAAGTTTATGCGTTGTCATTTAGCTTTATGGTTTTGCAAGTCTACATGACAATTATGTTATTGCTCGCTTATTTATTTACACTTTTAAAAGATTTAACCTCTTTGTACATATAGCTGTTGCCCGTAACCGCAAAACCTTACCCTCTTTAAAGCAGTCGGTTAAAAAGTAGCCTATGTGATCGTCCAGGATGTCGGGTAACTCCATAACAAACTTCATGAAAATTAATCCAGCCGTTAAAACGAGAATGAATTACAAACATACATCCATCCTTACTTACAAACTTTTGCATTTATAATATGGGGTTGTTCCCAACTCGACACAAGAGACTGGACACACGTGTGTCCGGTTGGTGAAATTAAAATTAGTGCTACTAATTATTTCGTCATGTGGACACGCCATAATTTTTACGCGTGTCCACATGGGAAACTTAAATTAAATCACTTTTATGTTTTCGTCAACTGGACACACGGTCGTATTATACCCGATTCTGGACATTTCAGATTTTAAGGACCGTGTGTCCAGTTGACGAAAACATAAAAGTGATTTAATTTAAGTTTCCCATGTGGACACGCGTAAAAATTATGGCGTGTCCACATGACGAAATAATTAGTAGCACTAATTTTAATTTCACTAACCGGACACACGTGTGTCCAGTCTCTTGTGTCGAGTTGGGAACAACCCATAATATGAGTAAGATTCAAGTGAGTAAAAACTTCATCGTGTAAATTCGAAGCCAATTCTTTTCGAATAACGTTAGCTGCAGCAAGGAGTAAGTGGCTCGTATATTATTTAAGGCCAGTCTAGACCAAAACTGGAAAACCCTGCAATTACCACGTACCTAATGTCGCTTCCTGGAAGTTCAATGTTGAAAACAATTAGCAAAGCAACCTAACGGTATGAAACATGTTTACAAATTAAAAAATAATGATTGAGTGTGCCTGTGCAGCTATTACAAAGCTAACAAAAAATACTTTTAATTACTTTGGGGTCTAAATGACGACGTTAACTAATGGATAACATTGCTTTGATTACTTTTGTATGATTCGCTTAGATTTTAATGCGAATTACTTATATTACGTCATCATTAAAATATAAGTTTAAAAATGAAAAAAAAAATGGAGTAAATCTGTACCTAGTTTACAAAAAAGCGAATAGTATTTAGGATTACTAAAAAGCAAAATAATACACCAAAAGACTTACCTAAACCGACAATCGTTAAACTTGCTACTAAGTAGAGATTGAAGAAAAGGTGCGGCAGCCGATCGGTTACCTAAATCTGTTTTGGCATACGATTGCACAATACTAGAGACCATTGATGACCCCACGAGGTATTCTATTAGCGCCCACGATTGGCGAACTATACCTACAGTATTACCTTTACATAAAATATAACATTATGACACTTCGTGACCTCAATCCACGGATTTAAATCTTGCGTAAACAATTACATAATGTAGTTTTTTAAGTATTTTTGTAAAGCGTGTTCCTTGATTTATCACGGCGTTTGGTTTCGACATGGTTGACGCATCAATGCTGGTTGACAGACTGCATGGGCGGCCATATTGTGACTAAAACTCTACCGAAGTTTTAACAAAATCCTAAATAATGTTCAGACGAATTCATGGTGGCCTTGCGTATGTATGGGTTTGTATGCACGAGGTTCAGGTTTGATCCCAACGCAGGCAAGTACCTCTTTTTCAAAGTTATATGTACTTTCTTAACTAATTAAGTTAATGAGGAAACTTGGATTCCAAATATTGGAATCTGAAAGTGCCGATCTGCCGTAAGCTAGCGTGGTGCTTAATGCTCAAACCTTCCCTGTATAGCAAGAGGCCAGACGCTATGTCCAGCAATGGGACGTATTTAGGCTGTTATTATAACATACAGAAGAGACTTCCAAGATGCCTTGCGCAGTAAAGTGCACTTATAATCTTAAATCATGTGAACAGGTCCGTTTGTGGCCTGCCTCATAAAATACTTTTTACAACACCATGTTCCACACCAAGCCTCTTTACTACCCCTGAGATCCTGAGCCTTTACTACTTAAACATAATAATTATAATACTTGGATCGTTTAGAGATGATAGGTAAGCGGATGCAAAAGTCAACAGGCAAGTGTAGTGGGATAATCCTATAAAAAGCTAAGCTTGTACTTACCACAATATTTATTTGGTAAAGTCCGTAGGCAGCAATGACAGAGCGCTACCAATACGTAATAGTCATTATTATAACGCGGTAGTCACGATAGTCGATTGTTTAATGGTGCCTACGCTAATAGGTTCTTGGTCAAACTAATTAACAAGTACACGGGCCTGTAATAATTTTGATTTTCTCATTTGTTTCAGTTCAACCAGTGCGATATCTGCCAATAAATGCCACAACACTAATTCCGTATTCGCAAGTAATGGGTAAGCACGACTGTAATTCTTATTTGCGCCCTCATTTCATTAAATTGCGAGATTCAGTTACATTTAAGTGCATAACATTGTTTCTATTTGTAAATGATTTTGTGATCAGTATATTTTCTTTAAGAAAACATCGCGAGATTCGTATTATATTTTTGTAATTTAGATTTGCATAACACAATGCAGAGGAAATAGCAGGTCGTTAGTTGGAATGACACGAAAAACTAAATTAAGGAAGGAATCCTCGAAACTTTTTACTAAATCAGAAACTTGTGGCTGCAAATTTATGGACGCCGTTCTTCCTTTCATTAATATTTATAGTTATAGATATTTGAATAAAGCTCGAATGCATTATTAAGTATCTACACCTCTATTTAAATATTCCGTGGGTACAGCATTCTGATGCAAATTATGGCAATATCAGATAATAACAATGTATAAAATAACTAATATGTTATCTAAACTAATGTAACATAAATGAGGTGATCTTGATAAGTATCGGCGATAAATTACCGTCGGTATCGGTGGGCGGGGCGACCTGTTCATTCATAAGACCGCGGGAGGTAATCCGTAGGGTACAAGGACTCGCCCACGCTTCCCCGTATTATCCAAACCCAGTCCAAAAAATAACACCTCCTTGATCCATTTTATATGACCACTTAAGCGCTGTAACTAGAACATGATAAGCCTGCCCATTACATACGCTTTACTTCGTTATTCTTTTGATAGCCATCGTAAAAAATATTACCTATTCAACGAACATAAAGTACCAAGGCTTAATTTTTTTGTCTTAGATGAGTGACAATTCTGTGAATTGAACGTGTGTTATGATGCCGGCGAATGATACGTCACTCACTCGGCTTTATTGTTTAGCAGATTACAAGCTGTTGTCTGCTCTAAGAAACTCGCTCCACTCGAGTTAATGATGTGATGTTTACAGTGAACCGTGCCAAGTGACCCAGCAAAAGTAGCGTGAAAAAACTGAGTACATCGGAAGTAAATAAAAAGTTTTTAGAATTAATCTTAAGCTCATTCCGACTACACTGGACCTACCATTAACAATCACCGATTAGAAATCGATTTTGATTCGGCATAAAAAGCAATTTCAAATTGAAACCCGGAAATGTTACAATTTGAATGTTGCAACTTCTGCTATTAGTTTAGCAACAACAATGGAACAGAACGAATAACATTTTACGAAATTAATAGAGCAGGAGCGCGGTCTCGCGGTCACTATTAAAGTTGATTGACGCATACGTTCAATTGCAACAAATGTATAATTAATTACACAGGTTTCCACGTGCACTGCGGAACGGAGTGGAATGTAGATTCAAGGCGAACAGCTGACATCATTACCTAAGAAAATGTTATAAGGTAAAGTTAAGGAAAATCAATTACTATCAGAATTTCTGGCAGACAAGTTGACGACACAATTTAAAGGCTTCGTATAGTTAACATCTTATGCATTATTGATAAGCTTTAACTAGCGATTTATGCGTAAAATTATTGCAGTCTGATTAATAATGAATTCCTGTTCGAATTGTGAAATGGTGTCGGATCACGTAACGTTTGATTTTGAGTAAGAAATCAAATCTAGAGGTCGTGTCAAATGTCGGAATTAGCATTCGTATTGTTATGCTCGACAGATGTAACTTCTTCGGTACGGATAAGCGAGAAATGACACACTTCGCACTTACCAAGAAAAATTTGGACTAGATCACGTTCAAATACCGAGAAACTGAACCTTACTTCTGCTAAAGGACCCATTGTGTTCAGATTAGGCATAAGATACCAAGGAATTAAAACCTTTCAACTGTTTCTTATTCAATTTTGATCTTTAACGTCGTGACTAGGCTGTTAACTGAGATGATTTAATGATTGAGGATAAATGAACAAGACCACGTCAACTCAAGTTCCAAGAAATATATATCGAATGTACTCGGTCACCAATTAAACTTGATTTAATGTTTTTACTTATGTTCTTTTTTACTTTAACGTTGTACATTCTAGTAAACTTTGTACTATCCAAGGTTTACAACTTTTCAGCCATAATTTTTAAGCCACAATGTACCAGAATGTACCTACATGAGTTTCGTTACGTCACGAATGTTAACATGAGTGATTCTTGAACGGTATGAATATTAGAGAGCGACAAGTTTCGGGCTGCGAAACCCTCAATCATAACTTTGCACGCGACGAGGTTGGCAGCCAAATTATTCGCACGGGGAAACCCTACAACATAAATGTCTGGCAATCCTTCGGACTAAGGCAATAAATAAGCTGCCATGTTAAAAGGATTAGCCGTTTTGCAAGATTTCCTGCTTTAACAATAAGGTTTTTTAACCTTGAAACTGTATAAGACAGTGTACCCGTAGCTATAATCCCTGTAGAGGTGTCGGAAAGTGTTATCCACTTTTAAATAATTAGGAAGCGGGAAAATTAAAAAAAAAAGTAAACATAGCTTCAACTTCAAAAGACATTGGAAATTATTTGGATATTTAATGATTCAACTTTACTTACAATTGGACCAGGCAAATTAGGTAACAACTTTTAAGATAGATTAATATGAAGGCAAATAGCACGATCATAAATCGGGGATTAGCATGTTGTACCTCCGTAATACTTTTCTTAGAAGCATATATTTTGTGGGAGCGATCCCGCTGCTCCTCGGTACGTTCACAATGATTGATGACCCTTGAGGAGTACAGAGGCCCTACCACCAACTTTTAATAGTAATATTATTGCAGTTGAGGAAAAGAGTCGCCGCTCTATACCGTAGAGCGCTGTCCCTCTCCCACAAATGCAATAATGTTACATAAAGACGTGGCTGTAGGCCCCGGTACCATAAATTATTCTGCAAATAACGTACCGCACGGAACATGAGGAAATACTAATGTTACGATGATGTCGTGATTAATAGTAGTACAGTAAACAATTATGCGTAAATACAAATTGTTAAAAGGAAAGTTTTGGCCGTCAGAACCTGCAAAGTTTTCGCGTAATACTAAAGTTGGTGGAGTGCTGGTTGAGGCATTTTAACGTTGAATATCACAGCCTTCTTTTTCTGCCTATGCTGTTCATAACACTGAATATGGTTATATTACTAATCAAGTAAAAGATTGAGCAATCCTACTAATATTATAAATGCGAAAGTTTGTAAGGATGATGTACATATGTTACTCTTTCACGCTCAAACGGCTGGAGGAATTTAGATGAAATTTAGTATGCACTTAGCTGACACCCTGGATTAAAACATAGTCTACTTTTTAACTGACTGCGGTAATGTTTTTGCAGCTATAACCGACTTTCGCGCAGGCAAAGTCGCGGGTAACAGCTGGTAAAGCATAAATTGACAAGTGCTTACATTACAAAATTTAACAATTTTGGTTACAATCACTTACGACCCTGAATCGGACGACAATTTGCGCATTGTTATCGTTTTGCAAATCTAATCTACTTACAATGACCGCCATTTGTATGCCTGATCTTTATACACAGATAATTGAATTGATTTCCTGCAATTACAATGTTCATCCTCAATTAAATGGTAATAATTGCTTTTATTAACATACGCACTTTAGTTCAAGATTATGCTAAAAGGACAAGTTTAGTTCCATTTTGTATTTAATTGAAATGTTGTTTACCTCGAATCATTTTGCTCACACCTGCCAATATAATTTAACGACAAAACCGGGATTGTTATTATATTCTTCGTATTCGTATTGTATTAGGACTGCGCCGACGAAAATAATGGGAAGAAACCGACTTTTAAATGTGATTGCGACTCTTTTTATCCGACTCACACACACTCTTTTTATCAGCAACACAAGGAGGGTAATTTATTTTAATACATTAAAAACTGTTATTATTGCTTGTGATATTATTTACTTGTTTCGACAGTTGTCTATAAGACCCATTTATGGACCTATGTATATGCTCCTACAGAGTTATAACTTTTGTATATTAGGACTAGTAGATTAGATGGTATTTTTTGTGCAAAATTCAAACTCAAAAGTCATGTATTCAAATTACCAGTATGCAATGATTTGGGCTCTGATCACTTCTGCTTCACATAAACAGAAATCCCACATAATTGTTAAGTAAAATACAACACAACACATGCATAGCAACAAAATATGTCACTGCACAGAATAAATACTTTTATCAGCAGCATTCACAATTCATAACTATTTATGTATGAATATGGTACAATGGTGTCTAATTATCAAGCGCAGCTGGCTGGCACCTGCTAACTTATCGCCAGACCACTGAACTCCAATGACCTTTGCAGTACTGCTGCACTGGACTCACCTGACTTCTGCTATTTAAAATTCAATAAAAGGCAGATGTCGGTACATGTGTGTTAACTAGCTGTAACGGATACACATGGATGTAGTGTAATAGGTCAAGTTGTTTTGCTATGACTTCTAGAAGAAAAATATTTGTGTTATTTTGAGTTTGGTATATTACCTTTATAAAATGTTGTTTTAAGTTCTTAGCGAATTTACAAAAAAATAATCGTTCTATTTTCTGGTCCCGATTTATTTATGTCTGGTTTGACACTTTATACGTTTATTGAAAGTCCATAACTATAGCTGTCGAAAAATGTGTGATTCGTTACTGATTATTATCATATTCACATTACAGAATTTGTACAGTTACAGTAGATAGACAATAGACAGTATAAGATCCTTGAGCATGATGGAAATAAGGCAATTTATGCTCACTGAAAGTAATGTTGATTTAGAGAAATGTGTACGTGTGTAATGCAACAGTATTCGTATAACCTCCGGGGAAGAACAGGCGCTGAGAACAGTGCAGACACTGCTCCTACATTATATTACTTTTGTCGGAGTTATTTACGGCATGCATGTCTTAAAAGAGACTACAAAGTTGCTAGGGTCTTCGTTTAAAGGTCAATCAAACGCGTTTCTGTAAATTCAGACATTTTACATTGTTAAAGAATGAATATTTTACACGAGACTGATTATCTATGCCATTTTTGTTGGTATGTTCCTTATCAATTTAAATCTCCCATTATTTGACCAAATATTACTACCACACTACAACTTTCGTCAGAGGGAAAAACATAAATCTCGTTGTAGGATTGGAACCAACAATACAATAAAAACAAACACAGTTCTGGCAAAAGGATTATGTTCATCTTCAAATAATCCCATTAGTCGTCCTTTGATGGCAACCATTGGTAATGAGACATTAACTGATCATGTATCCTTTAGAAAGACAAAAAAATATACTATTTTCAGTCGCCAAATACGTGGCCATTGAAATGTTATGCAAGGCGAGTCCTAGAACAAATTTGGTATTCAAGAACAATCCAAAAAGTTTACGTATAAAAGTCTACAGCGAACTACTTGTAGCACCTGAACGAAATGCTCATGAATAATAACCGATCTCTAACACTGCTATTACGTTTTAATAACTGTAAGTAAATTATAGAGCAAAACATTGCAGCGGCGAGATGTCAACTGACATTAGGAATAGTGGAGGAATGTTAATAGCAGCTGTTACTGTACCGTTACATAGCGAACGTTACGTAATACGGGATCATTACGGGGTTTTTCTAAACGCGCAATTAGTCGGTGCGATTAGGGGCGGTAACCGGGAGCTGAGGGGCGCCCGGCCCGTAACCGGGGCCCTGACCGTTACCGGGGCCCCGTAATTAACCGCAACTAGATCTCTTGTGATTTCTAGATCCCAGCAAACTGAGGACCGAACTATTCAGTGGTTTGTGAATGTAGTGTAATGAAGTGAAAACTGACCATGGAAAATACATTAACACGAACTTTTGAAAGGATTTAAATGTTTTTAACTTCTGTCAATGAAAACTAGTTGTGTCTTTGCCATTTTAATTTAAATACTAAACGAATCGACATAGACTGGATATACTCGGACAGAAATAAGTTCAATTATTTGTTTAGTGCTGTGTCTGAATTTGATGATAATTTGATGTAGGTATACAATTCCAATGAATGCAAAATACTTTTAGTTTATAAACGCCTATTAGGTATTACGTACCTACTTATCTTTATCGATGTACATATAATACCTAGTATAGTAACAGGTATAAGTACCTAGTACTGTTACCTACAAAGTAAGTAGCCACTGTTGGCAGTTATGGATTGTAAAAAGGCGAGCGCCATTTGATATCCGACGCAAGTGGAACGAAAGCAAACATGTAATTGAGTGAATTATTATTACCGGTAATAAGAAAAGGAAAATCTTATAACGTATTAATTTTATAAAATATAGATTTCCATTGGAAAACCTTCAATGATTTAACTAGTAATAGAAAGTAAAAATGCTGTATGAATTTAGTAAATAAGTACGATGAAAATTATACAAACTAAATCAGGTCACTTTTCAACTAGTAAAACATAACAAATGTATTGAGCGAACGGGAATAGCTATGCAGAATGCAGTTACGAATTTCAAGGGCGACAAAAATGTTCGTCGGGCGCGGCCGCCCTCGGCCCGCGCGCCCGCCCACCGCCGCCACTGATTTAGACTCGCTAACACAACGCCAACCATACCTACTATTTAGCTACCGACGTATTTTAATGCGAACTTCTACGTCGTCTCTTTGGCATTTAACTTTTATACCGAAAACAAAGCAAGACCGCTTGGCTACTAAGTAGGTACCACCGAGAAACATTTCACATTTCCACCATAAATGTCTCGGCTACGTCTTGTTCATTTAAACTCATACCAAATTTGTTATCGCATAACAGTGTTAGTATCCATAAATTTAAGGTAGATTTTATTACCCATCAAAACTTTTCCTTCACATTCAAGACCCTGTGTAACGACATTTGAGATAATTCTGATGTAATAAGTGACCTAAAGTTATAATAAGTGCTTCGAAAAGGGTTTTACGTCGTAAGTCGATAAAACACGAAGATACTGCTACTCATATGTGGTTTGAGTTAAATATACCCCACGGACGCCAGTAAACCTCACACTATCGACTTGTCTGTAAGATGTGACTTTTTATGTTTGCTGTAAGAGTAAATATCCATTAGGGGTAAACCGAGTAATGGCTCCGGCTACATTAGGCGGCGGAGGTCGTCTCGCCTTATTAAACCTATACTTTTCTTGCGGATGATAACGAAACGACAATCGTCTTGTACACACACTTGGTTTCCTCGTTTTCTTTTAGATGTATGCTTCCATTTCCACATGTTGTTTTCATTCAAAAGCACAAAATTGAAACTAAACGGGGCCTATTTAGGCGAACAAACATACCGTGCGTGTATGTCATTAACCTACGGTCACAAGAATAATCAATTCAAGGGCTCGAAGTGTTCTTTTGTGTGCTGGCGTGGGGAGTTTGTTAACCAGTGGAGTACAGGATTCATGCGGACACAAGTAGAATGTAAATGGAGCAGCAAGCGGCAGCGGCGGCGCTGCGAATGTCTCGCGCGATAAATCCTGCCGGAGACAGGGACGCCTGACTGCGCTCTTTATAACTCTATATTTAGAGACCACGGTTAATTCTTACATTGTCGACAGATATCTGACTAACTATCCCATATTTTATATTTCACTTTATTTACTCTACACTCATGTAAATCACACTCAGTTAAATCTAAATGAGTTATTCAACTTTTACAGCAAATAATTATCGTTAATCTAGTTCCGTAATAGTATCTGCCAAGACGAACATTCGGGGCACATAAATTTAACAAACCTTTTGTTCTGTTTATATTAGAAGCTAAGAACTATGTCAGAAGTATAAATAAGACCAATACATCACTGGACTCTTTCGAAGTGCTCAAACTACTGTTACGGCTATTTCTCACTGTTCGTTGGGACTGGGTGGCGGGGCATCGAACCGAGTGAAAGCTTGAGCGATACAAGCGCAGTGCTTGAACAAACACAACTTTGCCATGCGGTCGAAGCTGCCGACTTGGCTTGGAGTTGTAAACATGTATAAGCTGGAGTTTATTGTTTACCCGCCACACACACGTAGCGCGGTCGCCGAGCGCACAGACGCGCCATGCTCCGACGTACCGCCGCGTCCCGCCGCGCGCCGCGCCGTGCGTCTGATTCGATTTTATTTGCGGCGCCTCGTCTATAAAAAGACCTGCATGTACCGAACGTGCGTCTGCCGAACTGTCTCCGTCTAGTTCCGATCGCAAACAGGGTTTACATATTTGAACACGAAACACGTTGCCTAATTTTGGCATTAAAGGAGAATTTAGCTACTGCTACTAGCTTAGTGTTTTGAAGTAGAATCAAAAATAGATTTTCGTTTAGAAATATTCAGTAAGATCCTTGGAGACGTCAGTATTGTCTAGTACAATAAGACATGCGGGCCGGCTCCCCGTGGTGGTACGCGCCGCGCCGGTATGACAGCCTGCGTCTTGCGTCTAGTGCCAAACCACGGGATGGCTTGCGCTGTACCGTGTAACATTATCCCGAAGTGCGGTCACAGCCGGCTCCCGGCTCCCGTCTGCCTTGTTGTTTCAAACTCTAAGAGAAATAAAATATTTAAAATAGTAGTTAGTCTCTATGGAAAGCTCAAACATTCAAACTATCTATATTGGATTTTGTTTTTTGCGTATCCTACCGAAGAGGTTTCCATAACTCATACCCAGCCTTAGATTACAGTTTTATAATAAAATTTGAATCTTGTATCAAAACAATGTTTGATATGGATCGTGTGTAAGCTAGACCCTTTATATGCTAAATAGTTTCCTTCGATAAAATAATAATTCACGTATGTTATTGCGGTAGTAGTATTTTAAAGTGGAAGGGTAGGCTAAGACAGTGCGTGGCGGGGCTGGCGCCGTCTGGCCGCCGCGGCTGACTCACTGGGCTCTCCGTCCTCGTCCTACGCTCCCCTTCCATTTTACTCACGTTTTACCCCATAATTGATGTACATGACCAATAGAAAGTACGTTTTAATGGGCTACGTTTTATTTCATATGAAGTGCTAATGACTCATCATTCATTTAAATTTAACAGGTTTTATAATCGGATAGAAATAGCGGAAATTGTTTTATTCGATTATGACTGGTTTATCATTCCACTTATCGGTTTTGTGGTTATAAAAGCCTTGGATATACCAGAAAGCTTAAAAAATACACGAACAACACAGGAGCCTAGGATAACTTTTACAAATAGAATAGGGCCTTTTCGTGATTAGTGGAAATGATAAACGTTGGTCGGTAATGTAATTCCGAGTATTAATATGCAGTGGTTGGGGCCGTCCGTCGCGTGACTTGCACCCCTGCACGTTCCCCGCACGCACCAAATTGGCCTGTCTGTATCCCGTTTATGGACTCGTCAGGACCCCACTCAGGCTCGCCCGCTTTTTGATTTAATTACACTGTATATGATATCACGTTGCCTTACGATTCAATTACGCAAATTAATAGATAGCCTTAACAGTATGGATCAAAAGTTTCAAATACCCAATGTCCTTTTCTATTTTAAACTAATTAGATCAGATAGCAAATGTAAAAAATGGTACTATAACTTTCGGAACAGATGCAAATACATACATAGCTAATATAATACAATGATGTTACATTGTTTGACGACATTCCAAAAGCATTTTCACAACTTTTGGGAGATGTATTCCAAGTGCCTCACAACTAACGGAAGCGTTTTCCTGTCCGTGATATTTCCTTGGAGATGCAAAGCAATTTTCTGCTAGAGATAACCTCTCTAAACGAGTTTCCTTACACACTATATTTGCTCGAAAAATCTGTATTATTGAAGTCTATTTCCAGATATTGATACAGACGTTTTCAAGTATCGAATGTAGGTTACTCAAATACTAGGTCGAATATGTTTTAATAAATTCATTTCAGCAATGATTGACGTAAATATACTTTTCACTGCACATACTAAAACCGAGATCTGATACTAACCAGCTGGCCTAATAAAAAAGTAATTGAACGATATAAAGTTTTTGAGAGGAAATTTTTCACGAGCCATTAATCTGATCCGACACGAGTTTCGGGCAACATTGCGAATGGTTAAATCAAGCTTTCAAGGAACAGCAAATAAAAGTGTCCTGTCGAAATGGTTATAGTGAGAAATGGCAGACGTTAAATACTTACCACAGATATAAAACAGGACGCAACAAACACTACCAACGTCCGTTTTACTATTTGTAAGAGCTCTAGGAAAACCGAAGCAGGTTCATTGTCAATATAGTAACGATAAAAACACAAGCTTTGGTACATCAACATTTCAACTTGCCTTATTAGTGCTTCATGCTCTCCGTTTACAGACACACTTTTTCATGTATATGTTATAGGAAAGACCACGTTGTTTGCCCTTGTACATAATGAGAGTCATTAAAATATAACTTATCCCGTTGTTCCATAGACTGCGCTTACCTGTTCCTTATAAGGACTTGAAACTACGGACGGCGCCAGAGAAAGTACAACATAGTCTGCGCTACTTTCCAAAATAGATTGTTTCAAACCTTAGAACATTCGATCCTCCTAATTGCTCTTTGTTAGTCATTGGTCCAACAGATAAGGTCACAGTTGCCCACCTGGCTTAAAATTCCAGACAGAATACGTGAAAAGCTACTCCGTAAGATAAAAATCTCCAGATACAATTTATTCATTGCACAAGCTAACTCGTTACCTAGTTTTTGCAGAAACATGGAATATTACCTACTCTGCTTACTTAGTAAGTCAGTTTTTCTTCAAACTACTTTTAGAAGTACCTACGGCAGGCGAGTGTCGTGATGGAGATTTGCATGTCGATGTAAACTTGCGATAAAAAAGCTGTCCGCACACAGCCATGTCACTTGCCTCGCTTCTGTAAAAGTTGCACCACATTTTTAAATTCACAAATGTCCAAAAATACGGTAGCCGCTCATTTCAAGAATTAGCTATTCATGAATCATAAAACCACCGTATAAAAGTACTTTTTTATTTAAGTGACAAGTAAACTACACGAGTCATGTAAAAAATCTTTTCTTGGTATATGTCGTAACAAAACATTCCGCAAATAAGAGTATTAGTAAAAAGCCAGCCATGACAGCAGTTCGAATGAGACGTTAGTGAGACGCGTTTGAGTGAGGATCGGGGCGCGAAGCCCGCCCGACCGCAGGGCTCGAGTGGAAAACGAGATTAGTCGAATTAAGGTATTACACCCGCATCGACAGCGCCGCCCGCTTCAAGGTATTTCCCAGAAGGCGGGTAAATCACGCATTTGATGGCTGCGCCTGAAACGAACAACTCGCTTCACTCGCTTGTTGTTCCAAATGTTTCGGGATTATTGCGCGGCGTGAATACAATTCACGCAGGTAACGTTTACCCGAAAATGTGAACAAAAGTAATTCATTATTTAGGTACACAGATTTTCCTCTCGTTTTAGTTAACTTTTCGCCAATTTCATTTTCGGTGTAGGTACATAATAAATATATTTCATTTATTCAAGCATCTATATTTTTACTTTTCATAAAAGAGAACTCTCGGAACCGATGTAGTAATAAGAGTAATACACTTACGGAGAAAAATATAGAGATGGTTTTCGGCGAAGTTCCAATGTCTAACGTAACAAAATCACACACCTGTGCTCTAGTACGATTTTGACCCCGAGCTATAAAATACCTAGCTCGGGTCTGATGAAGGACGGATTCGAACATTCAGGGCCATTCCCTAAGGGCTACGGGCGCTTCTAAAATCTTGTATTACGTGCCACATCAGCGACTACTAACAGAATTACGAGCGTAGTGCTTTCTCTTGAGTTATAGTCTCATTTACGATTATTATACAACCTTCAGTTGGTCGTGACAAATTTTGAGATAGGGGTAGCGTAGAGGTAGACCGAAAAAGTTCCTAATACGACTTTACTTAGTTGTAATTGTTCCCAAACCAAAACTTCAAGTTACATAATTTGAGTTCTACACTTCTACAATATTCTTATCGCGGTCTAATCTTACAGCAACGTTATACTTTATAAAGAATACGTCCATTGCGCCACAACGCCATTTGCTAATACATTTTTGATTGCTCAGTACCACAATTAAAATCGTAACAATTCAAATAACAAGTTCCATTCATTAAGGCATGTAAATTAATACCGTAGTATGGCTAAAGCCGTTTATTAAAATTAAACTCGGCCTGGCGTGGAACTAGGAAGATTAATGATCCCTTGAATACTGAGTTATGTAAAGAGCAAATGGAGAGGGGCTCCACGGGCCACGTCCTGGCATCATTCCAAAATCACTTATCTCTATACCTACTGTTAACATGATGCCTATAGCTAACGTTTTCAATCCCATCTATCACTGTGAGCGCTGCACCTCACACTTTTATTGCATACTCTATGACCCTATAAAGTATAAACTTTATTTGTTAGCTTTTGGTCTGGAAGCGAATTTGTTTCTGCTGAGCTCACATGAATTTACAGCTCTGTAACAATCACATGTCCTTTACTACTTATAGGTTTGTGAGCTGCGGTTGTACTAAAATGGACAAACCTTTAAACACCATTTACACAAATATTGCCTGTTACGTAGTTTTGTCAGTTATGTAACTCTACACCACTAACGACCATGATAACAATATTTGGTCGGACCCGTTCCTAGTTGCTCTACATTCGGTAAGAATGTACAATGAATCAGTGCCGGTACAGTTGGTAGTCATACAGGTATTCCTCGAGAATAAAGACACCCCCACAATAACTCGGAGCACAATAGGTTCCGATTAACAGAATGTACAACTCTACATAGGTAAGAGAAATGTTTCTCACGGGACCGAAACAACAAAGTTAAAGAAAACATATTTAACGTCGTCACGGACGCGTGCAAGGAGCCGGCGACGTGCAATTCACAATACACTTGTTGGAGACAAGTTGGTTAGAGTTCGCGAGCTTCAAGTTATATTGTTCCCGATGGACTACAGAAAATAGGAAACAAGCAATAAAAATAGTTCCGAGCATCCGTCGGCTGGGGACAAATTCCGACCAAAATTACGTGAGCAAATTAGACATTCCGGGACAATGCTGGCGGAATAATTGAGGGCCCACAGCCGCTCGTTTGTCGAACGAAGAATGCGGCTCGTTGCGCCGCACCGGCCGCACTCGTGCTCAGTACGCGCCCCGCGCCGCACACTATAATGTATTCCGATTATGAATTGAATATGGATTACATTCTGCCGAGAATAGTTCCTACGGATTGGGACAGAATAAACTTACCTTCCTGATTTTCCTCTGTTTGCATTGCCCTGGGCCACGAATAACAGACGCTCCTCGTGTGTGTAATTCGCCTGTTCTTTCGCTGGCAATAACAATGCGAAACACACTACTTTGTTAACATTGTTTATATTCTAACTGAAGGGTTGTAGAGAAATCTTATGCTTACATATACTAATAGAAATGCTAGCTCACAAACTAGCACCTATAGAAGTTCAGAATAAGAAACTAAACACTACATGTGCCTCTAAATCTAAACAAATTCTATTTTCAGTTTACTTTCAATATCCTAACCATATCGACACTATCTATACTTATATTATAAACGTGAAAGTTTGTATGTATGGATGTTTGTTACTCTTTCACGCTCAAACGGCTAAATCAACTTTGATGAAATTTGGTATGAAGTTAACTGGCGCCGTGGAATAACACATAGGCTACTTTTTAACCGACTGCGTCAGAAAGGGGTTATGCTTTTGCCACTAAATCTGATATTTGCGCGAGCGAAGTCGCGGGCAACAGCTAGTCTTTAATATACCAGACCACTAAAACACTTTATCACTGATAAAACAAATCTACGCAACAACAATAAAAATCTGCTTCAATAAATCTATTTCAGCTGTATCAATCTCGTGCATAGACCGAAATGAAACCAATTGTATTCGTAAACCGATGTAACGACCGAAAAATACTCGATTTGATTATTTATCGGGTATTTAATTTTTGTCTGATATTTATACGAGCTCTGAATATTACTTTTTATGGCCAAATGTGCATGTAAAAGCGTACATTCAGGTACGAGTTTTTAATCGATTTAATCATTTCTTACTCTATAAATCAGTACCTAAGTGCCCATTGAAGAGCTTTCTAGACTATTCTATCGACGTATCAATAGTTTTTCAAACAAAAGGACTGATAACCGCTGCAAAAAGCAACATATATCTTAATTACTAAACGCTTTCTTTCTGCTCTACATTTTATTAACAAAATAACAGAAACCTCCTGTAATTTTAAAATACGAGGGGCGGTCAAAAAGTTCGCGGAATGAAAAGGAAGGGGGGTGAAATTCAGCACGAAATTATTTTTCTTTTTCGATGTATTCTGTTTTAACCCTAATACACTTTTCAGATCTTTCAATTAACTTATTTATACCTTCTAAAAAAAATTATTTGTCAAGCCCCTCAAAATAGGCAGAAATAGCCGACTTCACTTTTTCATCATTGGTGAATTTCTTTCCTTGAAGCTTTTTTTTCATTTTTGGGAACAAATAATAATCAGAAGGGGCCTAATCTGGACTACAGAGAGGGTGATTTCAAGTTCCAAAGCCACACTTCTGTAAGGCAGCCATCGCAACATGACTCTTGTGAACGGGTGCGTTGTCGTGCAAAAGGAGCACACCTCGAGACCATTTTCCTCTTCGTTTTTCCTTGATTGATTTTTTTAATTTCTCTAGCAGTGTAGCGTAGTATTGTCCAGTGGTATTGGCACCTTTGTCTTTATAATCAATCATCAAAATCCAATCAGAATCCAAAAAAACTGTAGCCACAATCTTTTTGGTCGATTGTGAGACCTTAAACTTCTAAGGCGGTGCTGCACCTTTTTATGCCACTGCATGGACTCCTGCTTTGACTCAGGTTCATAGTGATGAACCCAAGTTTCATCTCCAGTCAAAATTCGGTCCATAAACTCAACCCTGTTCTCACTACACAGGTCCAAAAACTCGCGAGAACACTCGACGCGCTGATGTTTTTGAAGTGGTGTGAGCATTCTCGGCACCCACCTTGCACAGACCTTAGGCATGCTTAGATGGTCACGGAGAATGTTTAAAACAGTCGTAAACGATACTCCAGTCATCTCTGCGATTTGATTTTGCTTTAGACGAGCATCTTCAGTAAAAAGTTTTTGACTTTTTCAACAATGTCTGAGGACGTTGCCTCAATTGGTCGACCAGAGCGCGGATCGTCTTCAATCGAATCTCTACCTTGCTTGAAAAGGCTATGCCACGAGTAAATCATCGCTTTTCCAGGACAAAGGTCTCCGTGAACAGATGACATCTCTTTCATTATGATCTGAGACTTTTTCCTTGCTTAGTAAGGAATTTAATCACTGCACGAAACTCGATTTTCTCCATAGTTGGTGTTTTCTTCCCGATTTACTTGTTTATCCAGCGATATCTCGAAGGTTAATGACCCGATTGGGCTGAAACTTAGTATTTATAGTTGAATTGAGTCATTAAGTAGAGACAGATAAAAAAAAATACCCCCTCCTTTCTCTAACCCCTCCATTCCGCGAACTTTTTGACCCACCCTCGTAGCTGTAAACTGTTTGTAAAGTATATACACTGAGCGTACGATGCACGCGTGTGGAGCAGTTCACAAACACTACATGCAACACTGTAACACGCAACCAGGAGGCCGATTACCTTCTCATAAAGTTAACATCACAGTTGTGGAAGCGAGATGGTGCATTACACAACGTAGAGCGGCGTCTCTCTTCCACAAATGCATAAGTCTTGTTTTAAGAAGTGGTTATATAATGCAGTCCTCTTACCACCCTTGATTATATCTCTCTTGTAAATGAATGAAATGACTGAATCCCATAACTCTATCATCATCATCTTCCTGCTCTTATCCCATTTTACTTGGGGTCGGCGCAACACGTTTTTCTCTTCCATTCTATTCTTCCCCTATCAGACGTCACACTATCATTTACTCCTTTTTCATTCATATCGTTCCTTATACAATCTATCCATCAATTTTTTCTTTGGCCTTCCCCTTCCTCATAACTCCAGTAACATTTAAATTGTAACGAAATAATTTCTAATTCCAAAAATATATTAATCTCCTTATTATTTTGACAAACAGAAAGTAGATTAATCATACCCCTGGTAAGGTATTCAGGCTTCGTATAGACAATTTATTAGGTTAGGTACACATCGTGAAAAAACGTACCGACTGGGATTTGATCGTAACAAATAACGTGGTACAAAAAAAGTAATTTATTATCATGGCTGAATAAATGTTTCTGAAACTCGGATACAAAATGAACAAAGAAGCTAAATGTTTTACGGCTCGGCTGAGGAAAATGTTGCAGATCGCATTAACTGCAAATCGAAAAGATACCGAGTTTTAGGTGCTAAGTATATATAGTATTTGTTTATTTGTTGTTTTGGTATCTCTTATAAACACATGAAGAGAGAGAAAAATATTAAGGTCTGATTTACAAAGTCTGTTTATTCAAAAAATAAAAGATGCAGTTTTTTATCAAGAGGAAATTCAAAATTAGCTTTCCCCTTTATCCCTCATGTTAGCGGATTCTGTTTCATAAAAATTGAAACCTACAAAATCAACAAGACTATCAAAGATTTTTCGCATACAAAATGTTTTCTACATTTACCAAATACGTATTTAGTATCACCATCATTGAGGAGTCACATTATGCTCGTCCTACTTTTTACATAATAGGTCATAAGTTTAATATATTGTATGAACTGAACATTATCGTTAGCCACGCAACAGAGCCCGCGAGCCGCACAGTTGACTATCACACAAATTACGTTAAATACACGATGTAAAATTCAAGATTCTTCATATTCAGTACGAATATATTCATCTACTTAGATCCTTGGTCTTGTCTAAAACATGATATGTGAAACAACGAATGGTACTAATTCAAATATCAACAGGAAATATTTGTACATTGATTCAGCGGCCGATCGCTACGCTCTAAAGATATTTCGGGATAAAAATGTAATACGCGGGGATTTGCGGCAATTCATACGCGTTAAGTCTGACGTCCGCGGCAATATTTCACGATTTTTCCGCTTTCAGCGCTGTGTATCCGGCACGCATGATCGCCCATAATGAAGACTATCGGATAGTGGTCGCGGCGGCGGCGGCCGCGTGCTTGCCGGCGCTCCTCACATCAATAACAATCCTCGCAGATCCTCCGCAGTCCGCAAAAGCCACGGCGACAATTTGTCCGGGACTTTACCCAACTGGATATTCTAGCTGAAATTTTCTTCGCCGCTTTTGAAACGTTTTTGTAATAAATAGCGCCGTCTCGGTTTTGTACTCCCTTTCTTTGTATGCAAATTACAATCTAGAAACGTTTCGTGTATTAAGTGCTAAAAAGTGAGCAAGGTTTTTCGCTTAGTTAACTGTGGATGAATAATAATTACTTTATTAAAACACTCTTCAACTAGTAAGAGAGCTGCACAGAGGAAGTTTATGTAAACTTGTAGTTCCTATTACAGAAATAATTAAATTTTTAAATAAGCTTTCTCATTTTGAGAACTTCTTGTTGGTATTATAATAGAAGAGATGGATGATTAATTTTGCACGTTTTCACTAGTTGCTTTGGCTCTCATAACTTGATAAAAAGTGATGTAATCAATATTAAAATAAGCTTAATCTACTTAAGTAACTTGAGCTCTTCCGAAGAGAAAATAATCATTCGTACAATAAATATTTAATGTAATGTAACAACATTTGAGTTTACAACTTCATTTTCCTTTATTCGGCGTTGCTTCGGTTTGACTCGGATTGCGCGGAAGCCTGCGAGCCTCACGCGCTCAGGTCACGACTACACTCCAAATCTAAAATTGATTACGTACAAAAAAAGAACATTCGACGCAACAACGACCGCTCTCTGTTAAAAAAACAAACCCACTCGCCATTAACCATAATTTATTCAACATTATTATTCCAGTCTGTTCCTAAATTATTTTTGAAGGACAAGCAAAAAATGTTATGGGGTTTGGCAAAAAACATTAACAAACCTATAATTGATATTTGCCAGGTCACTGCGAATAATAAAACGAGTCGTTTCGAATACGAATTTCTTTATTAATGGTGCGAATTAACAAACCAGATTTTAAGCTTCCTTAATTAATTTAGACTACAACTAAATAACTTGAAATTGATATGGAAGTGTAATTACGTACATAGTCTAATATTTAAAAGCTATTAATTACAGGATAAAGAAGACATTAACCTTCAAACATATAAAGCAAATAAATAAATCTCGATTTATCTTAATTAAAACTATTTTTAATATTCAAATAAACCTACATAATAATGCCGTGTCGTTCGTGCGCCGGAATGGTCATTGCTGAACATTGAACTCCCCACAGGCCGTTACAATATGCAATATCAACATTATTATCTTATATAATAAAACTACCAGCACATATACTCATCACACTGGGAATTGCATATCACAAAACATATCGGTAACATTTAACGGCACTTTACCGATACAATAAATCATTAATGTTTTTTAATCAAAAACTTTTTGAAATACCGATATTAATGCCGACGATTGTAAAAATTCGTTAACAAATGTAAATTATTATGAACGGAATAACAGATTCAATTTGGTTACTGAAATGTTATACTAGTTCCAACTCGAGTTTCGATGCGGTTGTACGGTATATTTGCTAGTCCCGAGTACATTGCGTTTGAAGACTTTGACAGGCAGGGCGATGGTAGCGGTGTGCGGCGTGCGGTCTAACGCAGGCGGCGGCCACAGGAACGTCTATTCCTGCACCGGGCCTAACGGACGGCCCTGCTTCCGCGTCTTGCGGCGGCGACAGCGTTCCACGTTCAATCAACCATACCACCAAGCATAATTTCAACCGTTATAACACTAACAATAATTCTTAAAATTCCTCAATTATAAAAAATAATAAAATTTCTCCATTTTTGTCCATTTAATTTCATAATCGCCAGTGACATCATGTTTAGATATTAATTGTAAGATTCCTAAAACAGCAAAAGCTGTACGTTAATGGTCTCCGTTAATAACCGAGAGGTTTAATGACTACAATCAATTTTGATGATTGTTTCAATCTGGGGTCAATAATTCACCAGTCGCTACACAATCACGTGTGGCTCCAAAATAGTAATCACGGAAGATTAAGTTGTATCGCAAATTTCCACACTCCACAAAATTATTGTAAGCATCGAGTCAATTTGGTTACGACAACATGTTGATTCGTTGATTTGTGTTAAAGCTCTCAAAAGCTGTTTCAATCCCTAACCTTTTTTGTTAATAGCATTGTTTTTATATCTTTGTTGATGTTATTTGGCGGCATTGTTAGCGCGCAATCATCATTATTCTCGGCATTACGCCGCTAATAGTCGGTCGGTTTAGCCATTTGAGGCGCATCTCCTGCGACCATCCTGAGACTAATGTAATTAGTTCATTACTTTGTCCGGGACGGTCCTCGCTTTGTATGTCTCTGCAGATTTATGTGAGCCTCTGTTTTGCTGCGGTCGTGAATGCGAAATTGCGTTTTTTCCGCTTTATAAATGGCTAAATGTGTTCCTGTTAATATGAGCACATAAACTAGGATTTACGAATTTTATACTGACATACACGTGGGTTTCATATTGCGGACCACTACATTTCTGTAAATATAAATATTAAGTTTCATAAATTTACTAATTCGACCACCTTGGTCAGTCATGCGAAGCTTAGAACGAAGAAGTCATTTTTTGTCGTTCAATGTGATTCGTTAACTAAACCTTGGCAAATGGACTCAGTGAACCTTGAATAGTTATACTTAACAGTTAGGAAACTTAACAAAAACAACAATGAAAGACAAACAGTTCAATGAACAACTATTGAGTGATGGGCATTTTATTATTCCGATAATATTTTGTACGCATTAAGTTTGTTTGTCTAATCAAACTCTACGGGTTTTGTAACTTGTCAGTTGCATTCGAGTTCAAGTTTATTGGTCAAATACGGGTTTTGGTAAGCGTGTAAAAGCCGGACTGTCCCGTTAATAAGTTTTTAATGCTAATGAAGGCTCACCTGGCCGCGACAGGCAGCACTCGGCTCGCTTCGGCTCGACTCGGCTAAGCTCGGGTTAGTGCATCATAATATTATGCACACGAAGCTCATCGCGACATGGTTGTCTTCGATTCAACATGTGTCTTACTTACTATAGTCGCTGGCTAATTTTCATTTTCTTTATTTTATGTTAAGATCTCTCTAGATTTCTCTAGATTTATTTGAGAATTTATTATTTCTTGGGTTGAAAAAATGATTTAAAAAATATCCGTAAGAATATTGAACTAATGTGTAACTAAAATTAATTAAATGTATGTAAGATAAACTCATGAAATATATGTTATATTTAATTAATTACAGGCTCCGTAAGGATATTTCGTTAAATAATATTATGGGTAAAACTTATTTAAGTGGTTTATTGGGAAAACAGGAAAACCAATAGTTTGTATAGCGTAAACTGTTGTTTTGTTTCAAGAAATAGTTTGTATTTAAAGGTACGATTTAATATTCCTAAATGATTTTTTATTTGTTATTCAGGTATAACACCCGCAATGGTCGCAACACAGGTACACAATGAATGTAAGTTGATTTTATTTTTATGTCCTTAAATACTTTACACTTATGCAAGTTTAAAAAAAATGTAATAGAGAGCTACTTATTACAATAAACAGAAGTGGTTAAGTAATTGTTGAAAGTTTTTCGAGCAGTCGTCGAAGAACTCCAAACAGTCTACAGTGTTCCTGATTGACGCCGCTAATTACCAGCACATACTAAACTGTAGGTGCTAAGTTAGCTTGAAGCAACGGGTAACCAAACTTACTTACCGTGCTAATCTGATTATCATTTGGCGAACTCATGGTGTGACGTCACTAGTACGTCATTATAAATGTAGGAGATAAGCGTAATTCCCTAACCGATCCAATCAAGCGTCATTGTTTGTCGGCACCACGAGGACAGGCCCGGGGCATCAGTGAGCCGTCTCCGCCACTCAGCGCACCGAGGGCCGCGTACAACCGGCCTCATAGCTGACAGCCAATTAGCCCCGTGCCCCTGTGCCCCCGTGCCCCTGCACCCACGGAGCCCCACACCCCTAGCCCGCACTCACAGACCAATTTATCTTTATTCGATGGAATCAAACAACTGACGCATTCGATCCTTCCGAAGCGATACAGATCCCGAATGTGACCCGCTATTCGCTAAATTTCAGTAGTTACTCTGAGATTGGCCGTGACACACGAACAATGGACGAAATTTATGTCTCTCGATATAAGATATCCTGTAAGATTTATTAGAGTGACCAATGAAATCGATCGCAGACCTAAAAGATGTTTGTTAACATAACTCATTGTGCTTAAACGACAACTCGAATAAGATAATATTCAGATCGCCAGTATTTAACCTGGCCTACTTACATTCTACTAAAGTTGTTTGTGTAGTTTGTGTATAATGTATTTAAGAAGCCTAACTGTAACCTGTATTGAGGCCTAAACAATATCTCGTTTATTTGCATAACTATCGGTGTCATGTCTGAACAGCATAAGGGTTGATTCAAAGTAGGGCTATGTATATACGTACTTCTTCTGAAGATATTTAGAAGCTTTCACGGGCGAGTGAACAATCTGCTTGCGATTGTCAAGGCTATTTGCTATTCCCAGAATATCTGTTAGCGCCGCCCGTGAGTCAGTACCTCGGTGGCTCGGTGTGAGTCACCACCACATCACCCCTCGATTGTTTCTCGATAATTTGCTCTTTTACTGATCCATTTACGTCTACGCCCAAGACTATTGTTTTATCTGATCTTTGAAGATAAATTAATATGGTTTGCCGGGATTTTAAATGGTTCTCGTAATTTTGATCATAGCACGACATACGACGTTGGTTATTGATACAATCAGAGGTGGAGAAATACAGGATTAAATTACAATTCATAAATGGCAGAAAGATACGGCCGGTAGCGATAGCATCTAGCAGGACTTTATTAATACGCGACAGTAAAGGTTAGGTGTCGCGACAGACCGGCCTGACTGCAATCGACACAACACATTTAACTTTAAAACTGTTAAGAATAATATTGTCTCTGCAATTAACTTGTCGCGAACACGTCATGTTAATAAAAATCATTTATTGTTATAAAAGTTTCGTGACAAAGTGCACTCACTCAGTCGCTAGGTCTACGTACTAACTACAAATTTACGGCTGGGGGTTTAAAGCCTTAATTATAGTGTAAACAAATTAGCGCTGTTGGAAACTGTATAATAATTAGGTAAAAACCGAGCGCCTTGTTTGACTTCCTGTTATGTGACGTTCGTTTACTTTTATTTACAAAACTATTTTACATGTAGCAAAAGAAGATACAGGCCTCATTTTAGCAGCAATTATTGTTCTGTTGAATATCAGGCTGCCAATTTTATTAACATTTCATCATCAGTAAATATCGAGAGTCTGCTAAGGTAAAGCTATACGGGCTCTACCTTCTCTATTCGCGAACTATTTTAAGCGACTGTATGAATCAGTGTTTTTATTAACCAAATCAGCTACTTCGCATACTAAAGTATGAAAACTACCAACAAGTTTGAAGACCATTTATGAAATTACTCGTGCATATGCAAATCTCACATGACGCGTACCTAAATTATTTACAAATAGAGGATTCTGTTGTTTAATCGTTTCGTTACATAATCTGTATTATTTGTAACATTTACATTAGGTTTATTTGTATAGTCCATTGTTTGTTTACCCGCCATCCCTTCGTGTAAACACGAATCTCTAGATACTTGAGGTTTCTAGGAAGGGCCCGAACTGCCGCTAAGTCATAATATTGACCTACTCAAAGAGAAGCCAACAAGACGGAAACATAATTACAAAATTATCCTTTATTACCATGAATTGTATTAAAAATTAATGCATATTACATGTAGGTACTTATGTCCACGTTCCATAACATTTACAAACCGATACGGCACGATAGACTTTTCACAAGAAAAATTATGCACAATTTAATATTTATCAGAGGATGGCGCAGTTGTAATATATTCACTGCGACTTGTATCGAAGGCGGAACCGCTAGCCTGTCTATTACAAATAAATGTGTTTAAATCATATAGCAGTGGGATCGGGCGTATTTGACATTCAACGTGGCTGCAATAAAGCAAGTATTATGCAAAAATGGTAGTGTTGCAAGTGTGCAAGCGTATGGGAGCGTCTTCACTAGCGGCGAGGCCCGAGCCGGCTCTCTATTCACGTCCGAAACACTGCCGCGGGCACTTGCTCTCTAATATCGGAATAGGGCTGGAAACATCTTGTATACCTTCATAAAATACCTCGTATTTACACTCAGTACCTTCGAAGGGCCTACTGACTATACCTTATACAATAAAGCCTAAAGTATACCTGAAGATTGCCAAACAGTAAAGTTGGAATTGGACAAAACGATCGTAAAAGTTTAATGAATTCAGAATGTTGATGAAGATGATACAATTATGTTATATTTTTGTTTAGCAATAAATATTTCGACATCTGAGCCGATAATTAACACATTTCAAATTAATTTAAATAAGTCATTTGTAGTCACAATAAAAATTACAAATGCATATTTCGACCAATTAAAATCCTTAATATAAGGTCTCTTGATAAAGTTCAAAGCTCAAAACCACTCACACAACCTTGGGCATCATCGTAGTTTATAGATATTGGATAGATAGGAAGTTTTACATAAGACGCTGCATCGCAAATGTAAATAGATGTGGAAAACCATTACGATCAGTTGACAGCCCTACAAAGGGTTAAGCCGACGTACCGGAGATTAGGTAAACGAAAATAGACCGGCTTGTTTACGTTTGATGAACACACTTTGCGCTTCTTTGACGCTCTGAATTTTAGATAAAGTTGAAATCAAAAATACTATCTCAAAACCTCAATCATTTTGTACGCAGATATCTATTTCGTGATCACGTCGTATATTTAGGTCTTAAAGGTCAAAACGCCCTTTTGAAATTTAGGAAAAATCTTTAATATTGACCCCCTTATAAATGATAATCAGTTGACCGATCACGACATTTCTGATAACCAATGACAAAGAGTCGTTCAAGTGACGTGGAGTGTGACAGCAGCTCAGCGCACAGCGCTCGGCGGCACAGAGGCGGCGGCGGGCGCAGGCACGGGCGCGGGCGCGGGATAACAAATGGAGCGGGCCCCGCGGGACCGGCCGGTACCCGCGTCACGGACCCCACTTTTATTCCAGCCTATCATTAATTTAATGGATTATTTTTGTGATTTTTTTCTGGGTAATGAATGATGCAACGAGCTTGTGTTCTATGACCTCCACACTTAGAGCTTAATTGAATAAAGTTTCGTTGAGGAAACGCTAACAGCTCACTCTAATTAGTTCCCAAGTGAACAGTTAGTGTCCCATTTCAGAACCGGCCAAAGAAGCAACAATACCAATCGTACAAAAATGCTTTATTTAAACTGAAACTTTTGTTATTCGAGCCGTACCAATATGATGCCATATTCTGTGTACTGCTCTGTTCAACCCTGAGGGAAAAGATGTGATAATACATGTTCGACCGTGGCAGTTCATTTATCCACCGCTGTCCGTTAAAGCTACATACCTACCACTTATCTAAATTGCTGCAGTGAACCGTTGTATGTGTGTGTTATTATTATGTATTCTGATCACATTTCTCACGTGCAATGGCACAAATGCAGGTCGTATTGCGAACTGTCACGTCGCCGGCTGCGTGTATGATAAATACGACACTAATACTTCCACGCTCACTGCCAATATTACATCACCTTCCGTTCGTATGATACACTAACTAATGAACTTATAAACGCAAATACTTATTTAGATGAAGTAAGGAGTGGTTATTGCCTTCGATCAGTTTCACAATGCAGTAGTTGTCGAACAGTTGGCATTACATGTTGCGATATGCTCAGTGGGAGACGAGCTTCGGAATGCTCAGCTATAGAATTTTAATATTCATCCTACTAAGTCGTTGGCATTCATAATATGTATTCTTATTGTGAGATTATGATTTTCTAAATAAAATGTAAAATGATTATTATTCAGACATAAGCTGATCATTTCTTTTTCTTTTGTGTACAATCTCCAATTTATTTCTTTAGTCGTAACATCTCAGTTATATTTCAATTGGTTGTGTCAACGGCAAAGAAAAAATGTTTCATTTTTTATAAAGTTTTGTCGAGACTTTGTCTCCCGATGCGGATTCCTTCTTTTTGTAGCGCTTGATTGATGACTTTTCTTACAACGTGACGCTTCTTTGGAATTTTTCGACTGAGCTTGTCCTTTAAATCCTTCAAAAAAAGTCAATTACAGTTAACAAGGTTAAGGTATGGATACACTTAAATAAATATCAAGTGACCATTTCGAATGTAGGTACTTACTACATTTTAATTTATGTTTAAGTTTGTGTACTCAACTTAAACGAAACTCATGAATACGCAGAAATAACGTGCCCAAGTTTAGGCATGAAGTTTTAAGGGCAAACTTTTTTGTTGAACTCAATTACCTATCTCCATGCTGAATACCAAGTGATGAATGACTTTTTATATGCGTTTGCTTATGAATAGAATAGTGGTCGTGCGGCTCGTGACCTCAAGAATCTTTCAAATTTCCGAAGCCATTTGCCGGCTACGTGCGTGAAAAGCTACCACGTCCGTACTCACCGCCGGCTCTGCTTGAATAATCGACTTATGTCAGCACTGATCTGCACTATGTGGGTGGTTCCAACTAAACATTTAAATTTAACTGTAGCAGCGTGCTAATGTATTTTATTTATAAACCTCGCCTATCCATGCGCGCATCCCGCTAATGTACTTAAATAAATAGGAAGAATAGCGAGTAACATGGAATTTACTGAAGTGCATGTAAGTTTAATGCGATTGACCCCACACAAAGTTCAATTCTGTCAGGATAGTAAGTCAACGGGCGATCCTGCGCACTCGTCCGGAGCGGAGGGAAGTCACACCAGACACGCTCCACGATCACTTCCAAGCCAGCAATAACAAAAACATAATTATAAATTATTTCCTTAAAGTACCTTAAAAAAACTTAGGAGTATTGAGGTTGAGGTTGGATAACATAGAACGTGGAGAGATCCTTGACATTTTGTATTGGACGTAAACATCAAAGGTGTGAATCATTTGAATGTGCGCTTCTTCGAATATATTGCATAAACGAAGTCCTCATTAGGTTATTAATTTGTAGAAATCACGCAGCATTTCATTAACCTGAATGTTAATTTGGTGTGGTATAGTAATTCTCTGTTTAGGGCACTTATAATTGTGAACCGGAGCTTTATGGTACCTCTGTGTCTGACAAATGAGGATAAACAATTTATTGCCCCACTAACAATATTAAATCTGCAAGGGCAGCATTCTTGCACGCATTCACAAACCGTAAGCCATCAATTAACCTTAGAGGAGTAAGGTGCTTATGTTGTAGGAATTCCCATAATGCCGCACAGCCCTTACAAAGAACAGTTCCGATTGTAGAAGCAATTTTTCACGCAACATTTTTTTCACCAGCTACGTGCCTACTGGACACTTACAAGATCTTAGATGAAAAAAACCTCATCAACCGATTCATTAGTCACAAGTTTATTGAGTTTTTGCAATTTCTTTTTCCTATTTACTTTTGGGCCATGAGTCAAGAGAGAGGTAATTAACTCAGGTCTACAAATCATGCCTGTATTTTATTTTCGTTTATAAAACCATTCATCCAGATAATAAAACATTCACAAGTATTCTCTTTTTGATATATCAAAGGCTATATTTTTGTGTTAATGACAAAAAATGTAAATCAAAGCAAGAAGTGATTGATATACAGCTCGGTTGTGTGGCACAGGCCGACTATTAAATTTGGACCGTTTTTAAACTTGACTGGGGCTATTAAAACGTTATTAAGTCTGGTCGTATGGTGGTACGAGGCTGTTATGGTGTCGGCTGCGGGAGGGAGAGTGTCGGAACGCGTTTGATGCATAAGTGATGAAATGGACTTTAGTCCGAGCGCGGGTCGATGTCCCATTGCGCAACAACCGTTACCTATCTATTTAAATTAAGTTCGGATATATCTGATGTACTATCAGGAGCCCACAATGTCGCTGCGGCCCCTTGGGCTGCGCCATGTTGCGTCGACTTACATTCAAGCATTACGTACAAATTACACACGAATACGTGACTAGCGACTGCTCTTGCATTCGAGTCACCAGTTTCAAAGACTTTTGATGTTATCGTATCGTGCACGGCAACTTCTGAAACGGTGGGAGTTTAAAATGTAAAATATTGTAGTAAAAATGTATTTTGCGCGATGTATTTTACAAGCTTCTGGCGCTATAAAGTTTTTATGATAACTATCATAATATAATCAGGCTATAAATTTATTATGAGATTTAACTTCATCATAGATGCTAATAGCTGGATGAAAATACGAGCGTATATTGAACGGTTAACGTTTAGATCAGGCCGGGCTACTTTATTATAGCATTATTGTTAATATAACTTACCAATATGGTAATAATCCAATCTTAGAACAACTTAACATTATCACTGATGAAACTTTCAAATTTAATCAGGTCATTTCAAGATTATAGTTTTAGGTGATATTCATAGGTGCGTGAATGCTTCGGCAAGGCATTTTTATGAAGAATGAAATGAAAAAAAAAGACAAACTAAAATAAGTTAAACAAACTAAACAAGTCAAACTTATCTTCACACCAATTTGTATCTCTGAATTGAAAATCATTTTAGTGTATGATGATGATTAATTTTAGCATGACATGTTAATTCTCCCCCGTTTTGGGACTCTAATCTCACACAAAGCAGGGTAAACCTCTTTGCAACAGGCTCATACCACTATGGCGTTACTAAACCAATTACGAACCCTTAGACGAGTAATTATGAACCTTGTGCTATATATTGCAGATGGTGCGATATTCAATATTAATGTAGCGTAAAATAATTTAAAGTGTTTTCCAGGGCTATCAATCTGGCCCGTTAATGAGATTCGTCCGGTCGTTGGCGACTGCGCCGACCAATTTGTGCCACGTTGCGCCTCGCTAATGAAATACATCGGTAGCAACTTGCACAGCGCATAAAATAATCCCGTCTCTAGCAGTCGCATCCGTTCCGTAAATGGATTTCCATAACATATTGCACAAATATTGGACAGTTTTAGAATAGTTGCATTGACAGTGGCAATCAAAGTCTATCCTTTACTTAATGAATTCGCGATTGTCATGAATATTTATTGCGTACAGTTGGTTATTTTTCATTGCGCTCGTATTGTTGTGTTGTGATATTAAATTTACGGTATTTGCTTGTATTTGATAGACGAAATAAATTATGAAGGTGTTATTTACTAATGGCCAAGTAAAGGGACTTTAGGGTGTACGGTCAGCGCGTTTATTCGGTCGTTATTATACGGTTAATTGTGCCTATCACGATTTAGCCGAACAAGGGTGGCCGTTCCTTATATTTATGGTAGACCTTTGATATCATAAAATATGTTAAGTACTGATAATTAATACAGACACTATTAAATCAGGGCGTCTTTGGTAAAGTCCAGTAGTTAGTTAGGATTATTTATTAGAATGGACTCTACACAAAGTCGTCGATATTTTCTTCAACAAATGTTATAGTAGACGAAATATATTCATTGTTTATATAAATGGGGTCGAAGGCAAATTTTATGAGTAATGAGTACGATTGGTAATGGTGACGCAGCATTAGAACTCGCTGCAAAGGTCAGTGCAAGCAGTGTATCATCCCATTCTCATCTGCCGGGTGTCACAGCCCGCGGCTTGCCACGACCTCCGACCGCACTTTCTCCTGCCGTCCCACCAACCACTGCACTAACTTTCCAATTTCCTATGAAATAAATCTCACATGATCCTAGAATGTGCGTGTTGCGTCACACTATTACATAAATATAAGGGTTTAACCGTTACTTAACTTTGAAACGTTCTTAAATGTATATTTGTCGCCATTTTAATTCTTAAAGAGACAAAGACAGCATGTTCCCAACGCCAACTTAAAACTGATTGACGTTTTAGTATTTGGCCAGTACTTTGTAAACGTGTGAGTACCAAAGAAACAATAGCGTATGTAAGTCTGAAAACAATAGCTCGCCGGAAATTATCCGTCCTTACAACTTAAATACAAGTAACTTTCTCCAAGATATGATTATGTTAGATATCATTGTTAAGTAAAATATTATCTGGTACATTTTTCGTAACGCTCCGCTACATCATATTGTATCCGTGTAGTTATTTATAACGAGCCGTTCTTAAACAATCTACTTATAAACTAGATGAGTAGTGATTGGCCGAGTTGCAATGCAGACATAAGTTTCAATCTGTTCGCTTCCTGCGTCTCTGACGTCTCAATTGCTGCTCTTTTGTAATCAACAATTTGTGCCGCCAGTCGGCGCGATGCTACCGTCGCTCTCATTCAATAACAACGTGAACGAATTCCAGACAATTTTAGTTCCCTCGTTATGATTATGTCACTTCTATATCTATTGTGACACCTACTTGTCGCATATATAACCATTCTCACTCGTATATCGTTCGATCAAACACGCACATCAATGGCTTGTACGTGAGAATCTTCTTTTCGCGATAAATTATTTTTGTTTACATTATTACTTAGTTTAGTGAAACTCGTTTTGCCGCGGCTCAGGAAAGGTGAAGGTTAATTTAGGACACCACCGACCGCGGCGGCCGATTTCTGCACATGCGGAATAAAAACTTGATTCACTTTCGAAGTAGGTTAAGCCAAATCCCACATTTCCGCCCTCTACACAATTTTCTTTTTTCTAAATATTAATAAAGATTAGAAAATGACATCGCTAAAATACATACCTTTATATGTATAAGATAGAATCTTGTTTACGTCTATTAGACAATAGGTCAAATCAATTTAATACGAAACTTTAAGATGTCAACATCTTCCAATATATTCGGAGTTGGACAAAATTACACAATAGGCAATTTCGACTTTAAATATTTGTAGAATTATGTCTTAGCCTTAAACTTAACAAAAGCAGATAAGACATGCTTGCTTAAGATTTAAACTCGCTATTAAACTATAATCAGAGTTTAGTAATCTGTTTGTCCTACATAAAAATTGGCTTTAGATTGAAGATCTTTTTGCCCGCTTAATGCCAGGGGCTATTCCATTGTCTCTACAAACAACAATTTATATATCGCGCAATGTAAGCAACACGCGACGCTCTGTGTGTATGGGTTCAAGCTAATCGGCTTCCCTCTTCACACCAAACATTAAAACTGCATTAAATTCTATTTAACGGTGGATGGAGCCTAGTTAAGTAATTGAAAAATATGTTCGTGCTTTATGCAATGCAAAAAATCTTCGGCGACTAATCGGCAGAACTTGTATTATCAAGATCGAACATAACTTAGAACACATAGGGTACACAGTATGTAGTAATCAGATATTTTGCTCCGAATAATTATGAATGTCACGGTTAGGGAACAATGGCGGCGAATAGGTCACGCAACAATAAATTGATCACGCGCGCACGTGTGCAGTCTCACCCGACATTAGATATAGATCCAATGGAATCTTACTTTATTAAACTCTGTCTTTTTAATGGGCACAAATGGCTGCTGCATATACCTACACGCTCAATAAATATGTAATCGATTACATCGTAGTATCCGCTCGGAACTATACGTTTTAACATTCGAAGGATACGCTCATCTTTGACTTGAATGAAACTAACCGTATCGTGTACTGACACACATTTATGCACGCTATGGTGGAATCAGATCGACGGAGGATTTTTAGGAATGCTCGCAACCGGTCGGCACTTCCGATGGCGAGGCGACCCACGCGGCGCGGCCGAGATGACTCCAAGCCGCCGTAAATCCCGCGCAGGAACCTCGCGGATTCCACCGCCATGCCGCGCGTTCCTACAACTATTTCACAAAATAACTTTCAAATGTTTTGAATAACATTACGAATATTACGACCCAGGTCATTATGACGTCAAAGCTATGTTTACAAAAATGCCATCGCTTTTATTTTCACAGCGACTGAATTCACATATGTGAAAAGTAGATCGGAAACAAAACATGGTGATGTAAATGATATTTTTAAATTGCTACTCGTTGCTCGGTGTATATCGCGAACCGCTACCAAACTAACTGGTCAATAGTGTTCAATAACGGATGCCGTCGATTGTGAATTATTTTGGTCTCGGGAAGCATAAACTAGCGTGCGCTCGCCCACTAGCCTTAGTGTTATAAGGAAACGTTAGATGCAGCTACATCGGCTCAATTTAGATATTCTGCGAACAAGTGCACGCTGGTTTACTTAGTAGCTGGTCAGGAACACGGATGGATGGATTTTCTATGATAGCCTTTGGGGAGTAATCAAACAGTACGTGTTGAACATCAAAACATAGAGACACGGGTAGCACAATGCGAGTCAGCTCAAAACACGCGCATCGATGCGTGTAAGCATAATTATGTGTAATTTACGTCGCTGTCGTGTTGTCATGTTAGGTGAACCTCATTAAATAATGACCGGGCGGCGTCGTTCGCCGAATTTGCTTATGCAAATAACTTATCTGTTTGAGTGCAGAACTTGACTCGAGCTAAACAGTCGTGTTTTATGGTATTGTTCCGAGAATATTTGGATACGACAATCACGAAACAAATAAATCACGAGATGGGCGTTAAGTATTGATGAAACATTTAGTTTAAGAGTTTTCCTTTTAAGTTTTTTTTACGTTTTTAAGGTAGGTAGGTGTAGTTTAACCTACCGATCGGACTGGTTCTCTAGTCATAGATCGACTATGACTAACATTACTTATTATGTTTGCTGAAGGATATCTATTTGCGTCTACGTGTTCAACACATAAAACAATAGTGTTGGCCGATAATTCTAGTTACTAAAATCGCAACATTGTTTTGTGCAGTGTTCCCTTATATCTAGGTAATCTGAGCCTACTATATCATATAATTATGTAGCTATACATTACGTACAGGAAAAGCAAAGACTTTTTGTGGAACAACTTACACGCAGCAATGAATTCTAGAATAAAATATTGAATCAATTTTCAAGATTTCTTGGTAGAGATACCTTCTGTAGATACTGCTAACCTGGTACTTGTGCTAAGTGGCTTAGGGTTTGGAGACACCGGCATCAATACGGACTAATACGGACGGACGAGACTCGTGGCCAATCATACAATTAAGGTTATATGCGGTGCGACTATCTGCAGCCACGAGACAACCTACAGAGTGGTATAAATTGTTCTTCTGCTATACAAAAAAAAACACACTTGGCTTACATATCTTAGGATTATAATACCAGCCTATATATAGCCTATACAGGCCTCTTCCCATCCAGGGAACGTATGAGCATCACTTTTTTATATTAAAATTCATTTCAAGCAGAAAATAAGTTGTAAAATAAATATCATGAATACCTATTACTAAATAGAAACAATATTTTTATATTACAGAAAGCTCAACCAAAAATACTAAACATTTTACCAAAATATCAGCTAACTTCACCTTAACCATATAAAAGCATGTTTTCGCTACATATCCTGCCTACGCGTTATGTTATCAAAGTAAGTAACTGTTATATTATTAAACATAGACTCCTGTAATATTAGGTATAACAGGGCCTTGTAATAAAAAACTACAGTCATTATTTCATTGCAAATATAAATATCCTGTTCTAATTTTCCCTTCTGAAACCAAATATTATTTAAGCCGTCAGAACGTGGTCTATTCTTTAAACGGTAACGCTAAATAGAGACCGTCTATTTGATAATCAGAAATCGCACTTGATTAACTAAGTATTCGCACGAAACGACTCCCAATAGAATAATTACTGAGTCTATTGCCATTAATCCCGATAACAAGTTCAAATCACGAATAAACTTTAATAAACTTCTCAAAGACAATGCCAATAATTCTCTTTAAGATAAATCTAGAACGTTAAAGACGGATTTAAGTAATAGTTGTCTAAAAATAATCTTACTAAACAGTATTGCGTCAAGTAGGCTGCCTGTAAGTTGCCAGTGTTGCCACTTTCAAATATTAAAAAGAAATAAAAATTTATTAGATGCAGTGTTGCACAGCGCTGGTTTTACATTGAGTGACACGTAACTAACCAATTATGAACAGGTACCTGGGCCTACCAACACCTCTAAAAATATATTGTAGTTGAGGAAAAGAGACGCCGCTCTACACTTAGTAGAGCGTTCTCTCGCTTCCATAACTCTTTAGTTCAGTCTCAGTTTAGTTGGTACTAGGCACAACGTTACTGTACTGGCCATATTTGCCGGATCATTGCGTTACATATTTACCATACTTGCATTCCTACACATAACGCCTAATTACTTCATCACTCTTTCGCTATCATTGTCAAATCATTATACAAACTAAAATAGAGTTCTTAATTCGCGAGAACACTTTCTATTTTTAATACTTACTTAGTGTGATTAATTCTCATTGCAAAGCAAGAGAAAGAGCTCTCGTTAAATCCGGAGTAGCGTGATATTGTCTTGTTAAATAATAAATGCGGATAATGTAGGTACCTACTACTCAAAGCAGACGAAGCGAACCGAGTGAAAATCACTATTGTAGGCGCTTTCTCAGGTTCTCTTACATAATGCAGTTACTAGAACAACAGATTTATGGCCCTATATTTATAGTTCTTTGTCGTTTTATGGCTTCTAATTACATCACATTACGTTACAGATTCGTGTACTGAAAATAAGCAAAGTTTACTATCATATCTGCTTTTCATGCTAATTTTAAATGCAGCAGTTATCACTTTGTTTTAAAAATAACATTTGCATTTTACATGCTTATGTGTATTCGTCAGTGGGTTGGAGAGAAACTCAACAAAAATGTCAATTGTATAAAAGTAAGGACGGTCATTGAGTTGTTTACTGCGCTGTGAGTGCAGTGACCATGTGAACTAACATGCTGATGAATGTAACCAACTAAATTGCAAAATAACCAACCGTTGTTTGGAGTTTTAAAATAGCCGCTGGTTACTTGACGTCAGTCGACTGTCAAATATACGACTACAGCTGCGCAACAGAAAACCATGCATGTATTTTTTTCAAAGCAAAAATTACTAAATAATTTTAAGCAATTACTTAACATCACTGACATTATACCCACGATTTTAAGCCAACAAGTCGGCACATACTTATGTTACACTTAAGTTGACAGTTTACACGGCGTAGTCATTTGATACTTGACACTTGTACTGGAAAATAAGTTATTATTTTATTAAGGAGCGTGAGAATCATGAACAATGATGTAGTAGAGTCAGTAGAGTATTTATTTTTCACAAATAAGCGGTATAATTAATGCTCATTGCTGTATCTGTGGCATCTCGCAATGTCCGAGCGCGGATGTCCGGCCCACTATGCGCAAACACAAAACGTGCGAAACGGCAGTACAAAAAGGACAAGAGGACGGGCAGGATGTAAAACATTGCACCACTACATGACAAACGGTGCCTATTTTTGTTAAACGACCTAAAGTTGGTCCGTTGTTACTCGTAACGTTGTTTTGAACGAAATTTTTCACTCAAAACTGTAGCGCACCTAATAAATGTTTACAACAGTTACGTATGACGTTGATGCGGAGTAAAGTCTTGTTAGCGCATTATTTTTACATAGTTCAGTTCAGTAAACAGCTCGTTGTATGAAATTCTCCTACTTACTTTTATCTTGCTTTTGGAATAAATTATAAACCGTAAAGAACTCGGGTATTATTATATCTTGGTATGTTTTATTTCATTTTGCTCCACAAAATTTTATCCGTCCCAAGGTTAGGCGAAAAACATGTTTAGAACTAATTCTCAGAATTTTCAAATTTATGTTAAGCTCACTCACTTCTAAAATATAAAGCAAAATGTAAATTACATAGAATCTTGTTAGTATGTTCTTGTTTAAATACTATGTAAGAAATTTAATATTGTTACTTACAGTACGGTGTTAAAAAATCCTCAACTTTGTACCGTTGAATATCAACGGGGTTTATACCTGTTTTGTGGCTGTTAGCGCCGTGTTAAATGGTATACATGAACGGACCTATTACATACTCCAACTATGTATGCATATGTTGCGTAAACTCTTCACACACTACGACTATTCTTAACAGCCGCGCAACTGTTGCATAAATCTTGTTTTTCAATAAGCAAAGTGTTTATCGTATTTTCCTTATTTTGAGACGACTGGAGCAGCTACGTAAGACCAAATCTGTTTTCCTGAACGACATTGTTTATTGTTTGTCAATAACTTTGCCGCTTGGACTTTCCTTTGGAACAAATCTAAACCTAAGTCCTTTGTAAAGTACACGTATTTTACTTAGTCAAAAGATAACGGAATTTCTCTCATTTGCTCCGTAAAAGACATACTTGTGCGTAATAGTGATAATTCCCATGTAGATAGAAAAGTGGATACACTATCTGTCTGACATTTTGTGTTGACTAAACGATCAGCAAATTTAGTGAAACTCGATATAGAAACCGTTACGATACACGCGACACTTGAATCCACTGTTATTCGTCCACGCTGCTGAGTAGAAAGGAGGAATATAGAGCAGTCAATTATATTATAAAAAGAGGCCAAGATCCTTAACTGATGACTCAAGGAATAGTTTAGATGCAGACAGACATCTTTATTAGTAAATTCATATTCAATGCATTTCTTTGGACCTATAAAATTAAAAAGGTCGCGTGTTCTGTTCTGTATAATACTGGCACATTTTATGCTTAAAGCACGGTAAATTAATGCTTGAAATAAAAATAAAATATTCGTAAAAAGCCTCGTGAAAGAGCCAAACAATAGTAAAACAACCCTGGGCCTCCAAACTAGCATTGCATATCGTGTGAAATCTTGTCGGCTGCATATGCGCTATGCCCCATTGTACGTTGGGAACACGCGAGTAAAATTGCCCATTGTCCTTACACCTCATTCTTATCCTAACTGATTAGTAACTAACACTATGTTTTTTATCGTTGACACAAAGCAATTCCCAACAAATATATATTGCCAATTGTGGGAATCGCATTTAGCGCGACTGTGCCTCGGCAACTTTAGTTGTCGTACGATCTCACGAGTGCCGACACTGCCGACTCATTTAGCTTTATTTTCTCACACTCAATACTTGAGATTAATTATACGCATTCTGTTCCTGTGTTGTCGGCGGCCGTAAACACGAGATACGATTGTGCCGCGGATGTACGCGGAAGTTAAGCTAGCTCGCTTTTTGCTTCCCTGTTGATTATGATTTAAGCACTAATCGACCATCCGTAATAACATTATAGATTGAATATCGTTGAGCCGTGATGAATTGTAAATATTGAATGTTGTAATATTTATCAATTTACATGTTTTTTGTCTGGTTGGCATTGGGCTTCGATGACTGTTGGTATTGTAAGACATCTATCGTTTGTAAAATTTACGAGAAGGAGAGCGTGCAGCAGTTACTCTACATTTTTAATTGAGAGAGCTGGTAGCGTGGTGTCAGGGGTCGAGCAGAGCATGTCAGTGCGATTTAATTGTAATGATAAGAGGGCGGCGTTTCGCGTGGGAGTCGGCTAGCCGACCGTGACGTCACGCCGAGTAATTACGGAGTCTTACGCACATCCGGACCACTAGTACTAGCCTTACACACCCTTTCTTTTACATCTAAACCCTTTGTGATGCTAAATATAGCCCACGGCAAAGCTGGTTTCATGTTACTAAATTGTGCGCGTGATACAAATTACAAAGCTAAGACCCGTGGCGAAGACCGCTGAATTTATCCAATATTTAGCATCCTCAAAGGTTATTTACTGACTGACTGCTGATATAATATGGCTAATGCAAACTTATCAGGGCGGCTGTTGGCTGTTAATGTATTATGTATTGATTGATGATATAATGCTGAACGCTGTCCATACAACTGTAGAAAATCAAAGCAATTGATTACTGCTCTTGACCCTAATTACAGCAACTATTGATATTTTCTCATAAATTATGTACTGAAACATAGATAATAATTATATTGTAAGATTTCAAAACTACTTATGTGTACAATGAAACATTGTCTAGAAATAATATTTCAAGGCATTCTAACATCTGTTAATGTCTAACCCCACTCAAACTTTAGGCATTAGTTGTTGTTAAAGTTATTTACATAACTAGAAACACTATGGACAGACTACAAAAGCTGTTTTCACGTTGTGGCTGAATGTAGAGACAATAATGTCAGTTCCAGTATATTCATCGCTGTTTTACTCGTAGTACTAATTCGTCGGACTGTGCCCGACAATGCAGCGGTTGCACTTTTTGTAATAAGTATATCCGTTGTTCTCTAAAAACGCTTTGCTTGTTCCTACTTTAAAATGTCACGTTTTAGAAATGTTACGAAATACAAAGGAAGTGGAGTATTGAATACCTCGTTAATTTTATTGCAAAATTAAATAAAAATAGCTACCTACTATTCAGTCAGAGTCCGTAATAATGTACAATTAAATTACAAGTTGGTTTATATTGTTAATTGAATTATTGTTTCACAATGTGGGTCGAGTTTGCTGTTCCCGCACAGATTCAAGTGGGTGTAATGTTATCGTTTGATACGGAGGTATGTCACCGCAGGCCGGTGGCCGCTGACTTGTGTCGCAGCTCCGTGCGGGAGCGGGCCGGCCACGGGCGGGTCAGCGCGACACAATGAGCCACTTCCTGCGGAGAGCGGCCAACCAACCGCCCGACCGGACAAGGACACGCAGCTGACACCAACTCACTTATCCTACGCTCATTATCCAATCCCTCACCAACCCGTGATATAATCCTAAGATCTCGGTTAGATTTCGCCATCTTACTACTCAAAATGTAGAGTTTATAGTTCAAAAAAATCACTTCAAATCTTTAAAATTGACTCTACGAGATTGTCTCGTTGCAAATAGGTAAGAGACAGTTCACATAAAGGGTTAACTCATTGATATGTAAATAATAGAGGTCTCGCTATCGAAAGATTAAAGAGGACATGGCAGGTAGAGCGGTCGTGTGGCCGCGATTAACCTCGTGCCAATTACGCGGCCATTAGCGCACCGAGCACAATGCGCGGGTATTCAGCGGATGTCCACTATACCAGCGCCACCCAATTTGCATTTGTTTGGAATTAGACCGTCAGCTCGCATCCGTGGAGCGTTTTATGACACCTGTAATACACCAAGCCTAAGCTACCATAATACGAGTCGGTATTTAAATTCTTTTCATACGTGTACTAAGCGGTAAACCTAACGTCTTTGTTGTTGTTCTATTATAATTTTGTTTAAATGGCGGACTATTTTGATTTAATCAAAATAAAGCATTTGAATAAAATTTAAAATTACTTTATCGTTTATGGTCAATGACTCCAAAAATACAATTTCATGTTAAGGTTTATATTTTACTACAAACCTGCAACAAACGTTACCATAAATCTTTCTCTAAAATCGTTTTAATAAGTAGAACAGGCTTATCTTAATCATTGTGCCCGTGGACTTCATTGCTATGGAATTCGAATGTCTTTGTAACAAATTACACAACAGCCATTACCATACCAGTATAACTCTCCGGCCACGCAACTTATATTGTTATAAGCATATAATAAAAGATGAACACACGCAGTCTCAGTCTAATTTTATCAGTCGACGTGCTCAAGATGAATTTAGAAAACCCAAATGGATTATACGCCCAACTTCCAAATATATGACTGCATTCAATCACGTAGAATTTTTCTTTCTCGTAGCTCGTCGTGAACTCATTATTAATAAGAGCAGAGCGAGCGAATAGACAGGATATGGTAATGACAAATGGCGTTCTACGCTTATCTGAGCGTTCAATGTAGAAAAGATGTGGCGGTTTCCTCGGCGAGTGAGATGTCGGGCGATGTCGTTAGCGAAGCTCCATCTAACAGATATCGCCCGCGCTACCCTTCTTGGCTCACTGAATACCGGAGATAACTATTTTCGCCTTATCGAGGATATTGCAAACTGCACAACTTTTGAAGTGTTTATTTTGTAGTTTCGTTCTGCACTTGTAACCGATGCAATCGGTTCTTCACTCGCACTCAATCAGCCAATCTAGGGTGAATAAATATATTGATACTTTGATTATGAGCGTGTTCTTATAGTTGCGAAATTCTTTGTCGTAACCATTACGGCGAAGGACTCGACCAGTAAAACAATACAACCATAAAAACCTAACGTTCCTTGTACTTTAAGATTTCAGATTTTTTGTCTGGCTGTGGCATAATGCCAGTTGCCTTTCTCGGTCTGTACAATAGGTGGAGATAGCGTGTCGTCTTTTGCTGAAATATATTGTTCCCGGCTTGCAGCGTACTCCGCACTACTCACCCATACCACCGACACTGATATGCAAATAGGCGCCGTCGAGATCGTAAACCGTTTCGATCTGATAAGGAAATTCGGAGCCAAAATACACCGGCTTAATATATTTTGCGGATTCCAAAATATTTTGGTCCGTAAGGATTATTCTAAAGAAATTTGTTTAGAAGTTGGTTGTGTTTTGCAAGTTGGGACCATTTTATCATAATGTTGAATGGTTTTGCTTGTGACAAATGTCCACGATAACCCACCGCGGCGCGAGGCCGCGCGGCCGCACCGCAGCGCCTCTCCACTACCTGCCGCCTATCAGACATCTTGGACCTCTTCTAGCTTATCTGCCGTAATATGTTATTCAGGAGAAAGTCGGACGTTACGTAGCCATAGGGCAGTATCGATTGCTCCGTCTACTTTGGCTCTATTACAGTAATGTTCCTACCGTTGAGACGGCTGAATGGATTTTTTTGTGACTTACATATCTTACGCAATTTACATTTCGAAAATCAGTTCTAGAACTTTTTCTTAAGTAACGATCCACCTTGATCTCAAAATAACTACGAATGTATAGTAGTAAATATCTGGTATTACCACGGTGTATATTTGACAGGAGGTTGTGGCTGTATAATGGCATTACCGCAGGTACTGGCCCAGGTAGCACCTGACACGTACAAATATTCCCACAATACGTACGATGTTGTGTGGCCATGCTTCAATGGCTTCCCAACATCTCTAGTTTGAAACCGTAGCCATCTCTTGCGAATTACCAGTTAAAAATAGATAAGAAGTTTCCATAACAACAGTCTAACTTTTATTCGTTTTATTTGGACGAATACTTACAATTTAGAAGCTCTGCTCACGAGTAGAGTCTATTTTTAAATATGTTTCAACTTAGAAACGTGTTATTTTTACACTCGTGCTATTTAATTAAACATTAATGTGTGTCTCTACAGTAGATACTTAATTCGATTTAACAAAGCTTTATGAAATTCTATTTTTGATAAAAATAAAAAGCTATTTATTATTTTAATTTAAATAAGATACCAAACATTATAAACAGGTTTATTTAATTATAAATATCTGTCTTAGTAACAGTTGTCAAAGCAAATCATAAATATTGAGACAAAAGTTTTGCGTTACAGAATAGGGCGAATGTTCCTCGGTTATTTTTTCAACCGCTCGTCGGTCTCTACCTGGCGCTCAGCGAGGGGTGAACGCAGCATAATAAACTCTGCCACATGTGCCTGTCCCTTCGTGGCCTTTAAATCGCAGAAATAATAATAGCAAATATGTACTAGTAAAACTTCGGTAACGTTCGCTACATTTTAACAAAAATTTGCAAGACTCTACCATGACACTGTAACGTTTATCAGGTCAATTAATAGTCGATTTCACTTAGAACATTAAACAAATTGTGTGTAAGCCCATTTCAATACAATTTCTAATGTTTCTTTGCACACTAGCAGTTAACTAGTTAAGTTACTTCGAAACTTTGTAATAAAGTAACACATGTATGATTGCATTACAACAGTGCGTTTATTCAAGTAGCTTTTCAAAGTGGAGAGAAGAATCGGTAACTAACTAATATTACCCTCCTAATTTTTTATTCGTCGAACTACGTTTCTATTTTATGGCCCCTCATTTAGAAGCGTCAACACAAAACAAAAAAAATACTGTAGAACTGGCAACGTATCGGGACGAAACGTGGCATCGGCGCGGCGCACGCGCACGTTCGAAAAAGAAGTAGAGAAGCCTGTCGGGCAAGTTCTGGCGCGAGATAGTGGGGCGCCTCTGTCGCGCCAGTGCCCCTGCTGAATGCGCCGCGAGAGCACGCGACTGCGATACTCTACGCGCTGGCTTCGTGAACGCGCCCACTGTAAACACACCACCAGTTACACTCTCCTACAAACCGGTTGCTACCTTTGTGATCACTAGTGCTGCTGTCTCATTTTTGGTGTTCGTTGTGGTTTATCTGACTTTATGTCAGACTGATTTATGAATGAGTGTTAGTGCTATTAAAAACAGTGTTTGAATTTTACTATCTTTACAATGCGATGACCTGTGACTTGGACGCAAAACAAAATTGGATTACAATATCAGGAATAATCAAAACTGGTGAGTGACCACTTGTGTAACAATGCTTGTAGTTAAAAGTAGCGGGCATGGGCCTCGGCCCGCGCCTGAGAGCGTTGCGGAGGCGGCGCAAACAAACCCATAGGATAGGGGAGTGAAGGAGAGAGCGCGCTTTGTTGACACAGGGCAAGCGACTAGCGAGCGAGCGGGCCCGCTCCGCCAACGACTCTACGACTCAACTAGACACTCAACGCCAACGGTGTAAATTGTAGACTTGAAAGCGGACTGTTATGTCCCCTTTTGTAAGTCACTGTACTCGTTTAAAAGACATGCCATGACAGTCCCTTATTCGAAACTAAGCAAATTATAACTTAACTTACGTAATAATGTTACTTTGAGTAATATTAAAATGTTATTTATGGTCACTTTATTAAAATGTAAGCTTGTAATGTTGACCACAATATTGCAGTTCCCAGTTTATTGACCATAATGATAACACGATATCTAAGTGTATGAGTAAGTAGATAAGCAGTTTTCACTATCTTAGCCTATACAAAGAAAGCAACTATCTGGTTACCTGCAACAGGCATTGTTCTAGCTTGTCGTCCGTCATTGTTTAATCCTGGAGATCAAATGTATAAAAACTAGGGACTTGCACTTAAAACATAGAAAAAGAGGAAACAAGAATAGATGTTTCTACATATTAGTCATCGCCACATCGCCGAAATTTTTAATTACGTAGCCTTACTAATGTTGTAGTGTACTAATTTGCTCACTTGAACTAGTTTCTAATTGAATTATGTCATCCACCTACACTGACACATCCCACTTGCGACCACAGAGTTTTTAATTTTATTAATTAGTAGCCATACTCCATGTCCATACCTTTTTTAGGACAGTACAACCAAATGAATGAAACCTCAAAGGTTAATTAAAATATTTTATCAACCAGGAAATAGCACAAAAATGTGATAATATCATGAGAAATGTAAGTAACACAGGGCATGTTTCTAGAACGTGCCTCCAAAAGGAATGTCATTGACCTATCTAATTATGTTGTCCTGATTCATTGTAGCGTAAGATTCTACGACGCTCAACTTATAAATAGACAAAACAATTACTTTACTTAACAATAGTAATGAATGAAAATCATTATCAACATCCTGCGTAACTGTGCGCCATGTGTCATAGACAAGATACTCGTAGTGTAGTCAACGAAGATACCAGATGCGTTAGTCGGGGCACACCAAATGTTAACTAGCTGTAACTAGGGCCAATAGGTCAATGCAACGCACAAGGCCTACTCACAGAACTGCTTCCAAAATGTAAATACTTTGAATGTAGAGCATAGCACACATTTAACTTTTTAATAAATAAACCAATCAAATTTAAGCTCTCCCAATAATCCTACTAATTAAAAGGGTGTTCTGCCATCCCAAAACTGATAATTTAATTTACATGATCCTATTTAACCCGCTCCAACGGTTTTGTCAAAATTCTACATTATTTGCTGCAATACCGAATTAACAGCCAGTTTTATTAAAGTTCATTTATTACTCAATTTGCGCTACAATTTCGAATAGCGCCAAATTTCTGTGTTGACAATGTATAAATAATTCAGTTAAGCAATTACATTTGCAATAATATTTATTAACCGTCAATTAAACAAATAGGTTTTATAATAAAAGTATTTGACTTAAGTGGCAATTATGTAATTTGTTGACACAATAAGGCTTTGTGTTTTTATTTTATCCAGTAAGGTTGCAAATTTTGTATTAACAATATTCAAGGAAGAAAAGAGTGTATAAGGAAATAGTAAAATAACAACATTGTTTTCTGCTTGAAAAATTAAGCATCTTAGTGGTTATACATATTTGGCATACAATAAAAGCTTCAATGACATGTAATTAACCAAAACTCTTATTGTAATTATTTAAAAGTGATCAAATGAAACGGGAAATAATCTCCATTACTTAAGTCTTAATGTGTTTTCCAATATTAGATATCATAATACTTATATAATGCGAAGTCATTAATAATAACTATAAGTACTCAATTAAATGCTAATGTGGGCAGAGAAATACTCATCGCTGAGTCAGTCATGGCAGAAATATGTGAATACACTCAATGTACTCACATAACCAACCACATTACAGAAAATATCCTACGTGCATTCCTTTATCAATTCATAAACCCACGGGAATAACCAGGTCACAACAAAAATACTTTAAAACTGTGAGCAAACTTATAATGATGTAGAATATAGTACTAGAGTACTTTCCTTCCTCTTTGAGAAAAACAAATGTTATTAAATAGTTGGTAGTTATGAAGAGAAGGAAGTTCATTCCATTTTCTTATAAGTAAGATGGAAACAAGTGGCCAGCGTAATGTCTGCTGGCGACATTAAGGAAGCCATTTCGTTCTTATACCTGACGCGGGCCGGGACACTGAACTTATCTAAAAATAAATGCCCGATAAACTAACAGCTTACCTCCACTACCCGTCTACCCATACAACGCTAATATAGAGCTCAATATGTATACTATATAAATGTTCTATTACAACATAGAATAAAACTAAGGTCGCTTTCAGTCTGTATGTCTATCTGTCCTACGTATACCTCGATCTTTAAAGCTACGCAATGGATTTTGATGAAGCCTTTTTAATAGACAGAATGTTTCAAGAGGAAGGTTTATTGTAATATGTAAATAATACATCAATATTGCACTCATGCAAAGCTGGGGCGTGTCGCTAGTTACATTTATAAATAAAATACATGGTATTCATTAATACAACAATATTCGTAATAGTGACTCGCAATATGCTCTACATTTTTCACAAAGAGGTATTGTACTTTATTTGCAACTTTCAATAATAACGTGTATTTGATTAACAAAAGACTAAAGTTGAATTTAACATTGTTATGTAAGAACTAAGTGACCAACAATGATTAATTAAAATATACAATGTGTCATATCCTCACGTTCTTATTTCCTGTCCGTGATTTGTGTTGTAGGTATCATAATGTTGTTTACATTAAAAACAAAGACCAAAGCCTATATGACATTTATAAAGCGAGGCTTGTAAAAGTATGAACTTTGATAGTTATATTTCTTTGCGATGAATCAATGATGGCTTGAACAGTGATACGAACTCGAGTGATTCACAACTAAGAATAGACAAATTGATCCCACGTACTCAAGGTATGCAACGCACATTATAATACTTGGGTTTCTTTATTTATATAAAAAACCAAACAATAGAAACATGCGTTCAAACGTTGCGTACGTGGGTTCAGTTTGTCTCTACCTTCCTTGTAACAATTTACATCATTTTATGTGTTCGTGTAAAACTTGTAATTAGTAATAAAAATATATTTTAGGTCGGATCTTATCGTTTTCTTATCGTACTACGCTAGCAAGTTGTATTTATCAAAACTTGTGTAGTTCGCAAACAAGTATTTATCTATGAAGGAACAATTATTAGATATTAACTAAAACAGTTTTAATGATAGCGCACAATTAAATAGTACGTTAAAACTCTCCATTGAGCCTTATGCTTAATCTATTCCATACGTAGTAGAAAAGTTCAGCGACTTTAACAAGATTTTCAATTGTTTGTCTTTTAAGTTCGTTCCCATGAACCTTGTACTCGTAGATCGCTCACAGATTACTTCCTTAGAAAGTTTGTATCGCACTAAGTAGACAGCTGTGTAAGTTATACCACTCATAACCACTATACGACGCAAAACTGAGTCCAATTTCTGAAGGCTCCAGATTATGTGACTACCTACAAATGTCTGACTTACAACTTTGTGTCGGTATGACTCAATTAACACCTGCTTATCGCACAAGTCGCATTAGTTGTCCTACTAAACGTGACATACGTAAATACAGACGACCTACAAAATAAATATGAATGGTTAACGTTTACAGTGACGCTAACTGTGCTCATTATGCAGTGTGCACTTACTTTAGCTTCACATATCCGAGCGAAATGCATAACACCCAGCTTATCTGTAACGAGCTGAGCCAGGGATAACAGAAATATACGGGATTTAGAACAAGTCACGGAAATATTACTAAAATAGGAGCATGGCTCTATAATTTTTAAAGTAGAGCACAATGTCTCACAAGTCATTACCAACGAAAGTACTTTAATTACTGGTGATTAAAAGAACGGTGCAAAACAATCTAGATTACTGTAGTCTGAATTCTAAGCCACCCGCTTACCTAATAAGCGTAAAATTACATCTAACACTGTCAATTAAAACGCTGGATATTGTTTTTCTGTCATTAAAAAAATATAATTCCTTCTTACTTCGTATCAAATTTCTAATGAACGGATACTCATTCAAAGTTGTAATATTTACAAGAAATGTAATCTGTATTCGTCGCACGTACCTCCTTATTGTAGCACTGATATCCGACATTGTTCAAAGACACATTACAAGCGTGACACCGCCAAAAGGGGCAATAAATTGCGTGCTGATATGGAAAAATGGCGAGAAGCTGTCTTTTATCGTCTTACCATAGTCCTTCAAGCCGAACGTTAAACCCCGCGTTCTTTTGGATTGTTATTTATTGCGGTTGACGGAAAATAACCGCAGCTTCCTGATCCGCGTGAGATCGTGTGGGGTTTCGTCACGTCGCTGCATCTGTCTCCACATTAAGGCTCAAGTGTCAAACGAGTTTGCGCCACTGCAGCCTTATCTTATTTACAGTATAATAAGCTTGTTATAATCCGCTGAATTAGTCTTACTTGCAATGGCATAAAGGTAATTTGATACAGAAAGGATCCAATGATGGAAACTTCGTGGATTTTTTAATCTCAAATTGAATAACTTTATAAATCTAGAAGTACCCTTAGTATTGCTGATAATTGCATTAGCAATTGTAAAAATAAACTAAAAACGCATACCTGACATCATGGATCTAGATTATACACATAAAAAGTGGATGTTGTAACTCGCATTGACACAAACGAGACATTAAAGACTCGCACTGACCGTGACTACGTGTGCTGCCTGCAATGTGACAACAAGCACCAACTACTGTTGCTAACTCGTTCTATAAAATATTCATTCGAACACCTTCTTTACATTTTTATATCTTTCTTATTTCGTATTCGAAGTTAGACGGTGCGATGTCATTATTTATTTCTTTGATATTTCGATGCTAGCAGCTGGCGCAAATCATTTATTTGTTTAGATTATACATGCTAACTCGTGACTCTACGGTTTAATACAAAACTTAATTACATTTGGCCTCCCTATCGGCTGGTAATCGCTCAATGTTTGCTTCGTAATTGTTCCGGTACACACGGCACCCATAAATTGTATTTTCGAACTGCAATATATCGTTAGGGCAGAATTCACGCAAACCAGTTTAAATAGCATACATCAGTGAACAGTTGCTCCCAAAACAGCAACGTTGTGGCAAAACAGGCTCATGAAAATATCAAATGTATGCGTCGCCCTCCGCGCACTCAGTCCTCCGTGCTATTATGGCACATCTGTGCAAGTGCGCGTGCAGCCAGCCAACATGTTACGTCAATGCTCAACCCTTTTCAATTACAATGTATTGTTACACAACGCAAACTTATGGCATTCGATTATTGTATGAATTTCACTTACAATTTTTGATGCTGTTATAATAACCAAAGACATAACTTTCATTACTCACATGAAGTCAGAAGCCAATATTTATATCCATATCATATTATGGCAGCTATGTTTAGACGGTAGTGAGCCCATAACATAAACATTCGTACCTGCTCGGTATAGTTCAATAACTTTAAAGGAATTTTACTTGCAATGATTTCAACATGTGAAGTTTCACTCACATTATCGTTTCAACAATTTTACCTAATTTACTGTACGTGCAAAGCAAAGGTTAAAATATGTTCAGATATATTTATTGGGTACATAAACCGCATTTGGTCGCCCACGATAAAAACGCTGTCAAGAAAACCAATTAAATATTTATCAGATAGATCAGAAGTATCCGGTTTACGACGACAATTTACGGTAATGCCTGTGTATTAAAAAAATGAAACGTCTTCAATAAACTGTATCGAGCGAAGTATAAAAAGCAGATTAAAAATAAGATATCGAAACGAGTAAACGGTGCTAAGATCACGAACAGGACGAGACGATCGAGTTCTGTTTCTCACGATCGGCAAGGATAGTTACAAAAATAATAAAAAAAATGTATGCGAATCCTGAGCAATGAGTGCGTGTGCGGATGCATGCTGCGTGCGTCAAACGACCGTCCCGTGTGACCGAGAACCAGACCAGCCACTAGACATGCGTGTCTTCAACGACATCACACGCTCTCATTAACATTCATCATTTAAAATATTCAGTGTCTAATAGCGATGCCGTTTTGAACAAAAATATTCGTACAAATGGCAGCAATATAAAAACCCGTTGCGGTCTAACTACACTTATGACAATGAAAAATCATTTGTCATTTTGGTGCACTTTCTACAGAAATTTTAAAGCGTACCGTCATTGGCTATCTAGCTCAACATTTAGGTACTCAAACTAATGGTCCAAAAAACTACGTAAATGTTAGTATATGTACCAAAGTTTGGAACAGGGTTGTTACCCCATTTTCTTTGTCCCGTGAGTCACATTTAAACATGTCCATTGTTTAACTGTTGTTTCTACTGTTGGAATAGCGAAGTTGTTAAAGATTGAGAGACGAAACTAAATTCGTAACAACATGAACTAACGGGAAATAACAATAATTCTAAATTCATTTTCCATTTAGTTACACCATTAATATTTGAAACGAAATGGGATTAACCCAAACTGTGGATGCATTTCGATTAATTCTGAGAATTATATGGTCTAGTTGTATAACTTGTTCGAAAATCTTTATTCAATAAACCAACTCATACTATAAAAAGTAGATGAAGAAAAGCTTGAATAAACTGATACAATTGACAATGCATTCCTATCCTTTTCTAAATGTTGTTTTATTTCTTGTTACAGAGAGCAAGAAGTGCTGGAAGATGGCGCGCATAGAGAGGAGATATTAAACTAAAATGGCCGTCGCGCGCGCGGTCCTTGTGCTTCTAGCGTCCACGGCTCAAGCCTGGATGCCGGATGCCAACGCACGCATACATATCAAATATGGTAAGCTATCTACTATTACTTTAACAAGTTCCATATTTATTTAAAAGAACGTCCTCTATACTTTCTGCTAACGCGTTTAAATACCTTTGTTATAACGTTTTTTTAAGATTTTCAAATGAAATACCTTATATCTTCGGTTACATGGCAGGTGCAAGAAACTTCTTGGGATTTTGGTGCATTATAGAGATATGTGAGAATTTCCCAACAGATTGTTATGAAATCGGAAACGTTCATTGTTGTTTAATCGCTGTACAATGAGAACATTGTTCGTTTGATCTCTGCAAAAAAATCTTCTATATGCACATACAATTCTACAACAAAAGCGTTTGAAAAATTCTATTGCTAAATAAATTGCATTAGAATTCAATATTGCATCTATACTATAATCAAGCGGGAATTAAGTGTATTAAGCGGGAATTAGAGCACCTCTCTTTGCTACAAAAAGATTTAAATATTAAATGTGAAAAATGTTTAGTCTTTTTTAATCCAACCTGAGCTCGGTATCCGTCTGAATAATGCACTCGCCTACAAACAGCCACCCACGCAAGTTTCTGCTAAACATGTTGAATATTTTGATAAAATCCTTAAATTAATAGTACTAGTAACGTACCTTCATGTTTGACCAAATAGTCGATTTGAGCCACGAGCTGTAGTTTTTGAGTAAATAATATTTGTTTAGCCATTGACAGAAGCGAAAAAATCAAAGCATTTGCAGATTAAAATAAATCATTTTTTTATATTTTACCTACATGTAATATTTTGCTTCAGGTGATGAAACTTCAGAACAGTTCGTTGGAAATTCGACCGCACCGGACCACTTCCGTATATTAGACAAAGATGACTTCTCAATCATAGTCGGCGGCAGGTAAGCTAACAATATTACTATCTACAATACAACTCCATTCACGTCGTCCTGATTGTACCAATTATGCAAATGCATTCCGATCAGCCAATTCCAAAGAAGGCATATTACGAAATACAAAGTATTATTTAATCAGGTGCTACCATTCTCAGAGCAAACCTGTTCCATTATTCATAATATTAGGTAGTTATACCAACCTAATATTTTACTTCGATACGAAAAATAACATGGTTTTGTACATTTACAGAAACACAGTCTACAATCTCAGCCTCTACGATCTGTCAGAAAATGTGGAACAGGTAATTATTACACTATTTATTATTAAACAGGTTTCACAGGAAACCACTTATAAAATTATTATGTGATTATAGGTTTATCTAAGCATGATTTACATAATTATCGACAGCGTCTAGGTAGCGACACTACAGCTTAGAATATTATTTTTCCTCATGATGCTAATTATGGTAAAAACACTTAAAGCGTACTAACTGACTTAAGCCCTCTTCTGCACAAAATGTTTTTACGAAGGAGCTTTTATCATGTATTTGCTCAGAATATGGGACTCTAGATAAGGGATATCGCCAGAACAGTAACCAGATAGTCCAGATTGATATCGCCATAAATTTGGCCAAGTTGATCTGAATGTAGTAGCAGACGCCTGTCGGCGAACAAACCAGTAAAGAAAACCTTAATAGGTATCGCACTCTACTACAGGTTTTCGTATCTAATCTTGCGCAAACAACTGTAGTAGGTACGTATGTATTCTACTGCACTCACTGTTTATTCTTAGTTACGTTACGACCCATTTCGCGCGCTAGCTGTTTATTTTCTAAATCGTATAAGATTTTATTTACCGTTATATGTATACCATCGTCGTACTAACATTTTAAAAGGCAAATGCTTTCCGAGTCAATTGCTATAACAGTGAATCATGAGATTACGTAACTTTACTTGCACGCTACACATTCTTGGTTGCATAGCATGTTTGTAAAAGTTACGTGGGGCAAACAATTACACGACTCATCAATTGTATTTCATAATCTTCACATATTTATCTTGTTCTCATTATTTCATAATCTTTCCACATTAAGTGCACTTACACAAAATAATGTAGAAAATAATCTGAACGCGTGTACCTACGTTTAGATATGTATGATAAATAGTATTTTGTTTACATGCCTTTAATTATGCACTTTGGTTTTTCATTCATAAAAAATAATGAAACATTGTCAGTTTACATGGATTCGTATTTCTCACAACATAAGATCTTGTGTTGTTTTGAATAACATTTTGATTTGATATAGCTATGCCGTTAACAAAATTCGTAAGTGTGTAATATATTTGAGGCTCGGATTGATGGCACCACACGGCGCGTAAAAATACGAAGTAAAATGGACATATGGACGTAGGGCAAGAGATTGTCTGGCTCTCTGCCAAAAATTACTCACGTTTCACTCGTGAAAAACATCTCAGTGTTTACCTATACACATGATTTTATGACGGCAAGACAAACATTCGTTCAATGCCCTTACTAAGATAAATCAAAATTGAGTTCATTAAACGCTCACAATTATCTTTATTACAAATTCATCAATAAAGTACTAAAAAATATATCTTAAACCGACCTATTTGAAGAAAAATTACAACAATCACTTACGTAAAACGTTTGAAAGGTAAACAACGCAACACTTGGCAGAATCCTAAAAAGCCCTTGGTTATACAAACAGCCATAGAAAAGAGGTTAAATGTACTGCTCAGGGAGATTTACAACCCGTCTAATAATATTTACTTTACGCACAGTCGTAAAGACTACCCAACACGGCATCCAGCGGTTCGACTATTTAAATTCAAGTCCTCAGTGCCATATACGATTGTTTAATAATAATTCCCTTGTATTCAAAGGTTCAAATTCAATGTCATGCTTGGTGTTTTAAATTACTCGTAATATATTAGAGTTGGCCGGCTCAGTGATGCGTTGAATTATTCAGTCTAGAGGCGCAACGGCGCAGGCCGGTCACTCCACCTCACTGGAATACTAATCACATACGGTTACTTTTTTCTTTAACGTATGAAAATGCTCTTTGTTTGTCTGCTATTTTTAGATAACCTAAAAAGAATTTTGGCTTCTCCGGTGTTATTTCTAAAAATAGCTCTCTTAATTTCAGTGCGTAATTCTAAATGTTTTACAGTAATAACGATATCAGTACCGCTATCACAGTATAACGTTTTGATAACTGTACGCTTAAACGATAAAGACGTCCACTTTTGCAATCTAGGTTGCACTGCATTTTAATTCTTGCCTACAAACCGGCTAATAGTAAATAGTTGCGTGTATAACGTAGAATAGAACTTGACATAAACTGATAAAGAGGTTATTAAACAAAAAATTCGTTATTGGATCAAAATTACGATTGTAGGGTAATTTTATAATTTAATTTTATATAGTAACCGAGATTAACGAGCATTTGTATCATAGACCGCCAATTCTGTAAAGGTTTAACGTAGTTTCATCAACGAGAAGAGAGATGCGCTCTAATATGCAATTTCTAATTTGTCCACAGAGGTTAGAATGGCAGTCAACAGACGCGCACAGAGAACTATGTCAATTAAAGGGGAAGTCTGCCGACGAATGCCAGAACTACCCGAGAGTAGCGGCGCGGGCTCACGGCCGGCTCCTAGTTTGCGGCACCAATGCATTTAAACCGTTATGCCGACGGTACGCGAGGCACCCACCCAACCATCACTTAGAAGAAATCGACGGATCAGGCCGATGTCCTTATGATCCTCAACATAATTCCACCGCAATTTTTGTTGGTAAGTTTATGCTTTGCATATCATGAAAAAAACACGTGACTAAAAACGAAACAAAGACCTAATTTTTGAGGAAGAATATTGATTTAAAACTGTTCCTTTTTATTTACAGATGGTCAATTATATACAGCTACAGCTGCCGACTTTTCTGGTACTGATCCGTTGATTTATCGAGAACCAGTAAGAACTGAACGTTCGGACCTCCGTTTGCTAAACGATCCCTCTTTCGTGGGAGCTGTGGCCTCTACCAGTCATGTTTACTTTTTCTACCGAGAAACTGCCGTCGAGTTTATGAACTGTGGAAAGGTACATTATTGGTTTATTTTTCTCAACGTTTTTGTTCTACCTATCCTAATAAACGATTTACTAATATCAAATACAATTTCAGGCAGTATATTCAAGGGTCGCCAGGATCTGTTTAAATGACAAAGGAGGCCCTCATACATTCAGCGATCGATGGACTTCATTTTTGAAAACTCGCCTGAACTGTTCAATGCCTGGAGAATATCCATTTTATTTCGACGAAATCCGTAAGTGAAATAATTCAATTTCGTTTTCAATTTATGGCTCCTGCTAAGGCTTCACTTTGTCCCCGAAAATTTAATCTATTCTATCAATATTATATTTCTTTTGGTAATTTTAACTAATTTAATATACTTATTTCAGAGGCTACCACTGAATTAATAAACGGAATGTATGGGAAAAGTAACAGCAAAAACGATATTATATACGCAGTATTTACAACTCCTCAGAATGCCATAGGCGGCTCTGCCGTATGTGCGTTTGCGATGCGGGATATTATTGACGCTTTTGAAGGATCATTCAAAGGTCAAGAAAGCATGAATTCTAACTGGCTACCATTGGAAAAAGAAAAACTACCCGAGAACAGGCCAGGCTCCTGCGTTGAGGATAGTAGAACTTTATCCGATTCTGCTGTCAACTTTATAAAAACACATCCTTTGATGGATAAAGCTGTCCCGTCTTTCCTAGCACGGCCCGTTCTCATTAGAGTTAGTCTGCAGTATAGGTTCTCGGCTATCGCGGTACATCCTCAAGTTCAAGCAATGAACGGGAACAAGTACGATGTCATGTACATCGGTACTGATGACGGAAGAGTTATCAAAGCAGTAAATGTAGCTGCTAACGAGGGCGACTTTGATGCCAGTGTCGACGAGTACAGCAGGAACCCTGTGAGGACTGCTGTGATCTCGGAAGTTCAAGTACTACCTCAAGGCGTGCCTATCAAACAGATGCATGTCGCACTTACTACAGAAAAGTTAATAGTCGCGTCTGGCGATATTATTAGAGCAGTCACATTATCCCATTGTGGAAGCGTGCAATCGTGCAGGTATTATTAAAATTTTCTTACATTTTTATACAAGCCGTGGGATTCCTCCCATGGAACAATCACCTTTTGCGTCAGTATTATGATATCTGTTTAAAGTTATCTGAGTAATGAAGTATTGACAATTATACGAAAGCGTGTATAATATTCTATCCATTGTTTTTATTACAATTATTAACAGAAACTCTTATTTTTTCAGAGAATGTGTCATTTTGCAAGATCCTCACTGTGCGTGGGATTCTAAACAACAAGTATGCTCTTGGGTTGGAAACAGGCAGTTCCCTAACCCTGAGAGATTTCTACAGAACGTAGAATATGGAAAGACTGATATATGTAATAAGTTGCCAGCCCTCTTGCCGGGTGACCGTCATAGCAATAGAAACCCGGGCACAAAGAAACCAACGCAGTCAGAATCTGAAATTCGACAGAAAACGGATGACATCCAAAACGAAATATTGATAGAAGTTGTTGAAACGAATGTTTTATCTGAGGAGAAAAGTACTAACAATAATAAACATGAGACAGGTAAATACCACATTATTGTGATAATATGTAAAATACCTTATTATAATAACTTGTTTTAGACGTTATTATGCGTAATGCGACGTGTGATTTGTAATGAATATGTTGTTTTCCCAGACTTGCTGACAGTGGAAGCTGCTGACGGCAACATCTACAGTGCACAAGCATTGCTCACCGCTGTGGTAGCGTCCTGTCTTGTCACCCTCATGGTGGGATTCGTCATTGGATATCTCTTCTCACGACGATTTCGCCACCCATTTTTTACCGACACCTCTCCGTTCAATGAACAACATAATCATTTAAACAGGTAAAAAACTATGAGTAAACAAATTAATTTTGTTAATTTCTTAGTAAATCGAGTTGATTTGGTTAATCTAATCTGAAAGTATTGACATTGGAGTTTTCCTTTACAGGCGAGTTTTTATGATTTCCAGAAGTGAGTCATAGTTGTAATCAAATGCTCGCAGAAAATTTATGTCACATCAAAGCCCATGCACTAGTTTTATAATTATTTTTACGTACCTTGTACAGATCTGACATGCTTAGACACAATGACTTGTTTCTGCACTACACATGTAAAATAATTATACATACAAACCGAACTTAATGAACAACATGCTAATGGTACAATCACATTAGCAACACTGTACAATACGGTTCTTATTGTAGGAGAATGCAATTATTTTTTGAACTTAACTAACAACGTAGCTAATTGAACTTTCTTTTTCAGATTAAGCCCATTGGAAACCCCTTTGAACGCTAACACGGCGTATATGCCTCGATCGAAAAACGTGAACATGGTGGCGAACGTGTGTCCCAAGCAGGACAACTTGCACCTCGAGCTCGGGAAGGAGCGCACGCTTGACTTGCGGAACTCCACCGAATCACTAGACAAGGATCTCAAGTGCGGCACCTTACAGAAGGTCAAAAAGACTTATATTTGAAAGTTACCTCAACAAACCGTGTATGGATCCATTGAAAAGTGATTGAGACGATAATACAGTATCGCGTGTGCCAAGTCTTGAAAACTTTCGACTAAGACAGTGTTTGTTTAATGTGATCGACTCAGTGTTGACTATGACTTGTGTATATAAATGTTCGGTCTCCTACCTGTGTGCAGTCTACTGGATATTCTTAATGGTTAACGTTGTTACAAGAAAACAGTGAATATTGCATTTAAAGTATGTACGAAAGAATGACTGTAAACATTTACGGAGTATAGGTAGTTATCGAGTATAATATATCTATTAGCACTGAATTTTAAATTGTTGTTTTACAGTGAAATCATAAAATGATATTGATTATATGTAAACATAACCATCTGGCACATAAATTAAGGACAACAATAAATCAGACTGATAGAACTCATTACCGATTGTAAATATTCGGCTTTAGCATTAGTTAGGAACAGTTTTTGTCACATTCCATAATCCTAAGTACTATAAAAAGGTGCAGCTAATGTAAATATAATTAAATGTGTATATAGCGTTATATTGTTACTATCAACAGCCATGGGGCTCAATGTATAGTGATTTGACATGGTCAAGTCATTTTAGCGAAATGAGAATTGTGTTACTAGCATGTGGAAAAATAAGGAACTCTGTTATCGTTTTTTGAAATGGGCACAAAATATATCAATGTTTTACATACCATTTTAAAAGCAACGTATTTATATCAAAATTTAGGAATATGTATCGCCCTTGTTCATAAAATATCAGTATCGACATAGAATTCCTTATAACACACATTGAGAGTAGCATTTATTCTGAATGTATATTATTGAATATAAAATATCAGTTGACTGAATATCAATGTATTTTAATTTCGTTAGGCACGTTTATTTTTGCAGTAAGTAATTGTTACAAATGTGAAAGAGAACATACTTATTTCGACTTTCGGATGAATAGTTAGGCTTTGCAATAACAAATATTGCAGTTTACCTATTATGTAGTTCTTTATATTAAAAATGTTCCTCTACAGCTACTGAGCCAAGGAAGAACAATTTTTATATTTAGTTAAATTTAAATCTAATTATGCCAGTTATTAAAATTCTGCAGAATAGTATTATGAGCTGTAGTAAAGTAAAACTATAAATTTTGTTACAATATAAATCATAATATAATTATTATAGCATATATTGCTGTGCTAAGTGCATAGTGCCTTGTAGGTTGCCAATTTAGTGCCTAATGTTATGTAGGATACACTTTGACAGAGAAAAATATTTATTTGTAACTTTAGAATAATTCTGAATTATTTGTTCTCTTCAATTACATACTCAATGCCAGATCAAGTATGCTTGACTTGTTATTAATATGTATTAGGACTTATTTTATGCGGAAATATCGATTTCACTATATTTAAATTATATATTTGACCTATATGACATAGTATTGATATGGTTTGAAATACCTATTAGGCTGAAATTACCACCAGACATTTTAACAATGAGCTAGTATTCCCACCGTAAAACTATCAAAGTCTCTTAATTTAAGCGAAGATTAAAATACTATATATCTATTTCTGTACATACAGTTAAATAAGCAGTAGAGAGTATGAATATACTAAGTGATTTGTCTATGTACGTATAAATAAAGTGAGTATACAAAATATTTCCTTTCGAGATGGTTAAGTGTGTGATGAGTATAATTTATACCTTTTGGATAATGTTATGTCAAATACTGTATTATCATGAACACAATATCAATAGTACTCACTCAAAAAATATGTTTTATTTATATTTTTTATATCATAATGCTGGCAATTATATACATTTCAGTACTAGAGGAGAAAATATAAGTATTAAAACATTACAAAATAGTTTTATTGTTGATCCAATTTTATGTAGGTATAGGATGCGGACATGCAGATGCAGCCTCAAAATACGTCTTATTTTTTTTCAATACCCTCACTCAGTTCTTTTAACTATCAATACTTGACATAGAAGTGGCAAGATCAAACCCAAAGCAATATTGCTGTACAAGTACTGCTTCATCTGGTAAAATTATATGTGATGGTAAAGACCACAATTTAATAGAATCATGGATATTGAACATGAATTACCTTTTCCATAAATAAGATAATGGATACTAAGCAAAGAATAAATATGAAGGGAGGAGAGTTATTGTTTAACAATTGTTTTGAACCAAGAGGTTAAGAACTTTTACTTTAGTAGAAAACGAATAAATATTTAATCAATTATAACAAGATAATATATGAAAACAGTTTATTTTGTCCTCTTATACTATAAATTAATATTACAATTCAAAAATAATGATATCAATAGATACAAAACTCTCAGTTTAACACTCATACACAATATAATGTTAGACAATCTTACTACTATCCAATCCTTTCCATATGAAAGATTATCATGGGTCTTCTTTATCAAGATAATTAATGTAATTACATAAAAACTGTCTCTTTTCAATAGCATTTTGAACAATGCTAGTGTTAATAGTAACAGGATCTTCACAAGTTACAGCCTCCTCTTTAACTTCGGAGCACCCTTCATGCATCAGTATAAAATTGTGTAAAATGCATGCTGTAGATATAATCAACTGAACAGATTCAGGCTTTACTATATCAATATGATTCAACTTCCTGAACCTCTCCTTCATTATTTCAAATGCATGACCAATGTAGCTCCGAGTTTTCCAATGTATTTCATTGAATTTCATCTCCTCACTTGTCAGTAGTTCTTCACTTGAGAATGGTGTAATAAGGTTTTTCCGCAACTTATAATCAGAATCGCCCAGTATGTGATTCTCAAACTCAACAAAGTTCTTCAATTCTTGTGCTAAAGGGCTCTCTTTGAAGACCTTGCTTTTCTTTGTCTTTCCCACTTCACTTACATGGATATCAATGAACATGAGAGACTCATCACAAACTGCTTGTAGCAGCACAATGTCTGGTTTATCTTTTTTATTTCTTTTAGAACCCACTTTGAAACGGCAAGCATCAATAAATCCTACACAGTTAGGGAATTTAAACCTACTATTTACCTTTATCCTTGTAATGTGCTGTTCCTCCACTGAGGGCCATGTTATAAAATTATATCTCTGTTCTTTGAGATGAGTAGCTATTTCATGGAATATGTAGCTTACAGATGATTTGTGCATACCAAACAGGTTGCCTACATCATTATAGGAACAGTCACTCACCAGTAGCCACAGAAATACATGCACTTTCTTTTCAAGAGATATGATGCCAGGTTTCACATAGTTTTTCAAGAAGTTTATGAGTGCCTAAAAAAAAACATTTAATATTAATATAATATAACACAAGAATATCGCAAAACTGGCAGCCAGCCATAGACCAGGATAGAGAAATATGAAAAGAGTAGAAGAAGGGACTTAGCCTTGCAATGGGACAGTCTTGGCTTAAATTATAAAAATAATTACAGTTATTACCTGAACAGTGCTTCTTCTCATTTTAAACTTTACTATATAATCTTCATCAGTAAAGTTACGTACTGTGTTCTCATAAAATCCCTTAATTCGGCGGGTAATAGGCGCTAAACTGGGACATCGATTGTCTCCCGACTGGGACGCTTGATGAAATTCTTTCGGTAATGTTTTATAAAACGTATTGATATTCTCATTGTTTTCGTTAACTATATTAGCTACTGCAACCACTAATCTGTTTATTGTACAAACATTGTCGTTATCCAAAAACATGTTCATCATAAATTCTTTTTGAAAGTTATTCATTGTAGTGTTGCAGTATACCGACTACAATTACACTTAGCTCAGTAATACGTATAACAGTTTTAAGTTATTCAAGTACTATTAAATTAGAAATATAATTTCACACAAATAGAAAAACTATTTTGTTTACAATACAAGGTTTACACACTTGAAAATGACATAAGAAATAGTGTATCCAGCTTGTCAGTACTTTGACATAATAGTGGCTGATAGTGGTGTGATGCCCTTAGGCCCTTATGTTTAGTTTTAGAGCTTTGATCATTGTTAATCTAATCACCATATTGGCAAAGATCTACATTCGATTCATTACAAAAATTACCCTTTAAAATTTAAAGTGGTTTAATAAATATGACTTCTGAAATTAAACGTACTTTCAACGTTTTTAAGCACCCATTTTATCGCCAAAACTTGCTAAGCAACAATAGCCTTTGTGAAATTTTTGTTCGAACATCTCTAATAGTGATAAAATTAAATTAAATTCGCTAAGCAAGAACCGATAATCCCTTCTAATGGTTACCTCTGAATACTCCGATTCTGAAGAAAATAATATTAATCTGTCACTGTCACACTGTCATTGGACTCATTGGCATTGAAGAACAGCTGACTTGCACGTAGGAGTCGGCCGGCACATTGATTCGTATTATAATCGATTTTGTTTGTTGCGGCAGTCTGGTTTTTTTGACAGACACTTATACAACAGGATACACTTTCTTGATACTACATATTTTTAGGCTTTAAGACAACAAGTTGCTTATGTTTGAGGCACAAAGTTACAATCATAAATTGATTTGGTAACACGAAAGCACATTTCAGCCGGCTTGTATAGAATAGTCGACAATATTCGACTGAAAAGCTTGCCTACTAATAAGCGACAGAAACCTTCAGCAGTGGAAGCAGTAAATACATGAATCGCCTTGTATAAATAAATCAAAATTCTTCTTAAACAATTAATTCGTAAGCGACATCTAATTAAGCCAATATCAATGGCTAATGATGTCGCAATGTTCTTTACTGGAGAGGAAAGGTAAGTGATAATTAGCAATCCTAATATTAGTTAATAAAGTAAATTTAAGAACTAACTCTCAAACCATGCTCAGTAAATATTTATTTTGGGTTTTATATCTAGGTAAACTCTAAATGCTCTGCTCTGCTAGACCCTTATATAATTCTCTAACCTATAGTCCTTGTTTCTCATTACCACCAGTGCTTTTCTTTATTACACTTTTCTTTATTTTCATTCCTGTGGTTTTATTAATAATTTAAAATGTAACCCTCTTGATAATGCAGTTGAGTAAAAAGCCCCAAAATGTCAGTGCATTTTATAAACTATCTGTGCCCAATTTCAAGGTCAATTCTGAAACTGTTATCGTCACATAATCTATATTATTATGTTCCTAAATGTGACTAGTACTTATGACATTTTCGTTACTATAATATAAGCAACATTATGTAGTTTATAAGCAACATATAAATTCCCAAAAACTGGTTTAAGGTTTTTACCTCTTAGTACAAATGTGTATTTTATACCAAATATATTTTGAAAAAACCCAATATCAGTTTATAAAACCAATACGAAGGCAACTGTTCCATGAATAGCTATTAAATCCTAAAATTCCAATACTAGAAATAATGATAACCATCTGTGATTTCATTGTTATTACTGTGAATTAAAATTATTTTGTTATTTCAGCTATAAAGGTGAAAAGCTAATATATCCGGCTGCATCAAGAAACCAAGATCCAATTTTGCAGGTTTTAAAAAGGTTCATTATATGTGATGCTGATAATATTGAAGATGAAGAAAGTCCATTATTTTTAGAAATAGCATCAGGTTCTGGTCAACATGTAGCTCATTTTGCTCCTAATTTCCCAGGAGTCAGGTTCCAACCAACTGAAGTGGATGATAGTCTGATCGGAAGTATATCTTATTATGCCAACCACTGCAAAACAAAGAATATACTGACTCCAATGCTTATTGATATATGTAATAATTTGTCTGCTTATGGATTTGAAGAAAATAGTGTTGACTACATGTATAATGCCAACATGATTCATATTAGTCCCTATGCATGCACTGTTGGTTTATTTGAAAATGCAGGAAATTATTTAAAGCCTGATGCTCTTATGATAACATATGGTCCATATAGCAAAGATGGTCAAATAACTCCTGAAAGTAATGTACAGTTTCATGCTTCTCTTAAAGCAAGAAATGCTGAATGGGGCATTAGAGATATAACAGATCTTATTAAATTAGCAGAAACAAATAACTTGTCTCTTATGGACACTGTAGAAATGCCTGCAAATAACAAGACTTTAATATGGAAAAAGAATTAGAATTAATTTTTCTGATCTGATTGATACTACCTTAATGTATTCATTATACAAAATGAAATTAATCTATTTATGTTGTTTTTATTTGACATCATCTTTAAAACATTACCACCATACCATTCATATCTAAAATCACTCAGTAAGACACCAGACCAGACCTTACCCTATAGGCTATCAATCTTTGATATAGTTTGCGTACACTAGATCCGTTACGATAGCCGTTCTGACAATATTATAAACGGGAAAACCATTAATAATTCCTTCTATTTTTTTCTTTAAGACTCATTATACTCATGCATAGTGTATATTTATAATTATGATTTTGAATAATTTTATAATTCGGAACTGAAAGTTACCGAAGCCAAAGCCATTGCCAAGCTTAAATTGTTTTTTAATAGTTGTCACTGTCAAATCAAATTATGTCAGGTTATATTTTTGTGTATGAGTTTGAGTTTGGAAAATAAATCACTGTACTTGCATGCTGTTATCATAACAATTGTTGAATTATAAAATACTTACAAAATGGCTAAACGTCCGGCTTCGGAAGCCTTTGAAATGGAAACCGAAGTGCTAAAGAAAACGGAAGGTAAAAAGCACTCATTGGATTCTGATGAAGAGGATAGTGGTGCTGAGGAGGAGAAGACCAACGTTCTCCATGCTGATGATATCGAGGGAGAAGAAGACGGCGAGGGTGGAATGGAAGGTGAAGTGAGTACTTATAACTTTTTTTATTCTTGCACCTGAAGGCTGCTTAGGTAACGCGGGTAACGCCTAGTTGCTATTAAAGAAGTAAACTGATTGGTAGTGTTTTAATGGATTTGTATAGTCAAGATCATTCAATAAGGTTTAGAAATCGGCACTTGTATTTACCATATTGACTTACAAGCACTGGTGCTATTATTATTATACAAACTACAGATATTGATATCAGATATTGCAGGTACCAATATGCAACATTTTCACAATCAATATACCTATATTTTGCAGATAACTATCACCCCATTCAACATGAAAGAGGAACTTGAAGAAGGCCATTTTGATAATCAGGGCCATTATCACTGGAAGAAAGAAAAAGAGATCAAAGATGGTTGGCTTGACAACATTGACTGGGTCAAAGTTAAGGGGAGGCCTGAAGATAAATATAAAGTCCATAAGGATATTAAAGGTCTAGGGGATGAATCTAGTAGTGAAGATGAAGAGCCAGAAGAAAAGTTTGTATTGTTGGACAATTACAAGGAAATCTTACAACACATGAAACCAAGAGAAACTATTGCCAAAACCCTTCAAAGGCTTGGTAAGTATTCAAAGTGATACTACCCTTGATAGTATGCTATACAATGATAATTTAGATAATTTGCTTTTTATGTTACATAATAATGATGTAACAATTTTTTTATTTACAGGTGCAAGCTCAAAAATATCAAGTGCTGAGCGCTGGAAGCGGAAAAAAGCAGGCATTGTTGATGAGAACAGTAAAATTGTTACCAGAGTAACAGAACTTGCAAACCAAATCTTAACTAAATTGGGAAACATGGACATTTATCAAGAAACATATGAAAAGATCAATAGTTATGTTAATAAGCATGACAAAAACAAGGAAGATGCAGACTTGGATATGTATGCCGATGATTTTGACCAGAAAGAGAAGAATGTATTAGAGAATCCTAAAGCTGAAGGAGAGACAAGTGGTGCCAAAGATGAAGAAGAACAACCAGTTGTGAAATGGGAGTTCAAGTGGAATCAGAATGATGAGGACATATCAGGACCACACACAACTGAGCAAATGCAGAAATGGTCAACAGATGGCCACTTTAAAACTGGAGTCTGGGTCAGAAAACATGGTGAAGACAGCCAGTTCTACACATCTAACAGAATAGATTTTGAATTATATTTGTAGATTTTAAGGGGTTATGATTATGAAATAAAACAAAATTCCGTTTTAACTTTTAAACATATTTTTTTCGACTCTTAAATAACTTATCAGCAAAATTATGAATATTGATATCTGTCAATAACTTAGCTATTTGATTAATAATAACAATAAATAATGTAATGACTTGAACAATCACAAATTGTGATATGGATGTCCCAATCTCCAGCCAGCTTCCAACATTTTTAACATTGTATAGTAGCTGTATCCCCATTATATTTGAATATATTAGAACAATAATTATTAGGTAACCTGTTGGTGCCTGAAACAATAAAATGGATAAAATTATTTTCGTTCATTGCATGAATTATGAAACTGTGCTAGGTACCCTCCTTTGATTCCGAAATCGAGCAAGTACATAAACAAATTACCTCAGTTAAATGTTGAACAGCTCTAAAACTGCAAGCAACACTCAAAAACGGAGCCATAGTTTTCAACAATATGAGTGCAGTTATCACAAATGGCTGGAATGATGTAATAAAACATGTCACCCATCTCACTTCAAACGAGTTCAGTGACGCTATGTTACCTGTTCCAAAGAAGGCTAAAATAATATACAATACCTGAAGTCGGAGTTAAGGAAATATTAGAAAGTAAAACAAACTCTAACATTTAGAGAGTACCTACCATATAAAAACTCTTAAGCCGCAGTCGCCCCTAACGTATAGTCGGTAGCCATCAAACTGTACATTTTTATTAGGCGAGATGGAAGGAGTTATAGAAATACAATCAACTACGTATCGCAAGTTTATAGTCTGAGACCGAAAACGTTTTGGTGTGACTGTTGCCGTAAAAATTATCTGGTTACTAAAGATAGGACAGAAGTTAATTTAAAAAGGATACGAAAAAGAAGGCTCTTCTAAAATCTTGACTGCTTATTTCTCTTTCCATTGTTATTATCGATTTCTTCCCTCGATGTTCGTCTCCTTCAAAAGTTGCTTCAATAAGCTACAAAACAGCAACAAATTATGTTATAATACAAAAGTCATTAAAATTAAAACTCACTCGTATAAATTAAACATAGGAATATGATTTACCTTGAAACTTCTGACGGGGAGTAATCTAAATTCAATAAATATCCAGCATAATAAATTGAATATCAAGGTAACCATGAAAAGTCCTTCATGAGAAACAGATAACAGAAGGTAGATATTTAGTATAGAAGTGTTGATGGCTATTAGGCGACAAACAAGGCGTTTTGAAAATGATAGAGGTAACCCCAAAGAAATTCCTGAAAGGTAAAAGTTTTTAGTTGTTTTTTATATATTAAGTAATACCATGAAAAAGCAGTCGGAAAAGGAAACTGAGAAATTAGTTGTGCGTTTATTTTTTTAAACTATATAAGTAAAAATTGATAAAAGCTGGTTCACTAATGTGACTTTCAGAGTTAGCACGGCGATTTGAATAAGAAAGCAGTAGGCCAAAGTCCCAATTTCCAATTTATTAATTGCTTCCAAAATAGCATAACAATATTAATAGAAAAATACCTGCTGTAAGCCATGACAATGTTTGATAGAAATGTGATACTGGAGTCCCTTCTTCAAATCTCTTAGACTGTACATAAATATTTTGTAGCGATAAAACCAGTAATATAGCTTGTATAGCAGTTAATACAACTTCTCGTTTACTTTCGTTTCTACTATGAAACAATGGCAGTACTATTTTTTGGATGTAGAAAATGATTGTTAGCAACCAAATGGCACCTGCAGTAATACTGAAAGAGATATGTTTTTAGTGATTAAAGTATATATCTTTATTTTTCTGTCTGGATGAGTTCTCATGTGAGGTAGCATCTTTAGTAGCGAGATGTTGCACTACAGTGGGCGTAGTAGTGTCTTGCGTGTACAACAGCTACAGACATGGAGGCTTACCGGCACCTCCTAAATTAAAACAGAGTTGAAGCAAGATAGCGCAATTTATAGCGTAAACACCACCTCCTACAGAAGACTGATGTACTACTACATCAGTCTTCTGTAGGAGCTGGTGTTTTAATAAGCACTCAAGTTATAATATTATACTTACACTTGTTCAATAAAAACGTCTTTTCCAATAACAGGCATAAATGAAAAAATACTGAGTAACAAACAGCTAATGGGCCACAAGGTAAGTACAGGTTTTGATAATTGGCGTCTGGCTGAAGAAAGAAATGGCCATAATCCCATACCCAACAGGGGCACACTCAACATCCATCTATATGTAAACGACAGGCCCTGGAATAAAACAGTACTTACATTAGTAAAAAAATAATTAATCATTATGATGTAACTACTTGTTATTGTTCAAAGGTTTCGGCACCACCTCAGTTCTATTGTGGTGGGTGTGAAAACGTAATAGCGCACTACATGGCATAGAGCGTCTTCTCTTTTCTACGCGCAATAACCTTACTATAATTTGTAGCGATAGGTCCGCTGGTCAATAATTTGTGATTGTACTTACTAATGCTAATGATCCCAGAGTATAAAACAAAATTTGTAATAACAGGCCTAAGATATTTCTGCGCTTTGGTAATTGTTTATATCCATTTAGGGATGATAAGGCATACCACCATAAAAAGATAGGCATCAAAGAGTATAAGTGATATTGTACTGGTAGTTGTTGTGCTAGAACAAAAACAAAAATCATTTATCATAGCAACATATACTAAGATTCATATCATTTTGACTATACATACCATGTATTAAATAGACTGCAATTAAGCATAAACAACCGAAAATTATATTTATAAAATTAAATCTCAACAGTGCTGGTTTTGATAGGGAAAAACTCTTCAAATTTGCTGGGCCTGTAGCCCTAAACAGTTTTTGTTCTGACAATACTTTGAAAAGGCATGCTATCCATCCCAAGAACGACAAAGTGACTAGAATAAGAAGTGGTTGTTGATAATAATTGTGATAGTATTGCAGCCCAGACAGACTGAGCTGTATAATTTCTTCACTCAACATAATTAATTTCTCATAATCCTCTTCTTTGAGTAATTTCTCTGTGAATTTGATAAGTTCTTCATATTTTTCTTTACTAAATGGTTTATAAGGTTTGTATAAGTATGTGATGGCATTCTCTTCTACATCAAGTCTTTTCTTATTGTATTGTGATGCTAATTGTCGGCTGTTACTGTAAATAGCTTTGGCTTTATTTGACAAAGTCATGTTCAATAATTCAGAGGTAAGTTTTCCCTGAAAGAGTAACAAGTCTATTAGCGATTGTCATTCTAATGGAATATGGTAATTCTATACATCAATGGACTTCATAAACAATGATAAAACAAGTGTGTACTGAAACCAAGTAATAAACATAGACTACTTCTGACTCTATGGCTATTAATAACAATACTTACTTTAGAATTAACAGGTACAGGAATAGAGAGTATAGTAGACATAAGTGGGGATAAATCAACTTGATTGATATCAAGCCTGTTTTCCAAGGACATGCCTTTCGTCTCAGGGTCTGGTTTAAACTCTCCTGGACGATTCACACCAGAGCCCCATATTACATAGGGTGTTTTAGTTTCATGATCATCACCTGCTCCATGTGATCCTGTAAATAAACCAAAGACATTTAAGCAGAACAAATTATTTAATTCTTAATTTTATAAAAATACTACTACACTGATGATATGTGAGACATTTAACTTTGCATGTTTATTAATAACATCAAGTAGTAAAAGCTGTAACAGTCCTGTTTTTGCCTGTAACCTAAATTATAACATATTTATGTAATTGTGCATGTGAATTAAATGTCTGTGAAACCTATACAACCTATACAATTTCTTAGTGTGGAAATCGTTATTAGGAAAATAATAATACCTTGCTGTAACTTTGTCTTCAATCAGAATCAGAATCAAAGCACGGGTAATGACAATTTCCCTGGTAATTTTCATCTAATATAGAAAATATTTGTATTAGGTATTTCCAATTCATTTTAATCACTCTGAGAACTCATGAAACTGAACTCAAACTTGTATTTTAGGGTGGGTATGGTGAACCAATGACACGCAACAAAATAATGTGGGCATGCAACTGATTACTACATTCAATATGCACTAAAAAAAATGTGTAATTAAGCTACAAAGAGCTCCATAAAAGCTTTTTAGATAGGAGAGAGGACATCCATGGTCCATTAAAAAATTACATGTTGACGCTCATAGGTTTGCCTTTGCTTCTCTGTTTTAGGGCAAATTGATAGTTAATGTCCATCAAGTACACCTTTGAGATAGCTATTAAACTTACCCCAATCTGTCATTCCATGATCTGATGTCATTAGGAATGTTGTCTTGCCATCATCACCATAAAAATCTCTAATAAGTTTTTCCATTTCTTGTATGCCTTGATCAACATGACTCAGGGTTGTTAAGAAATTCCTGAGATAAAAGTAAAGTATAAAGATAATGGTTTAGCTATTATTCAAAGAATTCTAATCATAACTCTCAGAATTGAGTTTTTTTCAATACCTGAAAGTTATAGCTTTCTGAATTTTAATTTACAGAAGAAACACAAAAGTGGATTGGATAAAGGGATAGTAAATCCCAGGCAATCTTAAGATTCAATATGACTTACTATTTATTTTACTCTTGGTTAAGTTTTCTAGTTTGACAAAAAATAAGTTTTCTATTAATGTTTGTTACTTACAGTGTCCTTGGTTTATGTGTATGCCCAGCAGTATCAGTTCCCAAAAGATGCAAGAAGAACACAATTTTCTTTCCAAATAACTTTCTTTCAAGACCAACATCATGCTTAGCATTGTGAAAGAATTGTTTAACATTGTCAAACACCCATGCATCAAGCAATGTTGTATTTTTATCTGTACTAAAACTTTGGTCATATGGGTCAAAATCATGTACAATAATATGATCATCAATGTTTGCCTTTGTAAATATATTCACTATGTCATAAGTACCCCAACACCAAGTATATGATGTTTGATTAAAAACTGAATCAAAATCAACAGGGTTTTCTTTCCAGCCTTTAGCAATGGCAGAAGGATCTTCATAGAAGCCTGCTATCACTGCCACATGCCCAGGTCGTGACTCTGTAGGCACCTGGGTGTGACTTATACCCCACCTGCCTACAGAATTTGCTACAGACCTGGAAATATTTTTTTTTAATAGTTAAATATATTATATTAATAATTATGTCAAATATCCCTTAAATAAATTACTAACCTTAGATAAGGCATTGTTGTATAGTTTACGAACGATTCGGCTCTTAGTCCATCTACTACAAAAAGGACTAGTCGGTCAGCCAATTGATCATGTTGTGGCTGATAAGGATCTACATTTTTTACAATCGGCGATTTAAAATATATGTCAAAGATAGAAAACAGAAAAGTTACATGAATAAATATCCCGAAGACGAACATTCCTTATCTCTGAAAAGCAAGATTTTAAATAATTCACACTATCAAAGTTTTGTAAAAAGATTATTTTATTATTTGAAGATCGATCGATCATTACATTATTAATATTACACCAATATTGACAAAATCATATTTTTTTTTTACTTTTTTAATTCAGTTACACTATTAATAATGTTTACAAAAACTCCAACAACCGGCGAAAAACACAACTTGAAAGACAATATAATATGCAGACTGCCTCGTATTGTGTTTGTTTCTCGTACTGACAATTGTCAAGTCTGACATTAACTGTCAAATGTTTATGTCATTCAAGATACTTTTTTACGGCTTCGAGTTAATGTCTGAAGGCTCTCGACATGATCAGCAGACGAGGGCACCGTCGAATGCCAACTATGTTAGTAAAGGCAGATTAAAAGTTTTTTCAACGTAACCCCATTTTGTGTCCTACTCATAGATGTAGAATGCTAGGTCTGTCTGAGTTTCAGTTAATCAGCTCATTTTGTCACAGTCTGCAACTAAACATAGGACTTTCCCCTTTTTTTTGACTCCGGGCTTTACTATCCCGACTAATTTATTTCCATACTTCACGTAATAAAAATACATTATTTATTATTTATATTAAAGTTAAATATAAACTTCATTTGAAAAACCAGAATAAAAATAAAAATTCTATAAACGAATCAACCTTCTCTAGAATAACCTGTCGAATAAGTGTGTATGAATCAAAGTATGTACACTTATGTGAGAGGCTCCTCAGCATTTTCATCCATTTTACTATCACTTCCTCCAGCTGTCAATAAATCATACAGGTCTTGTTCCTGCACCCTTCGTAAAGTTTCTAGTAGCTCGTCAGTAGGTGTCTTCTCAGGTATCTTCGGCTCTGGAGTGATACCCAACAACCTGTAAACTCTACGAACTTGTCCAACGCTGAGCCAACCTCGGTGACCTGGATCAAAACTTTTCACAATTGCTTGCAAATGTCTGGATCAAAATAAAATATCTAATTAATAGTAAGTTTCGGTTAAAATTCAACACGCCAAGTTTTCGACACTCGTAAAGGACTCGTAAACCTATATGATACTTCCCGTGATCTCAGAATCACGTTTTTGCTGAATCATATATTAAATAAAAAATGTTTTTCTTTAGCTTATTTGCACGGAAACCTTAGTGTCGCAAATCAGACTCGTACTTAACCGGTTTCTTTTTCAGGTACGTATATTGAAATACTTACCGATATATAAATTACATGGTAAAATAAGTAGGCTATCAAATGGAACTATTTTACATCTTAAAAATGTAAAATAAAAATATCTACCTCTCTTTATAGAGTACCGGTGGAACACCAATGCCAGCACGAAACAGCATACAGTCATCCAACAATCTCCATACGGAATCCAGAGGATGTTGTGTTCTGTCGGCTAATATTTTTGTCAAAATAAACCTCATAAGCTCTGGAATACGATGCTCACGTAAATAAATTTCTGTGTCAGCGACTCTAGATAATATCCGTTTTTTACGTTCCGAAACAATTACAGATTGTTCTTTAGAGTCCTCTATAAGGCATTTGCAAACGGATATTGGTTCCAAAATGGAGTTTTGTGAGGGATCTTTTGACTGGCACACAAACATTTTCTCTAGATCATCCATTGTAAGAAAAAATGCAAAATTGGTTACAGTAAATATTATAAAACAACAAATCAATTACAACATTTTTGTTGTATAAATGTATAGTGACGTTGCCATGAAAAACTTTAGGAAAACTAAAATGGGATTTTGAAGTTGTCATCGTAAAGTCAACATTTTAACTTTATTTTTATTTTATCAGGCCGGTTTTACAGCGGTTTTTTTTTTCATGATTTCGTTCTCCAACTGAGTTTGGCGAGTGACTGTCGGGTTGGGACTTTGGGACATAGACGATTATATGTACATTTATACTATAAACCTAAAATATTTACGAACATATATAGGCAAGCTTAAAATAATGTATCATTAAGTTTGTCCGCATCATTGCCGACCGGGGGTGCGCACATAAGGCTGGCAGCATTGCCACATTAGATGGCAATGCTTATCCTCTGTGCAAGGTAAAAGGACAATAATATATTTAGACTGTGGTAAAAGCCAGTCTTTGGGTCACGAGAAGTGTAAACAAGTCGTTTTGCAAGGTCTTTGAAAAGCGTTTCGACCCCAAACGGGTCAAACAAATAACATCTTCTAGGTAACTATATTTGCGCCGTTTGAGGTTCTCAGCAGCCGCAACAGCACCGCTAGCACAGCTCGACGAACCGGGAAGATGAGATGGTAATGGTTGAGAAGATATAATAAGTTACCCAATAATTTAAAAGAGCAACTATTAAAACTATTTAAAAAACGGCTAACCCACTTGTTGATACATAAATGTTATTTATCTATCAACGATTTTTTAATCGACATATTATGATAGTTTCCTTATCTTTTGATTCTGAACGTATTGGCCGTCTCTTTATTGTCGTCTGACGTCACTTGTGAAAATATGACGGAAACGTTTTCCGTCACTTGGCGTACAGATAGTAAAACTACAATTTTATTTTCAAAAATAAAAGCATACTTATCACACATAATAGCATCTCATACGCATATTGTATAGTAGAAACTAGAAAAAATAAATCACTACCATATTTTCAAAATTAAATTTTGATCCCCGACATAATTTATAGAATGTACAAGATACTTAATTATCATTTATTAAGGCCCCAGAACACAATGGCCCATGCGTGGCCACTACAGGCCATTTCCATTGCGTACAATGAGCAATGGTATAATTGTGATGGCGGAAAATTGTCGCATCGTGGTGCGCAATCGGGGAGTTTTCGTTTTCTGAATGTTTTTTGGGCACACTTTAAGGTTAAGAACTCACGGAGCGATTTCTTACCGCACCCGCAGCGGTTGCGGAACCGTGATTTTTTTCTAAACTCACGAAACCGGTTATTCGCGCGGTCCCGCAGCCGCTCCGGTTGCGATCATCGCCCGCCACGTTTGCGGGCAACTATCGCAACCGCAGCGGCAGACGCAAGACCGGCCTCTGCGCCACTGCGATCGCCCGCCAATCGACCGCAGAGCGCGCGGGCGAAAACCGCAGAGCTTGCGGGCGACCGCGGCTCGCGCGATTCTACAAGTTTCCCGCCGGTGTCGCGGATGCCGCAAACAATCGCACAGTCTGCGGGCGTAAACCGCGTCGTGAGTTGTGCTTTTGTTTTTTACATGTAAATCTGCTTTCTACAGAGTCTGCGGGGCCGCCACCGCGGCAGGCGCGGTAAAAAATCGCTCCGTGAGTCCTTAGCGTTAAGGTGTTTACACAATCGGCCTTAGTTTAGTTCGTCACCGGCCGCCACAGAGTAATTTGTAATATACTTTGCCGGCCGCTGACCGGGAGTGACTGACTGACTTTTGTGTTGCGTACTATTGGCGTGGCACGAGGATTTATTTGAATAATTAATGCGATACTTTCTAAATATTTTGACTATCTGTATACTGTTCGTGACGTTGAAATAGGTACACAACGAAGTGTATCAGGAATTATTATTGATTTCAAGTAATAACAGACAATTTTTGATAATATTTTTTATAGTTCATGGTAATATTGGTATGCACTGCTACGGTTCACACCATAACAATAAGAACCCTGCCGAGTCACATCGGACATCTAAATTCCACGTCCATCGCTGCATCGGCAAGTGGTTTGCGAAGCAGCAATGATCCATGCGCCATCATGTGAACACCAAGTGATCGTGGCCTACAATTGTGCATTGCAAAACGTGGCCCATCACCGGCCATTGTGTACTGGGGGCTAAGTCCTGACCAAAATAAGTGGATAGATTGCGTTACCATAATATATGTAAAGCTGAATACTAAGTAATTTAATAGGTAGATGCTGAATCTACGTGCAATTAAATACGGGGTTTTTAGTAAAGGTTTTATACGGCATAAAAATGAGCATAAATGTAGATATTTCTTGTTTAGTTTCTGTTCAATAAATAATTAAAAAAGAAAAATGAGACTAAACAATTACATTTAAATGTAAGTATAGTTTAACAAAACACATAATTTAAAAATAAAGTAGGTAAGTACCTAAATCAAAATTACTGAATTCTTTAGTTCAGTAATGTTTACCTACTTGCTATCTTTAGAGCTTATGGATGACGTATATTTGCTATGCTTTTTACGTGTAATTCCAGCATTCAATAACTCATAAAGTTCCTCCTCTTGAGCTACTTTAAGCCCTTTTAAAACCTCATCAGTGGGAATCCTTTCCTCTAAATCATCTTTTAGTGTCAGACCTAGTGTTTTAAATGCCCTGCGGACTTGTCCAGCAGAAAGCCACCCTCGCTGTCCCGGATCAAAGCTTTTAACCACTGCTTCCAAATGCCTGAATAATAAAAACAAAACCTTTAAAACTATCGATACCTACTTCTGTAAAATATAATACTTCATAGTCCATCGGCTTTTAAGTCTTTATTGAGAAAAGAGCACTAAAGCACTTTGCTAAGTTCAAATATCACATTTTTATTAGAATAAGTAAAATCACCTGTCTTCATACACTACTGGCGCTTGTCCAAAACCAGCACGATACAACATACAATCATTTATGAGTTGTTCAGCGTACGCAATTGGGGTTTTCCCCCTGTATGCTAATAATTTTGTGAGCAAAAACCTTAAAAGCTCAGGAATACGTCGCTCGCGCAAATAGTTCTCAGTTCTAGAGACTGTCGACAAAATTAGCTTCTTCCGTTCTGAAACAATGACCTCCTCTTGCGATTCACTCCCCAATATACATTTACAAAGTGATATAGGCGGCGGTGAAGGTGGAACTGGCCCTAAGTCAATTTCAGGCATCTTTCCTTCAGGTTCTGAAGCATTCTGTTCTTTTCCTGTAGTATCCGACATTTTTTAATCAAGGCAAGGTACGATTTTATTCGCAGTAGTTTGATAAATATGTCAACCCGAGTTACTGTTCCTGTGATCTGTCAAACCATAAAAATATTGTTTCATTTTGATTCATAATTTAAAATAATTATGTTCTTTTTGGCAACCTTGTTAAACATAGAGGATCTAATCTGTTGGATAAAATTAACCTGTCATAATAATAGATACCGTACTCCTCCGAACCTTTTGCAGAATTAGTAGGCCTGAGAAACGGCCAACATTTATTTTCATCCCCATTTTTTTTCATTGGAAACACGAACGAAGTCACGGTAATATTATCTATACAGTATTCTAACTTCATATAAACGGACGACGCGCGAGCTTTAAAATATATATTTATACCTACGCGCTCTGATCTCGGTCATTCTCGGTATACGCTCGGTATGCTACAGTCGGGCGTGCCGCAGTGACGAACGGACGGAAAACGGGCTTTTTGTTTTTATTTGCATGAATTCGTGCGAAATGCGGATTTTCTATATACACCCAAATATAATAATAAAGCATTAGGTACACCTCAGTCAAGGCGCAAATATTTTCAGTCTTAAAATAAGACCTATTTGTTATAAAGTCACATACAATACTTACATAATCATGGCTTTTTAATTAAATTTTTTAATAAAAAAAACGACATGCATTTTTATTGAGCACCTTTTATTAAATTCCCAAGGTATTTTATGTAACCATACTAATATTTAATTATATTGTTAAGTTAGGTTTCCGTGTGGTGTCCGGATATAAAGAATAGCACGACCCCATATCCTCCACTGGGTGTCGTAAAAGGCGACTGATGGACCTTAAGACCCAGTGCACTGTACCAAGCACCTTGGGTCACCCGAATGGTGGCGGGTAAACAACCAACAATCGCATTCCCAAAGAGGGTTAGTGTCAGGCAGGCGGCCGACTATAAAACCATAGCCAAAACTTTAAGCAACATGTCTAGAAGACGTGTTGCGCCGACCCCAAGTGAAATGGGATAAGGGCAGGAAGATGATGAAGTTAGGTATCTGTGCACAGCTTTAATGTTGGTTTTATGCTCTAAGGTGCACAGACAAGTATAAAAAAAGTCATGTGGCACTCGGAGACTGCCGCGGTAAAGCTATTGCCATATAATATATTTAGACTGTGCTATTGCATAGCATTTAATGTTATAGTGCGTTTCACGAAAGAGTTCCCTTCGCCGTTTTGTTGGTACTACCGACTGTCAACTACTGTCAAGTACGTCAAACGCTTTAATGCATCAGTGTTTTTTAATTGTTTTACGGTGTTAATCATGCCGAAGACCCATAAAAGTGGTAAAAGAGAGTTGGTGTTGAAAGTAAAATCATTTTGTGGAAGAGAAAAACGTAACAAGGAACCAATAATTCCATTAGAACGTGTGAGACTCCGCGTCGCTACCATGACAGGTTTGTAATATAGGGTTACCAGAACTTTATGCTATTCCCCATTGCTACCCCCGTTGTTATGTCGATGTCGTGATATTGTATGTGCACATTTTTATATTATGAAGTATACATTCTTGAAATTGTTGCATACAACCAGAAACGACACTTTTATGAAATAAATACTATGTTAACTGTATTTGTTAAGTGATTTCATTTATTATTTATTGCTCATTATTAAAGTAAACTAAATTTTAAAAGAGTTATACATATCACAAAAAAATATATCGTAATGTTTAATATACCAGGTATTTAACAGCTATGTTCTATGAACTTCCTTCAATAATTCTAGTTTCGTTAAAAAGACTTAACTCACTATTATGTAATAATTTTGTTTGTTTTAGATATATCTGAAAAAACTGTTTCAAAAATTACCAAAGAAGGTGAGTTTGCTGCCAGTACAGCGACCGAAATTTCAACTCCAGAAAAGCATTTTCCTAGAGAAAAAGGGTTGAGCTGGACGATTTTGAGCTTTGTGCATTACGTCATAAAATTCATGAATTTTATGTTGTAAAGAAAGAGCTACCAACTCTTACTAAACTGTTTCATGAAATGAAAAATGAAATTGATACAAAAATGACACTTCTGACTATAGTGACACTGGAGATAGTGATAGCAGTATTATATCCGGTGTTGGGCATTTACACGAGCATAGTTATTCGAAAAAGTAATATTGTTGTTGCAAATAAACAATTATTACAGTTAAATGACATGAGTTTTATTTGTATAAATATGTTATACACCCCATTTATAATGCTAGGTAATCATTGTAAATATAAAAAAGATATATATAATATAAAATCTATTACATAATTACATCAAAATATTATAGTATGTATTTTTCGCATTATAGTATGTATGAACTTGTAATAAAATCTCTTTGGCTATAGTATTTGTATCTAGCTAGTTGGTATAATTGAAAGTTATATAAAAACAATAATTATAAAGAACATAATTTCAAATTCTAATTTTATTAGAGAGAGAAAGATTTTATTACAAGTTCATACATACTGTAATGCGAAAAGACTTTCCCCGACCTATTGTAATCTTTAGTGAAACGCACTATACCTATAAAGTGCGTTTCACTAAAGAGTTCCCTTCGCCGTTATGTTGGTAGCGCATAATTGAGTGTGGCCAGGTAATGATGATTGTATTAACCTAATAATCGGGGAATTACAATAGGTCGGGGAAAGTCTTTTCGCATTACAGTATGTATGAACTTGTACTAAAATCTTTTTCTCTCTAATAAAATTAGAATTTGAAATTATGTTCTTTATAATTATTGTTTTTATATAACTTTCAATTATACCAACTAGCTAGATACAAATACTATAGCCAAAGAGATTTTATTACAAGTTCATACATACTATAATGCGAAAAATACATACTATAATATTTTGATGTAGTTATGTAATAGATTTTATATTTATATACAACGTTGATAAAAGCGAGAGGCATTAAATGAAACCACATATTCTGTATATCATCATAAGGCTACACAACAAAAATCAAATCAATGTAAGCAATAGTTTAGTCACAGGATATTTTTTTAGTTTTTTTTTAGTTTGAACATGCTGTATCTTCCTGATTAGGTGACTAAGTTTTATAGGCATAGTTATCTAGTTGGCTCCGGTTGGGTCCGAAACTAGTCGGGCTATCCCGATAAATATGCGTGAGTAAACCGTTATAACGTTTTAAGTATGAATCATCCTCACGAAAGTTATTATAAAAATATTGCTTACATTGATTTGATTTTTGTTGTGTAGCCTTATAATGATATACAGAATATGTGGTTTCATTTAATGCCTCTCGCTTTTATCAACGTTGTATATCTTTTTTATATTTACAATGATTACCTAGCATTATAAATGGGGTGTATAACATATTTATACAAATAAAACTCATGTCATTTAACTGTAATAATTGTTTATTTGCAACAACAATATTACTTTTTCGAATAACTATGCTCGTGTAAATGCCCAACACCGGATATAATACTGCTATCACTATCTCCAGTGTCACTATAGTCAGAAGTGTCATTTTTGTATCAATTTCATTTTTCATTTCATGAAACAGTTTAGTAAGAGTTGGTAGCTCTTTCTTTACAACATAAAATTCATGAATTTTATGACGTAATGCACAAAGCTCAAAATCGTCCAGCTCAACCCTTTTTCTCTAGGAAAATGCTTTTCTGGAGTTGAAATTTCGGTCGCTGTACTGGCAGCAACCTCACCTTCTTTGGTAATTTTTGAAACAGTTTTTTCAGATATATCTAAAACAAACAAAATTATTACATAATAGTGAGTTAAGTCTTTTTAACGAAACTAGAATTATTGAAGGAAGTTCATAGAACATAGCTGTTAAATACCTGGTATATTAAACATTACGATATATTTTTTTGTGATATGTATAACTCTTTTAAAATTTAGTTTACTTTAATAATGAGCAATAAATAATAAATGAAATCACTTAACAAATACAGTTAACATAGTATTTATTTCATAAAAGTGTCGTTTCTGGTTGTATGCAACAATTTCAAGAATGTATACTTCATAATATAAAAATGTGCACATACAATATCACGACATCGACATAACAACGGGGTAGCAATGGGGAATAGCATAAAGTTCTGGTAACCCTATATTACAAACCTGTCATGGTAGCGACGCGGAGTCTCACACGTTCTAATGGAATTATTGGTTCCTTGTTACGTTTTTCTCTTCCACAAAATGATTTTACTTTCAACACCAACTCTCTTTTACCACTTTTAAGGGTCTTCGGCATGATTAACACCGTAAAACAATTAAAAAACACTGATGCATTAAAGCGTTTGACGTACTTGACAGTAGTTGACAGTCGGTAGTACCAACAAAACGGCGAAGGGAACTCTTTCGTGAAACGCACTATAGAGGCGAGTTGCTGAACTAAAGAGGCAAGCGTGACATTTCAAAAAGTCATTAAAAGTTCTGCTATTCATCGATAGATGGCCAAACTAAAATGTATCATCGCGCCGGTCGGAGTGGGGGTGTTAGGTTCGTTACGGAATTTCTGGATTCAGTCCCCACGCTCAAGGCCCGAAAAAGAAGCTATGCAATAGCTTAAAAAGTAATAAATTTACAATCTCAAACTAGATAATAACTGAAAGTAGACAGATGCAATGAAAACGCTTTATGTAGGTGGGCGACAGCGACAGCCCTTTCTCATGCTTATGTCAAGTACACGGCCGAGTTACAATACTGTATAGATAATAATATAACAGTGACTAAGTCGCGGGCAACAGGTTTAAATATAAATTCTACCTAAGTAATAATAATAATAATAATGTATTTATTTTCTCATCATCACAAAAACACAGTACAAAGTAAAATATAGCACTACATAGAGACTGGTGTCTGTTTTAGGTAGAACCTGTAGTACAGATCACCAGGCATACCCTTCATCGGACAATCAACTTATAAACTATGACTGTATTATGACAATAAGATAAAAACAATACTTTAAACTATTGTTGTAATATTAAAAAAACAATCAAAAGTTAAAATTAAAATTAAGGAACTTAAAACTGAGTTAGAAAATGAAATATTACACAATAAAATATTAAATATACATGACATATAAACTATTGTAAACGAAAAAACAATTCAAAGAAAAACAAAAAGTAGATCAAAAGAGATCAAAAATAAGAAAGACACTTTTATTTGTAATATTGTGTGTTAGTGTGTTGTGCGCGTGTGTGTGTGTGTGTGTGTGTGTGTGTGTGTGTGTGTGTGTGTGTGTGTGTGTGTACGTGTGAAAGCTTTAATTCTTTGGGGATGTATGTTACCTTGTTACCTGATAGGTTTTAGAAGAGATTCTGTAGTATTGTAGTCAATACCTTGAAGCCACGAACATATTTTTTTCTTGCACTTAGTCTTAGAAAGTGGATATATTAAAATTTCTTTATTTAATCTATTATATAAAAAGGGACCCAGAAAGATATAAAAATTTTGTGCTAAACTACTCCTGAACCTAGTAATAGTACAGACCGCGGTGGCTTTTCTGTTAGTAGAGGTTTTTTTTAGGGTCATACAACATTTCTGAGTGTTTTTTTGTAACTATGCCTAAAATAAAAAGTTGTCGAACTGTAAGTACCTGACAGCGTTGGTACAAGTCAAATGTAGGATAGCGTATTGGAAGAAAGGAACTCACTTTTAAAACGGCTCTTTGGGCTCTCTCTAACTTTAATAAATATGTTTTAGCAGCCCCACCCCAGGAAGTTATGCAATAGGTGAGTATAGATTGACATAACGCAAGATAAACCATTCTAATAAGTGATACGTCTCCAATATGTCGGAGGGATTTGAAAATATATATTAATTTTCGAATTCTAGGAACTAATGCGTCAATGTGTTGCCGGAAAGTTAATTTATTATCAATTATAACACCTAAGTACTTGATTGTGTCTGTTTTAGATAAATATGGACAGCTGCATGATTGTTTGGATGGTGAGTTACATTTGTGTGAAATAATTGAAAGGTTTCCTTGGTCTTGATTTCTGAGTGTATAAGTCATGTATTTTGTTTTTTCCACGTTTAATGTTAGGATGTTCTCATGAAGCCACCTAGATACTTGGTTAAACCCGTTTTGGGCGTGTGTGAAAACTTCTTTCCACGTATCTCCATAAAAAAGTAAGGCAGTGTCGTCGGCAAATGTAATTATTTTACCATTGGTCAAGTCCATTTTACAAAGGTTATTTATATACACTAAGAACAGAGTTGGGCCAAGAATACTGCCTTGTGGAACTCCGTATTTAATCGGTAATTCTTCACTTCTCCAACCATCCATTTTAACTAATTGTGTTCTACCCCTCAGATAATCTTCAAACAGATTCAGTGTTTTGCCCCTGATTCCCAGATTTTCTAGTTTACTGATTAAGATAGGGATAGACACTGTATCAAATGCTTTAGCTAGGTCTAGATAGATAGCTAGAACTTTCTTCCTATCATCCAGGTTCGAGATTATAAACTTCGTTAATTGGTGAACAGCGTCTGATGTCGATTTTTGAGCACGGAAACCAAATTGCGATGACGATAAGAGATGGTTTGATTCTAGAAAATGTACGAGTCTTTTGTTCATCAAGCGTTCCAGAATTTTGGACATAGTTGGAAGGATAGAAATAGGTCTGTAATTGTTGACACAGTATCTATCCCCACTCTTGAAAATAGGAACAATCTGCGATTTTTTGAAAGCCGAGGGGAACACACCTGTACTAAAAGATAAGTTACAGACGAAAGTTAGTGGGGGAACAATGATATTAATATATTGCTTTAAGAAACTTCCCGAAATTTTATCTATTCCCACTGCACATACATTTTTTAAACTCAAAATAAGCGATTTTACTTCGTTTTCGTCTGTAGGCAAAAATACGATGGATTTATTATAGCTATCCGTAGTGTGAGATGGGGAACTATTGAAGCTTGTATTGGATGTAATTTTTTCAGCTAGCGTTTTTCCAACACTAGCGAAAAATGAGTTTACATCGTTCACAGATATTAAAGGATTTTTAGGGTTAATTAATTGTGTAGTTTTATCCTTTATTTTTGCGGTGTGCGTTATATTTTTAATTGTATCCCAAATTTTTTTACTATTTTTGCCTGCTTTATTTATCATGTCCTTTTCGTAGTTTATCTTAATTCGTTTTAAAATGTTGTTACAAAAAATTTTGTATCTACGATACGTACATTGCACAATCTCATTTTCTGGATTTTTCTTTGCTTTGATGTATAGTTTGTCGCGATTTCTCATACATCTTAAAAGACCTTTTGTTATCCAAGGCTTCAGAATTCTTTTCCGTCCAACGTTAGTAATTTTGACAGTATTATCATTTATAGCTTGTGTGAGTGATTTGGTAAGAAAATCTGTAGCCAATTCAACATCAGTCATCTCATAAATGGGACTAAAATCAATATTATTGACACTCTCATTTAAGCCTACGGAATCTATACGTTCGAATGTTTTTATTAAATGTTGCTTAGTATTAGTATCAAGGTAAAGTATAACTGAGTCGTGATCGGTAATGGACGTATGAGCGACATAGCAATGAGCTGCTAGTCTTGTCTTTAACAAAACGTGGTCTAAGCATGTGCGACTATGAGTAGGAATTGTGTGAGCAGGAAGCATACCATGAAATGCAACCGTCTCAAGATAAGCAGGAGTTCTTTGATCTTGATTTTCGAGTGCAATATCAACATTCATATCGCCAACCAAAATAATATTCTTAAATGAAGAGTACTTACATAGGTAGTCGTTGAGTGAGATTAAAAAATTATCTATATTCCTTTTGCTTGGTGGGCGATAGATTGCGATCAGAATAGTATCGGAGTTAATTTTTACTTTAAGAATATTAGCATCAGAAAATCCGGGTTCTTCGGCCGTGTAGGAATAAGTATTTTTGTAGTAAATTACAACACCCTCATTTTGTGTTTGATTATTTTTCGTACAAAAGGACTTGTATCCCTCAACGACCGGAATATTAGAATTATTCGTTATCCAGCATTCAGTTAACACAATTATATCCCACTCCACATTAGATCTAGCTAACAATGTTTGGAAATTTGGAAGGTTACGATGAATACTCCGTATGTTCTGTGTCAACACCTTCAGCGTAGTATCAGAATTTTTTAGAAGGTTCTTACATTCCTCGATTTCACAAATCGCAGAGTGCGCTACCGTGATATTGTCTAAATCGTTGTTAAGATTTGTATTAAAATCATCCATAACTAAATCGAATATTAATCAATTTACACTCAAGTGTTTGCCAGTTTGTTAACAGAATTTCATCTTGACTAGTCTCCCTTACGCCCTCTATAAGAATAATAAAAGCCAACTTATGTTTGTTATGTGTAATGTGTATGTGTAAAGTGTTATCGTGTTTGGGTGAGTGTTGTGACTGTTCATGATGTGTGTTGTGTAATAATTGTTCATGATTAAACTGTGCCAACATTACTAATAACTTAAAATTAAAACATTTTTTTAAAGTATACAAATTAAAAAACAAATGAGATCTATCGTTCTTAATAATAAAAACTATTCTGAGGAACATAAAACGATGTAGTCAGATTTTTAGTTCAGTTTTTAGCTTACTCAAGTCGGCCTCTGTATCGATACGAAGTGAACGCTCTCCTTCTCTCTTGCGAATGTAGATCTTACCGCCCGCTGTCCAACAGAACTTGTAGTCAAATGTATTCGCAAAGTCCCGTGCGAGGAAAAACAGTCTTCTAGCCTTGGATGTCAGCTGTTCCGAGATATATATACTCTTTGGAGGACCACTAATACGTAGATGAGTAGTATTTAGTTTATTATTTTTGTGCTGGTTGTTAAACTTTTTACAATTATCCAGAATGTCTTCTTTCGTTAAAACCGAAGTAAATTCAACGATGATAGGTTTGTTATCTTCCGTCTTAGTACCAACACGAAAGATATCTTTTATGTTGCCGGTTTGAATAGGGAAATTAATCGCCGTGCCAACTTGGTTAATGATATCGATGAGGTCTTGTTTCGATTCTTTTGGTTTAGGAGGAATATTTTTAATTTCGATGGAAGACCTTTTTTGTGCCATTTCTAGAAAATCAATTTTATTTTCTAATGTCTGTATGTATGTAAGGTTCTCTCTTCTTTCTTTCTCAATATCATCTAACTGTATTTTCAGGTCTTTATATTCCTTAGACAAAACTTCGACCGATTCAATGATGCCTGCGTTCTGCTTGCGTATATCGTTGATTGTGGCTTGAAGCTCGTCCAATTTACTGTTCTGTTCTGCCTTAAATTCGGTAATCATTTTCCTAATTTGTTCCATACTGGTGTTCAGTTCGCCGTCATTGCCCCGTTTTCGGGAGCGCGGGCGGGTCAACTCCTTTTCAGTGTCTATGGGTGCCGTTGAACTCAGGCAAACATCTGATTCTGTGCCGTTTTTTGGTGATGCAGGTGGTGTACGATTAAGAGGCATGGTGAATCTCGTTAATCGGTTAACGCAAATTTATTATTAATTATTTTTCGAAAAAGAATACTCAATTTCAAAAAACGGGAGCGAACTTCGTCAACACAACAGTGAACTTATGTCAGAATGACAGTTGTTCGCACGCTGCACGCTGATGTCGCACTTATGTCGTCTGCTTAACCGTGATAGTTCTGTGCACTGTCTGACGCCGTTAACGCGGTGAATTTAAATTTTAAAATAAAGTCAATGACCTTTATGTTTACGCTTCTTCAAGCTTTAGTCACTGTAGTTTAATAACTATACACAAACACTATTTCGTATTTTTGAGTCTTTACAGTTCTTATGGTTATTTTTAAACACTTTCTGTCCCTTAAAGCTTATCGGCGGGATTATTTAAAACGTCACTTCGTTAGACGCGGGAGCTTCGAATGTGTGTTAACTAAATTGTTATTATATTATATATGGGTCTATAGTTTTTGCTCACTACACTTGTACTTGTACAGGACTTCTTAATTAATACTTGGAACACTGGTTATCGACAATTTAATCTGTTTTACTATTTTTAATGATATTTTTATACGGAGACGATGTTAACGTGGCGACAGCGCCATCTGGACGAGTATCAACAATAGTAGTAAAAGTACTCACCACCAACACGCTCTTCGTCTTTGGTCATGCCTAGCACACCGACTTGGCCACTGTCAGAACTTGTTTATAAAGAATTAAGCTCAGCTGTTGGCACTGGTAAAGGTAAATGTATGAGACGTGTCGGATAGTGTGGCGTTGCGTCAGTCTTTACTTATATGTTTGAACCTTAATAGATGTATGCATTTACACTTGGGTTTAAATGTTATGTTAGCTATATACGTAACGCAATAATACTTATATAATAAGCAAAGGATCTAAAGTATAAGCTTAATCTTCACAAAACGATATTTTTTTATTATGGCACACTGAATTTCTTACTATGGTATGATTTTTTTTTAGTCTATGATTTAACGCCTCGCACTTCAAATCAAATAAAAATCTAACCGAAAGTTGTGTTGTGTTTATAAAAGTGTCTCAAAAATAGTGGTGGCTAAAAGTTATCGAATTATAATATTTGTGATGAATACAGTTTAACTGATTGACTTAAATGATAATATTATCAACTGTGAACCATTTACCACCATGGGAAAAGATACAGATGAAATACGAATTGGAAAAATCGACGACTGTAAGTGCAAGTTCAGACTAAGACTTGTTTAACTATAATTTAATGTTAATATTCCAACATATGGCCATTAGTATAATGAAATATTGAACTGTTGTTTTTTTTATTGCTAGGCGATTCTGATATCCGCAAGACTGGACAGGAAATGGACACAATAAGACAAAGAACTATTGCGTATGAGTATCTTTGTCGGTTAGAAGAAGCTAAGACTTGGATGGAAGCATGTTTACGAGAAAATTTACCACCAGCGACTGAGTTTGAGGAATGTTTACGGAACGGTGTCTACTTGGCGAAACTAGGGAATTTTATTTCCCCTGACTTACTACCAATCAATAAAATTTACGATATAGATCAAAAACGATACAAGGTAAATTGTGCTAAATGTTCATTCTCACAATGAGTATAATGAAAGTAAAATTTTTATTCTGAAAATGTGAGTTAATAGGGACTGCATTACAATGTTTGCAAGTGCATCACAAGGATGAAATTTTTGGCTATAGGAATAATTTTATATCTTAATACTGACTGCCGAGCAACAAAATGTGTATTGCTTTTTGGTCACTGGTGAATAAGTAAAGTAAATACCATAATAAAAACTATTTTGTGTAGTACTCTGTTGTAAAATTTTCTGTTTATTAATAACAGTATTGTAATGACTTAAACTTTACTTTTCAGTTTATGGGTCTGCAATTTAAACACACTGACAACATAAATAAATTTCTACAAGTCCTAAAACAGACTGAATTACCTGTGGTATGTATACCATTTTATTATTAAATTGTAATCAGATCTTCCTTTCTGTTTATTTAATTTCTTTTTATGTACTTTTCAGACCTTTCAACCAGAAACAACAGACATTTATGATAAAAAAAATATGCCAAGAGTCATATACTGCATCCATGCACTTAGTTCACATTTGTTCAAGTTAGGAAAAGCTCCTCTTATACATGATGTTTTTGGAAAAGCTGTTTTCACAGGTAACATTATAATGTATTAAGATATTTTTTTTATATATCTGTTATTTATTCCTAACTAATATTTATATTTCTTTTTATTAGATGAAGAACTGGATTCTGTTTCGAAAGATTTACAAAAATGTGAACACCCACTTCCAATGTTTCAAAAGATTGGAGGTTTGTTGTCAAAAAATAACAGTAATGATGATGGTGCTTCTTTACATAAATGCATTGTAGAGTTGAACAACTTATTGGACAAAGATAAATCAATAACTTCGGCTTTACTTAACCCCCATTTAAAACTAAAACATGTACAGAACAGGCTAATAGATGAGTATAGGAAGGTATTAAAAGCTGCAAAGTATGACAAAGTGCAAACTGCTCAGAACCACTCACTCAATGACAGTTATATCCCAGATGAATATGATGAACTTCTTACCCTTGTTGAAATACAGGGGCACATAACAGCAGTAAATTATAAATATTCCTGGAAAAAGATATGCGCAGCCTCACAAAATGGTGACATCAATACATTGGATAAAGTTTTCAACGAAGATTGGGTAAAGACAAACAATTATAATCCAAAAAATTTGGACTTCTATTGTGATGTTGTGAAAGAAATCATTGACTGCAATAAAGATGTTGATGTTGAGAGTGTCACAAACTGGCATAAAATATTCCAAAACATAATTAATGAAGGTAATCGTAAGTCACTTGAACATAGAGATCATAAATCAGCAATTAATGACGTTAACAGAGCATTAGATGAGGGAACTCCTGAAGACCTATATGAGGCTTTAAATAACCCTAATTTAGAACTGAACTTTAAAATAGATAAGTATGCTGTACCACTTCTGTATGAAGAGATGAAGTTAGAGAAATATGAGTTGGAGAAGAATTTAAATGAGAGTGAGATAGCAGCATCTGTTTCGTATCTACTAGCTATTGCGTCTATATCTGAAGCAGTCGACCGAGGTGATGACGCGGCTGTATGGAGTCGTCTCAACTCTAAACAACTGCACTTGGAAGGATTAAGACCTCATTGCCGCCGACGCTACTTATCTGCTTTGGCTACTGCTTTACAAGTGAAAATAAGAGAACAATGTGCCTGCTCTTTGCTAACTCTTGATGATATCAGAGACTCTATAGACATGGTAAACATGAAGGATGATGATAATGATGAATGTGAGTATATATTCTTAATTGTCTCTTACATTTTACTAGCTCTTGCCTGGGACACAGCCTGTGTAGGTGGTTTAATATACTATCAATTGCACCTTACCAAATTTTATTTAAACTGGTAACAAACTACTTAAGTTATTATAATATTTATAATATTAGTTTGTTAGCATATAACTTATATTTAACTTTTTAATTACAGTGGTGACAGTTATAGAACATATCAATAAGGCAGTTACTGAAGAAGATGCAGATACTTTGATGATCTTGCTAAAACACACATCCCTTAAACTATCAGCGCCACTACATAAGGAAGAAAGTCATCTCTATTTACGTATGCTTAAAAAAGTACTAGTGCATAAGGAATCTCAAAATCTTTGGTTTGATGATATTGTGGAGACTATCAATGAAGTGAACACTGAATCTCATAATGTGAAGGAACTCACAGAGTCACTCGTTCAGTTAAACTTGGCTGTTATGAAAAATAATGTAGAAGAGTTCTGGGAGGCACTCATGCAACCAGCTTTGTCTGCATCTGGAATGATCGAAAGCTCTTGCAAAGACATTTATTTTCAAATGTTCTCCAAGGCATTGAAAAAGAGAGGTCATCACATTTGTCCCTGGATTGTCTGCCATACAAATGCTGGAAATACAGTGTACATTGATGTAGAATCATATACATACTCTTGGTCTACTCCGAAAGACTTTGTTCCTTATGCCCGTTACTTGACTAGAAAGGATATTAATGTTATTATTGACAAAACAAATAAGCACCATGTTAATAAATATATGCAGATGATTTTCGAAAAAACGATCGTCAAAATCCAAGCTTACGGTAGAGGATACTTGGTCAGAAAAACAATTAGGGACAGACTTAAACTTTTCAAAGATAATGAGGAATATATAGTCAAGATACAAGCATGGTGGAGGAAGGTCTCTATTGAAAAGAAATACGGGACCTTGATTAAAATGAAGGCTATAGAGGCAAAGTTGAAAAGAGAAAGGAAAGAAAATCCTATGGTGTGGTATAAAGTTCAGGTAAGGGTTTCCACTTGGTTCATATTACTGGCACATTATCGCAATACATGCACGAACTGAATGCGATATTTCTTTTGTTTTCAGGAACACAAAATAATAAAAATCCAAGCTCTTTGGAGAGGGCGCCGAGCAAGGGAAGCTTTTACTGCTTTATTTTACTCTTCTAATCCACCATTGAAAGTAGTAAAGAAATTCATACCTATGCTAGATTTTTCGACTGAAGACTATGATAGAGAAATTGAGTTGCAATCACTTAAGTCAGAAGTTGTTCAGTCTATACGAAAGAATCAAGAGCTATCTAAACTCTTGGACAACATGGATCTCAAAATTGGACTCCTAGTACAAAATCGTATTGCTTTGCAAGAAGTTGCTGCTCATGGGTTAAAATTAAACAATTTGGTCAAACATAACTCCATGACTAAGCTGGTTTTAGAAAAGCGCTCTGATGGTAAGGGGGCCTTAATGACAGTGTCGACAGCAGTCAAAGGATTGAAATCACTTACCAAAGAAAGTAAAAGACTTCTAGATGGGTACCAACATTTATTTTACGAATTACAAACTAATCCAACATACTTATCGAAGCTGTTGTTTTGTATACCACAAAATAAAACGAATTTCTTTCTACAAAATGTGGTTTTAAGTTTATACAACTTTGGGGCATATGCAAGGGACGAATATTTACTGCTCAAACTATTTAGATTCACTTTAGAAGAGGAAATTAGTTGCAAAGTTGTGAAACCCTTTGACATCATAGCGGCCACACCTTTAGTACTTAAAATGGCTGTTAGCCTTTCCAGACAACTGTCTGGATTGAACAGCCTGCAAACTATAATTGGACCCCTTGTTAATAAAATGTTGCAAGATAGAGATCTGAACATAGAAACTGGACCAGTAGAAATTTATAAAGCATGGAGAAACGAAACAGAAATGAAAACGGGACAAATATCGTAAGTAAATTAGTTATTGTAAGTTAGTCATTTTAAGAGTAGATCTTACTAGTCAAAACTATAAATGCATGTGATAATTTGGAAGGTTTGCAACTTTCGGACCCCAATAGCAAAATAAAAGAATGATCTTGTGTTCAACAGAAAAATCTATGTAACAGCAAACTTAGCTTGTATTAACGCAATTTTAAATATAGCTGATAAAATCCTCTACACATATTTTATTATTTTTTTAGGAAACTACCATATACAGTAACTCAAGAAGAAGCTCTGACGTATCCTGAAGTAAAAACACGGCTGGAAAAGGCACTTTCTCAGCTCAAAACGATAGTCACTATGTTCCTGGATCAGATCATTGGTTCAACTGAACTGTTACCATTCTGCATCACATACATGGCGCGGGTTCTGCATAGAGCCCTGACTTCGAAATTCCCTTACACTCCTGAGAAGGATATTTTAAAGGCGAGATAGATTTTTTTTTTAAATACTTAGCTCTTTTACCCTTTACAGTACTAAAATGAATGCAATTATATTACAAATATTTAGAACTTTAAAAAATATACTATATTTAAATAAAAAGATAATTGAACTTTTTACAGGTCATAGGGAATCTTGTGTACTACCAATTCCTAAATGCTGCCATAGTAGCGCCTGATGCTTTCCACATTATTAATTTACCAAATGGCACTGGACTTACGACGGATCAACGAAAGAATCTAGCTTCAGTCGCGAAAATACTACATTTTTCTGCTGCTAAGAAAGGGGTAAGTCAATAAGATATTTTCTTTATCTTTCTGCTGCTATTTTCCAAAACTGGGGACAATACAACTACCTCTAAAGGTTAGACTTATAGTTGTAGAAGAGAGACGCTGTGTAGTGTGCACTTGTGCAGTCAGGATTCTACAGTAGCAATAGCCAACAGTCTTACAATAAGTTGTGACGGCAGGCACTATGAACAGTTAAAACAATAGCTAATGTTTGAACAAAGCTTGATTTTTTTTTTTATTATGCTACACAAGATGCTAGGCAAAGGCCTCCCCTTTCTCCTTCCAAACCCCTGTCTTTTGCTATTAATTTGATTAACAAAAAAGTCTTTGTTTAAATTGATCTTATTTATTTTAGTTTGGTGAAGAATCTAGTCATTTGCGTTGCTTAAATCCATTCATTGTGGAATGCCACGAGAAAATGAAGGAACTGTTCCGGCGGTGTTGTCGCGGTCCTACTCTTGAGGAATACTTCGCTGTCGATGAGTACACTGAGGCCACGATGCTTCATCATCCGCACATTTATATAACAGTTCAGGTATTTATTTATTAAGATTTGCCAAAAGTTATAGATTGATATTTATATACTAGGATACAAACACACTGTTCATTTATGCCTAATGCTTAACCAATTATAAGCAAACACAACAGGATAATAAAAACAATACATAAAGTGGTGTAACTATAACTATTAGAAAATTGTTGAAAGTAATCTAGTTTTTTATATAATAATAATTGTTTACGTTCAAGCATGTGCACTCGCAAACATTGCTTGCATGATGCACACAACGAAAATTGTTTTGATTCTGTAAAATTTTTAATAAGGTCTTGTGGCAATTTGTTAATATGATGTGTTTGTTTTGAAAGGCTGAAACAAAATGTGTTTTGTTATAATACTCGGTACATTTTTAGGAAATTGTAGATACTCACGCCCTACTCATTGAATATCAAGACATTATAGCTCCCGATCCCCGAGACCGACTCAACGAATTGTTGGATGATTTAGGAGATGTACCCTCAGTGGCACAACTTGCATCCAGAGATGTTGATACAGTAAGTTTCGCTCTTCTATTTATTTTAAAGACGACTGAAATGTATACAAAATACTTCAAATGTTCCTTTAATTATTTTTAGCAAATGGGAGACACTACTGAAGAAAATGCAAGGTTAGAAGTGTGTTTGGCGCTAACAAATAAGTTCCAGGCGCCATCCGATGACATGACGGACTTGAACAAATTGTTCATTAAAACTAAAGAGTTGTGTGTCTCTATTATACCATTTTTAAACGGTAAGTTTTCCTTAATAAATCTGCTTTGAACTCTACCTCTGGATCATGATATAAACTTAAAGTTCAATGTGTATTTTAAAGGTGAACATCTTCTGGAAGCTTTATGTATTGGTACTACTAAAGCGCAACAAGAACAATATGCTGAAAGGATACAAAGGCGCATTTATTCAGGCCAAGCCCGACAAGACGAAGTAATGACTTTACGAGAGCACATTGCAAAGTTGCGAAAGAACCTACAAATGCTTGAAGATGAGGGATACGTCACGCGAGAAGACGGCTACCAAGCCCTAGTCACTTCGATAGCTCTCGATCTATGCAATAAAGGCAAATACAGACAAGCCCAAAGGCGAGCTTTGGCTACGCTAACACGCACGAAGCAAAGTCTTCAAGAAAAAACTAAGTATTATGAAGAGAAATGTAAATCTTATGATCAGTACATAAAGTCGTGTCTTGCTAATCTACACACTGGGAAGAAGTAAGCAGTTGAAATTATGAAAATAACGCTTTTGTTTTAATGTTTCCAAATATTTTAACTATGTGTTTTTGCAGGAGTGTCCACGCATGCTTAAGACGATCCGGAAAGGACATGCAGAAATTAAAATCTAAACTGACTGTGAAGTATTCTGGCGCCAAATTGATGGAAAGAGGTGTTCTTTTGGAAATAGACGGATTGTCACAGTCTCAATTCAAAAACGTACAGTTTGACATCACACCTACAGACCATAATGGCGTCTTTACCATAAGAGGCAAATTCATGGGCGTCGAGATGGAAACTATTGAAATCGATATTCAAGATCTATTACAAAAACAATACGAAGGATGTGCAGTTATGGACATGTTCGGAAAGGCTAAAATTAACGTAAACTTATTAATATTTTTACTGAATAGTAAATTCTATGGTAAGTCTTAAGTTCTAAAATATGCTTAAAATTATGTTAGCAGTATGATACGTATTATTTAAGTACTCAATAGTTGTATTTGTTAACTATTACTTTTAACTTAAGTTTTTATAGAAGCTCATTTGAAATTAATTAGATTTTTTCGATTTCTAAACTTAAATTGTTAAACTACTTTAACTTTATGAAATATGACATAATGCGGCATAAAAACTATTTGTTTATTAGAATATGTTTCCAGGCATTTAAAAAGCATCGATTTTCTTGTTATCTGTCCTCTGGTTGTATCAAACTTTCATTATTATAATCTTCAAGGGTGTTCTAAAACATCCCTTACTACGCATTTTGCAATTTGGAGAATTATTAATTTTCGCAGGCTGAGAATTCTACTTAATGTACATAATTTAGTATTTACTTGTTATTTAAGTTTATTTATGTGTTAACGATTTATAATACGAATTTCGAAGCTAGTACAATTCTGTTATAATCAAGTACTTGGCTAGAGTCAGTTTAGGACTTTAGGCACTTCTGAAAAGATGTTCATGTATAAACTGTTAACACGTAAATCATTATGAATTCAATTTATTTTAAGTACCTACTAGTCCGGTCAAATTAGACCAAAAAGTGAGAGTGAAGTTACATAAATTCACAACAAACTGGAAATTGGTGAGATCGTTTAAAATACAATTATACATAAAATCCTCAAAGTTCCCCATCTTTCCACTGTGTGCAAAAAAATCTATTGAAGGTCATAAGTCCAAAGTACGTTTTTGTGTGATTTTCAGCAAAACGGTATAATTTATCACAAAAATACCTCAGAGCATAATTGTAGATTATGAAATTATCAACTTATAAAAAATTATCAATAGGTACTTTTTTTCCTACACGTCACTGTTTCGGAGTTAAACGATTCAAAATCTTTAAAAAGTTGTAATCTTTATAAAATATGCATGTTTCCAAGTTACCTATGAGGTAGTATACTTAGCACGGTTTTTTTTAACTTGATTTCCCCAGTAGGCCTATTCCATCTGTCTGTTATAATCCTGATTAATTTGAAACTTGCAAAATATGGGAAATTGGCAAAGACGGCAAATGATAAAAGCGATGTAAATTAAAACAAAGTAGTGAAGTTTATTCGTCTGATTCATAGCCGTCATATTATTATTATTATTTTTCTACATTTTAAATGATCTCTTGCTTGAAATTTTCAGCTTGTTGTGAATTTATGTAACTTCAAATGTCTGAATTGGTCAATTTAGGACTACACCAAGTTCAAAAAATTTGATGAAGTATTATGATACCAAATATTCTACTATTATTTATTTGAATACCGATGAAGTACAAAGACACCGCCTAATCAAACTCATTTTTTTAGAGGTCTGTCGTGTGTCTTAATACCTTTTTTTTTTGTGATTTCAATGAATTTTTTTACAGTATAATGTTTTTAACCTCTGTTTCATACCGATGAACTGTGATAATTTGATTAATATTGACCATTACATGCTAATTTGTTTAATTGTTGAAAGAACTTATAAGCTTTTAAGCTTAGCTCTCTATTATCTGCGTATGACATACAATTGTAAATAATTATAATTATGAATCAATTCAAGTATTTGTACATGTTTTTTAATAAACGAGGCTAACATAAATTAGTTTGTCTTTCTTATTCCAATATTATATTATTGCGTCACTGCATGTTGTATATATAAATAAAAATAATAATTATAAATCCATGGCTGGATTTAAGAAGTTCCATCGGAGCCGTCTACAGATAATAAAGAAACACATCCGACTTTCGATACACATACATACAACCATTCAGTCAATGTTGATGTTAATCAGTTTGACAGATGACTAGTATGACTACCGATACCGGTACAGACCGGTACAATCTTTGATTATGTACTTAATTATTAGATTAGATTAGGTACATAATATAAGGGCATAATAATTCTTGCCTGATTATGGTAACGGTCACCGTCGGCCAGACGAATCTACGCTACATATAGCGACTGTTGATAAGATAACACTTCTCTTAGGTAGACGTATGTTACTAGTTCAGTATTAATATGATAAATAAGCAGAAACCACGATGCGTCGAGTTACGAAAAAGTTGTTGATATTTGTTTTAGGTTTACTATTTACATTTTTTTATTGTGAGTTTCTCATCTATTATGTTGTGGCTATGCAGGTAAATTTTAACATTATTTTTGTTCTGACTGTTTATATTTTATATCCTAAATACAACTTAATTACTTTGGGTCATCTGTTGGTTTCTTATATAATTCCATTTATGCATATTTGCAGTGTTCTTGGCCTAGTGCAGAACAACCGCACTATGATAGTCAGGTGCTCAAAGCATTTATTTTGGCCGACACACATTTACTGGGTCCCAGAAAAGGACACTGGCTGGACAAATGGAGACGAGAGTGGCAAATGCATCAGGCATTTCAAGCTATTATGACGATACACAAACCTGAGGTGGTATTTGTTTTAGGTAAGTTGCTTATTTCTTTGTACGAAACAGATTGATTTACTTGTTATCCTTCACTATCTTAATGCGTCATTTGTTTCCAAGCCCATATCCAATGAGAGAATTATATGAAATGAGAGATCCGTTACAATATCGTGTTGATTTTCTTTTTACATTATGTTTGAGGATATTTTGAACTTGGATTATCATTACTAAATTACTTTTTCAATTAATGATTTCAGGGGATCTGTTTGATGAAGGAGAGTGGAGTAATGATGGTAAATTTAAAGATTATGTGGACCGCTTCTACAGATTGTTTCCTATACCCAATGAAACACTGATGTATGTAGTCGCTGGAAATCATGATATCGGTTTTCATAATCAGTAAGTATATTGCCAATTAGAAACAAAACACCAACAATCTCCTATTGTTTGTGGTTTATGAGCCTACCTTACACAAATACAGTATGTGTGTGTATGAATATTGGAGTAACATTTTTTTTTTTAGCATCAGAGTGAATTCAGAGAGACGGTTTACAAAACTACTGAACTCAACAGCGGTCCAGTTTATTACTTTAAAGGACAGTCATTTTGTTCTTCTTAATTCTATGGCTATGGAGGGAGACTCCTGCAGTTTGTGCAAGAAGGCTAGAAACTCAATTATAAAAGTTGGCGGTAATTATAATATATTTTATACTGTAAGTAGATAAGAAGCCTAGAATACTCTCTGGTTTTGGTAGTGGAATCTCTGTAGTACCTACTGTGTATAAGGGCTATATTTCACCGGGACGCCATGGCGGCGCAACCAGTTGCCGCTACCAACAAAATGTACACAGCTCCATAGAGCGTTACTCACCTGGTGTCCGCTTGGTTGTTGGTCCAATCTGGCGGCGCCTATACATTTTGTTGGTAACGGCGACTGGTTGCGCCGCCATGGTGTCTCGGTGAAATATAGCCCTTAGCTGATGGATTTTTATTGTAAATAAAATTGAATAATGTTAATTCCAGGTGTGTTAAAATGTTCTGAAAATCCAGATTTCTGTTATGAAGGTATCAAGAAAGTTAAATATAGCAGACCCATACTTATGCAGGTAATTTATTTGAAATAACTGCTGGAATGACACATGAAATAGGTTGTTTTTATTTAAAACTTGCTTTTCTAATTGCAGCATTTCCCTTTGTACAGAAAATCGGATGAAAATTGTACTGATGATGCACCTCCATTGTCAATAAGAAATAAGCCTTTTCGGCAAAAAATTGATGCTTTATCGATAGAAGCGACTGATTATCTTGTTTCAAAGCTCAAACCAAGAGTAGTATTTGGTGGACATACACACCATGGTTGTTTACAGTATCACAAATACCAGACTCCAGAATCTCCAAGTGATTCAGTTAATTTTTATGAATATTCTGTGCCTTCTTTCTCTTGGCGAAATAGACCTAACCCCAAGTATATGTTGGTAAGTGACAAATACTACAGCATTTTAGAAAATTACGTTTTGCTGCCTTACTATCACTTCACTATAATTTCAGGTGACAATAACACCCAGTAGTTATTCTGTAAATAAGTGTGAGCTGCCAAAGGAGACGACTATAGCAGTAACGGCTGTGACAATGGTTGTCCTGGTGCTTTGGTTCTGCTTTCGAATAAAACGCCTCGGAAAATAAGGAGCAAAGTAAAACGTAAACCTTGAAATTTCTCATGATTATATTTGACAATAAATATTTTTGACAAGATAGAGCACTTTGTACACATTGTACATTGACAACTGATCATCAATTTTCAGTTGGAATTCATTACATACAAGTTTTTACTTAAAAAATTATCACAAAACCTACCTGCTTATTTTAATAACATTACAATTAACCGATTCCGTGCGGAAGTCTTTTTAGCAATCATTAGTGCCTGGCGTCAAACAAAAATTCTGTGATGCCTCTGAGGCACCAAGCGCCAGAAAGTTTGATGATTCCCCTGGGGAATCATCCGCCATGAATTGTCACTTTTAGCTTGTTTTCGTATTTCTACTTGCTAAAATAATCATTTGACATTGTGTATCTAACGTAGGCAGTCAGTAAATTCGTTCAGTGCGTTTAAAAGTGACGATCTGTGTGTTTTTATGGAAATGGAAGGTAAGTGACTAATTTATATTAGGGGTCGTAAACCTTTTTGCATTATTTCATGGATTTATTTATTCAAGTGTTGTAAAGAATTTATACACGTACCACTTGAGTTTATCGCGAGGTAATATTTATTTATTATTATTTATAATACAGTGTTTTGTAGGGAAACAATTTTAACTTCACTATTTTGATGATAAAATTGTTTCTCTACAAAATACTGGATTACTGTAGAACATTTAACTGAATGGGAAGTCCGATTCTAATGAATCAAAAATATTGTACTCGTAGGTACCTATAAACATTTACATGATTTTGAAGTGTTTTATTTGGATAAGAATGTAAATGTGTTTTTATTGATAAAAAATATCTGTCTATCCATTTAAAAACGTGGATTTTAAACAATAATTAACCGTATACGCAAGGAAATACGGTACTTCGTAGGCGAAGGGCCGGCGAACAGCGCACTCTTTGTACGTTTTTAGGCAACAATGAACCTTATGACAAAAGCATTTGATTTTTGAGAAACATTCCAGAAAGTGGGCTGTTAGAATTATAATCAATAATAAAATGTGTCGGCAACTTGGTTTACAACCCCTGATGTCAGCTAATTTGCGAAATTACTTAAAACGAACACTGTGGGCATGATAAGGGTGACAAATAAAGACAAATAAAGACGTGCGGTTAACCGTTTCCGTGCGGATGATGCCGCACAGGCACCATGTAAATCTATTGCGTATGGCGTATGGTGCCCGAGAGGATACAAAACTAAATCATACAAAACTCGGCTTAAACGACATTCGTCAAAAGAGCCCCCTAAATAAAAGTGTCTTTATTTGTCACCCTTATCATGCCCACAGTGTTCGTTTTAAGTAATTTCGCAAATTAGCTGACATCAGGGGTTGTAAACCAAGTTGCCGACACATTTTATTATTGATTATAATTCTAACAGCCCACTTTCTGGAATGTTTCTCAAAAATCAAATGCTTTTGTCATAAGGTTCATTGTTGCCTAAAAACGTACAAAGAGTGCGCTGTTCGCCGGCCCTTCGCCTACGAAGTACCGTATTTCCTTGCGTATACGGTTGATTATTGTTTAAAACTTGTACCTACGAGTATAATATTTTTGATTCATTAGAATCGGACTTCCCATTCAGTTAAATGTTCTACAGTAATCCAGTATTTTGTAGAGAAACAATTTTATCATCAAAATAGTGAAGTTAAAATTGTTTCCCTACAAAACACTGTGTTATAAATAATAATAAATAAATATCACCTCGCGACAAACTCAAGTGGTACGTGTATAAATTCTTTACAACACTTGAATAAATAAATCCATGAAATAATGCAAAAAGGTTTACGACCCCTAATATAAATTAGTCACTTACCTTCCATTTCCATAAAAACACACAGATCGTCACTTTTAAACGCACTGAACGAATTTACTGACTGCCTACGTTAGATACACAATGTCAAATGATTATTTTAGCAAGTAGAAACACGAAAACAAGCTAAAAGTGACAATTCATGGCGGATGATTCCCCAGGGGAATCATCAAACTTTCTGGCGCTTGGTGCCTCAGAGGCATCACAGAATTTTTGTTTGACGCCAGGCACTAATGATTGCTAAAAAGACTTCCGCACGGAATCGGTTAAGCCGTCCACAATAAGTTATAAATATATTATGAAAGCAAAATAGAGGTAGATAAAACATAGAGATTCTTTAATTCATAAACTTAAAATAACAAATACTGATATTGGTAATGTGACGGGGTTTCGTTGAATTTTAATTTTATTAGAAGGGACTGGGAAAAGATCTGATTACTAAAAAAGACCAAGATATCGTATTTTTTTGTTCATTGTACTTAAGTTTTTCGCGTAACAACGTTTATAAACTATCATATCTGAAGTACCTAACACTTAAAACTAAAATCAGTCTATGAAACTCTTAAATGAGCCTTGTAATTAAAGGTACATAGTCTACTGAGCATTATCACCTATCAGTATACATTACATCTTGAACTCGCCACCTTAGCTTCATTAATATCAATGTTACCAAGTAAAGGCACTTTCATAAATGGAACTTTAAGGCCGCGTGCGCATGTCACTCAACAAGCAAATAATATTAGCGTGACATGTGAAACCACACTGCTCGCATAAGTACTTTACGCTTAATCATAATCGTCAATTTCATGGCGACTGTGACCATATTTAGTTTATCAGTTTTATAATAACAACATATTTTTCTCGCAGATCTAATGTAGAGATATTACTAAAAACATTTTGCGTTTCTTTAAAACTACTTATAAAGGTATAACATTTCAACTGGTCTGAAAAATCAGTTACACCCTTTGCTAAACTATAAAATTGCTATCAGAATGATGCTTGGTAACTCAACAATTAAATTACAATCATAACACAATCACACGCACAAACGTAGTCAACAAGGAAAAAGGACAAAACCGTTAGCGGCTGTGTCCTTTCTTAAGTTCTATAAGAATATAATTTGTAATACTCTAGGTTGTTGCGTGGAGTGGAGTTGCGCAGGTAAGTCGTGTGACCGCGAGCGCGCGTGGTGTGCGTGCGGCGGGCGCGGCGGCCGCGGCGCCTGCGACTGCTTCTGATGGTACCCAGTATTCGCATGCCGCGCTGACGAACATATCACCGCGTGCAGGTAACGGTCGTACCTACATAAGTGCGAGTCACCGCCACTAGCTAGATCCAAGTATCCGTTGCCCGAATTCTCAGATTTCTTTTTTTGGAATGCATTCATCGGCTTATCACTGACCGTGTAAGATCTATTTCTGAGTTTATGATACTTGTTAATTACTTCGTCATCGTTGCCAACAGTTTCGCAGGGCTTTCTGCAACAAAGAAAAGGAAAATTAGAATCGATATAGTAACAACTCATCTGCATCATGCGGTAGAATTTCGAAAAAAGTTCAGTCAATAAATGGCATAATAGTACACACCTTGAGGCTTGAAAACTCAGATGGTTTTTCTCCATGTTGGCTTGGATGATTTCCAGTAATTCACGTCTCTGTAGGCTTCCAGATCGCTTTTTGGTATGTTTGCGTTCACGATGTTCTTTGCGTGGTTGGCGGTGTGTTCGAGATTGAGCAAATGTATTTTGCCTTTGACCTGGTCTTCTGTCGCCTGAACATGAGGATTTCGAGGAAACGTCGTCATCAGGTGACAGTCTCTCCCGTTGTTCATCCTCACTAAGATCATTACAGTTAGGTGGTGCGGTATTAACATTTGATGAACATTCTCTACGTCGGCGTCTTCGAGCCTCTCGCCTTTCTCTGTGGCTTCTACTACTACCGCCCTCTGGCACAACTGTTAACCTTACTTGAATTGTTTTTGATCCATAGTGTGGCACTGTCACGGATTTTCCTATAGACTCATATATCGTTGACACGATGCCAGCTATATCCTGTGAATGAAACAGTATGGTTATTAATAAGTACATTTAGAACTGTATTTTATTTAAAAAAAAAGTATAAGTATTTTTTTTTACTTACGTCCTTGGTCATTCGACCGTGTCCATCCAGGTCATAAAGAGTAAAAGAGAACTGCAGGGGTTGTTGCTTGGAGGGCTCAGGATGCTGCAGTTCCACATCACACGTCAATTCCTATAAAGTAAAAAAATATTAGGTTAGTAATATCAGAGAAAGATTTGTTTGAAGAATTTGTTTGTTGAAAGAAGAAGCACAAGATTTGTTTGAAGTAGATGTCGCAAACAATTTCACTATTTGATTTCATTTTCAATAAGTCATTGATCGAAGTAAGCGGCGTGTGCCTTTCAGGCCGCTCACAATAGGATATCTATGCGATAGCTAGTTTGTATTCAGTGTAATCAGTGTTCCTTATACCGTTTCCTTATTGGATTACGGTCGAAAGGTTATTTTGTAGTAGATAACCCATTGGCGCCGGACATAACGCGCGTGGCGGACGGAGAGGCGGGCGTCCTCCTTATCTCACGCTTTAAAAGGAAACTAGCAATGCCTTTAAAATCACGCAGTTATACCTAAGGTATGCAAAGCCAGCCAATCGCTGTTGACTTTATATTTGTAAACAAAATATTGTCAAGAGTTTACCTGGATCTGTTTATTTTACAGTAAGGTTTTGCCTTTAATAATTTCAGGTTATTCTAGATTCAAACGCATACTAAATCGGCATCTATAATGAGCTTGTGATTTTTTATCTATATAAACATAGGGACAAGTTTGTCAAGGTCAGAAACAGGTCCAGCATTATTAAATAGTTACCTATTTATAGATGTTACATAAGGTTATAGTAATGGCTTATCAAATAGAGTTTGTTCATAGTTCAAAAGACCCTTTGTAATGTTAAGTGGCATAAAACAGAAAAGATAATGCCTCGGCATTTTGAATTCTCCAAGAATTCATGATATGTAAGATTATAAAGACATGAATTTGATTAAATCTTAAGTCACGACTTGGTTGTGTACCTACTAATCGCCACTTTCTAATTCCTACTGAGTTAAATCCCAGGCTTGTATTTAATTTAGGATAAAATATATATGTTTCGGCTAAAGGGAATTTTAGACTCACTGTCCATAGCTTTCAGGCACTAATTTGTTACTTGTTGCTGTGTAAACAACCTGCCCAGATATCAATTGACGTTTTAATAATCTCACACTTTTAGGTTTATGTCATTGTACTAATTGTGTATGATTAACGGGCAACAAAGCGGTCATAGGGATTCTATATTAGGAAACTGATGCAGACTTCCGTTAATTCATACTGTACAATTATAACGTGTTCAATGCATTGTAAGGTTTCTTACCTCAAATCTTAATCTAGGTTTGTCATCATTGTTGTCCGCCGCCGGGGTGGGTGGTGACGGTGGTTTGTGAGGGGGTTCGTGGGACCGCGGTGGTGGCGCTGGTGGGGTACTCGGCCGGAGCAACGCTCGCGCCTCACTTGGCAACAAGTCGGGCGGCGCTGAACATTGCGAGGCAGCTCGTCCGACCAACTCCTCAGTGTCAGTCCGCTCACTCTCAGTACCAACTGGAAAATAATAGATTGTAAATGAATAACACGGTTAATCTTGCAATGGCCTTAAATAATGACTAGATTAGTCGACTTAACTACTAACTAAATTGAACAATTGTTCCAAAGACAAATACGGCATTTACGTTAGTGTTTAAATTCGGGGCTAAGACAAACGGGATTTTGCCGTGACAATAGTCTTGTTTCACATAATGATTTATTCTAGCGAGAGATGATATCAACACTGAATCTTATATGTCTAAAAATTCGTCGTGTTAGCTCAATTTTTAAGAACTTGGTAGATAGATAATAAAAGTAATTATAATCATTAATTTTATTCTCTTTTGAATTCTTTAAAACATTAATTTATGATTCAGACTCAGGCAATTTTCTAAACAATTGCCTGTATAAGTGACTTGAATATTCGACTCGGTTAAAATTAAACAATGGTGTTCAATTTAATACTATAAAGTAACAAAAAAATTAAGGCACTCAACGTCCGATGCCTCCAAAATATAAATACTTGTAACGAATAATAAACAACGTGCAATAGCCAGTGGCTTGGTCCACCCAGCGACAGGTAGAAACCTTAGAATAATTGAAAATTTGTATTATTTCGAACACGAATTTCATGCTATTTTAACCATTGTAATCATTGCCAATGAAATACAATGCGAGTAATACAATGCCAAAAAAAGAAAGAATAATATCCTACAGTTTGTCGGCGGAACTCAAAAAGTTTGTGTGATGCAGACCGACTACGGAGAGAAGCAAACGACACAAGGTTACGGGGAGCGTCGAGTCGTTTCCTGGAAGGCCCTGTGAGTGGGTCGGCCTTTACATCGTTTGGGATCCACCGTAGCACCGCACATCTGCCGCTAATGTTATTTATCTCAAAAGAGGCGGCGTTTCTTTTATCAAGCCAACAAACCTTTGGTTAGCTTGGAGATTTTTTTATTATACTAACTTTAGTGATGCTATTTATTGACTTGTAATAATCAAGGTTATAGTTTATATTATTGAGTTTTTTTAACTTGTTACCAATTGCATATGCATAGAATAAATTATCTTTGGACAAAAAAGAAGCTTATAGCGATTCTCTTCTTGGTTTTTAAATGCTTGTTTCAAAGGATTTTGTACCGCAAATTCATGGACTAATAATTTGACAAAAAATAATAATTAGGAAAGGTTAAATACTTAAAAGAACACTTATTATTGACTATTATATGCGTTTTAAAGCTGGCTCATATAAATTATATCAGCATTCGATGTTGGGTATTATTTGCTGGCGCTCCTAATAGTAGGTATTCCAGTATGTTATTATCCAGATGGTAACGTCATTACTTCAATTAAATAATAGCTTTCGAATCAGCGGAAATTTATGATACCGTATACGCCCTTGTGTCAGTGAAGTCATCTCTTATAAATTTAAATTGTTCAATTGAAGTATTTATTTTTCAAAAATCTAGATTCAATATGAGATGGATACATTCTTTAAGTAATAATTAATAAGCAAAACAAAAATGTTTATGGCTCTTAAGACTACCTACTTCATAAATTTAATTTGAGTTCTGAAGTGCGCAGTCTTGTTAAAACTTTGGTGACTGGCCAAATAAGAACAAATTATTACACTTCGCCCAAAAAAAATCGGACATTCGGACAGTTGAAGACAAAAATAATCTGAGAAAAGTGGTACAAATTGTGTTAAACTGAAAAAGCAGAGCATTACACTTTTAACTATATTATTAATTTCGTAATCGTACACGTCTCAATTACTTCTACTGTTCGATTTTTTGTCATTAGAGTCATTAGTATCAAGTAGGCGTACAGAAAATCGCTGAATTTTAATTACTAGCCTTCGTGTGCGTAACTTCTTGCCATCATAATAAAACAATTCTCTGTATCATTTCTAATCCATCATTTAAAATAATTAACTGGGGAAAATCGTTTGAAATTAGCTAGTGACCCGCCCCAGCTTCGCACGGATGAAATTCTGATGGATTATACATATTATAGTCTTCCTTTTAATTTACCCTATCTGTTAAAAAAACCCGCTTCAAATTCCGTTGCATAGTTTTAAAGATTTAAGCGGACAGACAGCGACTTTATTTTATACGTTGTAGTGATAGTGATATTCCACAACCCATGTGTTTTAAATATAATTAAGAACTAATTTAATAAATTACCGTAAGTTTCATTTATATTTTATAGTACCTATCAAGGCACCAAGTAGTAAAAACGTTAAGAACTATCGTTTTTACTACTTGGTGCCTTGATAGTTTGTTTCAGTGGGCTTATTCAATGACTTTGCCTTATCTACTAATTACATCATAATGTAGTACCTATTATGTTCAATCACAGTAAATACAAGTCAAATAAGTGGCAGGAATAATAACGTGGTGTATTTCAATGTTTTAATTAGTACGATACCATAATATATGTATGTTGCAGTATAGCCATAGTTACTCTCTGAAATCACTTTGAAGTTTTCTAAATGAGCGAACCAGTTTACACATGGTTTACAGTTTACACTCAACTCTTTATTAACAAATTAACTTTTAGTTTAGATCTTTGAACATACAGCAGGAGATTATTAAAATGAAAGACTAAATGAAGTATTCAGCTCACACTATTTGGTAACTAAACAGAGGAGATCAAAGCGCTATTTTTATTTGTTTGCTTTGATGTAGTATTAGTTCAAAAGGTGCGCACATATCGTGGAAGTTGAAAGTTTTTTTGTTTATTTACAAGATCATGAAGGATTTATTAATTTTGTTCACGGGTAGATTCGCTGCTTGTACCAAACAAATACAAATTATGATTGTATATTCAGTATCAAATAAATCGCAGTAGCGGGAGTTATTCGGCGCGGTAAAAAATGTGAGAATACAAGTTGTTATAGGTTCAAGCGCAAAAATAGGTAGGTATACACAATGTATTATAGAAATGATATTTTCTATTCTGTCTACTTGATAGTTATTATACACAAGCTACTGGCAACGTGGGTCTGCGTACGTGGCCCGTGATAGAGAGCGGAAGACGAGTCCTATTATTTGATTTACCTTTTTTATATTAATTTAATGCATGCCGCGAACAAATCGCCCGGTCGGCGGGTCGTCGCCGCGCGCCGTGCCGCGTTTGATCTTACCGACTTTCGATAACATCGTACGAGATCGTAAAATCCATAAGTACGATAGGTAGGTATTTAACCTTTACATTAGGTATACATGGACGTAAATAATTTCATTGACGATGTAAGTATATTTAATGTGACTATTATTAACTTCTCGTAAACATTATACGATCAGTTTATCTACCTTCGTAGGTATGGAAGCTTCCTAGGTGGTTACCTTAATTTAAAATAGTTTAATAAGCTACTTAGAAACGTGTGTAAAACACACATTAAATGTAGTTGGTGGCATTTATTAGAGTAGTAAACTATAAATACATACAAGCATACCTGAATAAAACTTATGTAAGTAGGTTTTGTATCGCCATACCGGCAGTACCTACCTACTTACTGATCATATTTTTTGCTGAGTACCGCCAACCTTTTGACGGTTCTTACCGACCCGTTGATAGGTATTTATTTTACAATAAAGCGCTAAAACGTATTTATGTACCTACTACCTAACCTGCATAAGAAAGAAGGTATGTAATGTTTCAATTGTAGAATACACCTAAATTCTAGAGGTATGTGGAATTTCTGCCTATTATTTATGTATGTATTATGACCGCACGTAAACATAAAAAGGTACATTGCTATTATTCATTCAAGACGACTTGTTACAAAAGGTCCATTATTTAACATATTATGTAACGATAGATGGCGTTATTGAAATGTAAACAAAAAATATGGAACCCTTCTTGCTCTATTTCAACTCGCCCTTGACCGGTTTTCATAATAGGAAGTTAGCTATTCGTATCACACATTATTTGTGTTGTTGTTATACGTTTCGATCGCTTATAACCCACTTACATGATCTTCAACATGAACCTAGAGTTAAAAATGTCATTATGATATTGACATGTAAGTCTGTTTTCCTTTAGAAATACTAGCAGGTACACTTTATATTAACTACGCACACTATACTCTGTTGGCAACCGCTATGTAAGTAACACAATGTGAGGTTGGGTGTCTGAAACATCATAGTTATGACAACTTACTGCTAAATTTCTTGTATCCATTTCTAAACTTGTTGCGCCACCACTTGACGAAGTGGTGCGCCATGGGGGCGTCCGCGGCGGGTGCCGGAGCTCTCAACGTTTCGTAGCACGTCATGCGCTGCGCTCACGCACGCATCCCGTACACTTCAAAAGAGCCGCAAGTTTATTTAATAATATCACTAACTTTAATTCTATTTCACTTGCACTGATATCGTTCACTATTCTGGACGTATAAGGATTGAAACTGAGCACGAAGCCTTTGACCCAGTTGTCCGCGTGAATGTTGGGCGACGCGAGAAAACGAGCGACCGTCCCCCGCGCGTGCTGTAGAGTGACTGACTGATGGATGAAGGGAGTAGGGAGGGCGCGGGATAGTGCGACGCTGTGTGGCGGCACTGGCGGCGGCGGCTGCTGTGTCACACTCGCGAAACAAATACCGCCTGCTAGCGTACAAAATACAACCATATGCGTGACGGACAAGACGTTGTTCGGCGGTTCAGCCCAATCATGTTTCTAGTGTGCTTCTATACCGTAAAAGCCTTTGCAAAGGAGTCGTTCTTGGTACTATCCAGGTAACAATTTTAGTTTTTACATTGGGTAGGTAGGTACCTATTCTACCTATTTTATACGATTTTTGACATCATTAAACTTATCACTCTACAAAACCAAGTAAAAGAGTTCATTGATCATATTATTTACTAATTAATAAGTACCTACTAGATAGGTACCTAAGATTTAGGTAAAAGGAAATGGGTACCTAATTTTGTACTATCTTACTATTTCAATTAGTAGTTTTATTAATTTGATTGCCCAACGTGTGAAATTAATAGGACAAAAAATGACATCTTATTCAGTGTTAGTCAGGTGCGTGTCTACATGCCTACCCAAATTAAACTCTATACTCCATTTGTTTAGGTAATTAACTAAATGTAAACAATTTTGGTATGTCTTTTAAACAAAATGTGATCTTTAAAAATGTAAAATACGTTTTACAACATGAAATACATTCAGATTTTCTAAAACTATAGTTAATTGATTTATAAGCAGTCATATCCAAATTAAAAATTATTTTTTTAGTTAAAAAGTAACGCCAAGATTGTTTACATTTAGTTAACTACCTAAACAAATGGAGTATATATACCTATTCTAATATTATCCAGATACAAGTCCTTTTAAACATTGTGAAGTTTTTTTTTGGAAAATTTTCATTTTGTCTTGTTGTTTTTACGATTCTTTAGCTCTTATGTTTTTTTCATAATTATACGACTCTACATCATCTTTGAAAACTTTTTAGTCTGAGATTAGAATTCCGGATTATTGTATTAGGTTTAACTATTTATTAGTACAAACATTTTGTGCAGTCGGAAATAGACAAGTGCGACGTTTTTTTCAAAATATTTTCTTTATAGCGACACGCTGCACGATTTTCATGGATAGCACTATGGTATTCCTCATCATCAATTAATTTCTGAGTTTCTTCTCTTACAGTTCTTCCATCTTCTAAACTTGAAAGCTATCTTTGTGGTTACAGTCAAATATTCTAGTTCTGGTTCTGTTTTTATAAAAACAAATATGGTTTTTTAGACTTTTTTAGAATTTTGTACGTGTATCTAAATAGTACAAAACTACTGGTGCCCAGAGAACTATAAATATGTTATTTATTTGAAAAACACATAGCTCTCCTTATAGCGCAATTGAGGAAAAGAGGGCAAATATTTTCATAACTGCCAATAGCGGCAATAGCGTATGACTAATGCCATGTGATGTGAAAGGTTCCATAAAATGTTGGAGGGAAAAGTGAGGCGTGGATACCGACTGCACTCACTGTCAGCGCCCTATCTGATCACAAAGTTGGTTGTTCTACTAACAGTCTTTATTTAACATTTAAGCTTACTGTCTTACAAAACAATCGAGTTGAACTGTTGAATTTGTACTTAGAATTCTGACAATTTAAAAGAGACTGTTTTACACGAACTTAGATTTCCGATAAATTTACGAAGTACTTTCCCTGAAATGGATAAGCTCGTATTTACGGCAACTTTTACTTGGTAAAGAAAGTGAGCAGTAGGTAAATACCTATAGGGCAGTAATAGAGTGAAAGGTGAACGCGCATCCGCTACGTTGGCAATGGCAGCCTCCATGCGGTCGATGACCCTGGGTGAGCGATTACAAAAAAGATTAAGGTAGGTATGTAGTAGGTACTCGGTTAGTGGTAAGCCTCGAGCCGCTACAAGCTTCCACTTTTAAGTAAATTGTGTATGTCACACATCCAGTCTACTACTAGATACCCTGGTTTTCGATATGATACAAAAAGTTTTGTTGTCAAAAATACAAATGGTACACTGCTTAATTTAATGAACGTCGTCGTACATCTATGCAGAAAATCAGTTATTATGATATATATTGTATCAAGGGCCCTTGCCTAAAATGAGTTAAAGTAAGTACAATAGTGTAAGTTGGGCAGTGTGACTAGGGCTAGGGTGGAGGGTGCGACCGCCCGCGCCTGTCCGTGGGGTGCCGGCCAGGGATGTGGCACTGGAAGAACGTTTCAAATTAGAATTTTACGGCCTCTTCGTGTTAGGTTTATTGTCGAAAAGTTATCGTCGACCAAGATGAGGTCGTATTCCAAAACTGACTAACAACAAACAGTGTTTTATGTCAGTTTTATGTCTGTAATAAAGAAATCTTCACAAAGATGTAAAATCGTAGTCTCGCATTCATTAGATATTATATAATGAAATTTTATTGAGGTACCTACACCTACCTATAGAAGCATCTGTATTGTGATACTTTAAAGCGTTTGGAGAGCCATTTAGTTGGTGAACTAGAAGTGAATCCCAGTTTGTGTGCTTTAGGTTTTCTTGAAAACACGTCTATCGGCGGATAAAGTTACAATAAGATGACCATACACAGCGGTCGGGAGGGTCTCGCGCGCAGGCTCTACGTGGGTGGCGTGTTCCACGAAATAGTGTTGATGGCACTGCCAGACCATTTTCAATATCGTCGATAACCGCGGCTTTTAATTGAAACGCTCAAATTTTTGGTTAACAATGAAACTACTTATTACAATTGAAGGGTCATTTCCAGAACTCGAAATAATACTCGCAAGGGTATTTCCCCTTTGGTCCCGTCTGTTGTTGTATTGTTTGTTGGTATTATTACTAAGGAAATCAAAACTTTGTATACGCATCTAATAAAAAGATAATCTTACGAAGTGACCTGGAATGTTGATAGTGGCGTTATTTCTGCTATTCAGTCGGCTGGCACGTCGCCAGATGTGGTCGCTCGACTTCTATCGCGTCGCGTGGGCAATGCCCACTCATGTATTTTCATCACACTCCTCAAATCTTCAGCTTTTTGTGTAAAACTGCCTAATTATCTATCAGCAAAAAAGTAGCTAAAAGGATTTATTCGATGGAGCAACACATCAACATAAAGCTTTAATTTCAAGAAGACAAGGTTTCAAAATCTTTGCGCTTGTGTCCTTTCCTACACCGATGCTAGAATTTAGTCACTGTAGAGATCACCTTTATTTGTGAGTATATTTTTAAAACACGTATTGATGGATAGCTATACGCATACCTGTAACTAACGCCATTAAAAACTTGAATGTAATATTATAAGTAGCTGTAGGTACTCGAGAATGAATGGAGTATTTTATTGTTGAAGCAAAGACAAAATGATGCGATGCGCACGAGTGGCCGGCCGGGTTCGGCCACTGAGCGCGCCGACGCGCCCGCGATGCCGAAGGCAGCAAAACATGGCGCAGATGCAATTTGTAGTAGACACGGTATCGTCTGTCGGCTCGGTACTTCAAAGAAATAATAACATACGATTACGTATCTCCTTTTATCCCCTTATACTTTACGGCGTGAACGCTTCTTTTTCTTTACATTCACCTACAACGAAACTTGTTCTCTTATGTGCCGACGCTTAAAAACTGATCCCGAATTAATAGCTACAAAGTGTGATTATTAGAAGGTACGCGCTATCGGCGCTGGAGATTGTATTTACGTGAGGATGAAGTGAATAACGTCTTGTAATTTAGCTGTGATGTTGAATATTTGTTTGCAAATGTTAATGATCTTTATTCGATATGCTATCAGCAAAACCTCTCCCACGGAGAAAAAAATAATGGAAGCCACTTCAGTGTAGGTATAAAAAATCTTTTTTTATTATAGTCACACAAATTTATTTTACAACCATGTGCACATTGTAGGACGGCTTTATGCACTAGTAACGCATTACATTTTGAAGGGGATGTAAATGCGTCGGTGATTATCAAAGGGATTTAAATGATATCAATAGCTTTGTGCTACCGCGGGGTCCCTTTGTCGGCGCGCTCTTGAGCGGCAACATCACAAGCGACAACTCCGCCTGCCCGCCGATCCATTACTGGATTTACTGGATACAAAGCGGACATCAAACGCGCCGCCGGGCTATTGCGTCACGTGCCATCATCGTTTGGCAAGTTCCTCTTTGCAACTGCAAATAGGCAGCAAAAAGTTTTGCAGTTAACATTCACACAGTTTTGAGTCCAACGATCAAAGGAGATTTCATTTCAATACAATTAATGACTGTTGGAGCCGTTGTAGCATTGTAGTCAATAAAGAGGAAGCTTTTTTTTTCAAAGTGAATGGAACCGGTCTAACTGGCAGCTGTAATAGTAATTCTTGATTTGTTTGCTACCTACCTATAATTATTTCAGAACTGATTCATCACGTCGAGCCGTGGTTTTTGTTTATACCTACGTATTGGCAGTAATGGTAGTGTTACCTGGGGCCAAATGTTGGTTGTATTGTGCGGATTTGTACATTAAATATGTGGAGTTCAGGAACTAGGTACTTAAGTAAGTACCTGTTTAAGTTGCAATTCCGGAAGTTAACCATAATAGGGACGACAGTAAATAAACAAATGCGAAGCGACGACGTCTCGTAAAGAGCTTACGACCGTGAATGAACGAGGAATACTTTACGCACTACAAAGATAGCTAGTTTTTTCACAGAGCTATAAGCAGAGATAATGAAATTTGCTTTTCGAGCCCCATTTTAAGATAACTCGTTTTACAACGCATTTCCTTAAAAAAACATTGCCTAATAATTTTACTGTGAGCTTTTTGAATGCAGATCTTTGTAAACGAGAACGTGCGCTAAGTTGTTGAGAAAAAAAAAAAATAAGAGCGCAGGGTCTCCGCTCGCCGCCCGACGCCGACGATACGATACAAAGTTGTGACTTTGATCTTTCCGCTGCTATGCCGCGTTAGACGGCCCTCCGCCTCTATAGGTATCTCCTCGAAATTATTATACCTACATACATACACATCGTAGGCGGGCAATATAATAATTATTACTGTACAATAGAGTGCCAAACTAGCTTTGGTAAAGCCTACGCGATGTTGCGGTATCCCAAACAATTATAATTATTGCTCTTGCGTATCGCAATTCATTTTCATTAATTTTGTTACAAACCAATTAGTATCTATTAAAAAATGCCTTCCTACATTGCTTTTTTTCGCGTTTCTAATGTCTGCCATTTTAAAAACGTGGCCATTTTAGCTAGGGCCGTTTGAACGTTTCTAAAGCGCTTACAAAGTTTTGCTGGAACTAAAAATCCTTTGTTTTTCACCGTGTGTTCGCAATTCCAACGTCCAAAACTAAATGTGTTTTCCGATAGGATCTCGGGCCAGTAGTCTGCGCCAGCGCTATCAACTTGATTACCACCATATTTCATCTCTTTGTCGGCTTTACGTTCTACCTGAAAATAACGACTGGTTTACACATAAAACAGTATTACGTTGCTAACAATTTTAATTAATCTTTTATCAGATGTGGGTTCGCATTGTTTTAGTATTTCTGTCTTCTATTGAAATTGGTTTATTTATAAAAGGCATTGTAAATGCGTTTTATCTTGGACTTCAACTAAATAAACTAACACGGACTTTTTTGGTATAAGTGATTTTGTTTAACACTTTCCTGAAGCTATTTATTTAATTCTTTAGGTGTGGGCAGGTTCGAGAACAGTCACTAAGGCTTTGCGCTTTACTAAACCAAGTCGGAAATACCAATAAAAGTATCACTAATAAACAAATATTTTGCAATATAGATAAGATATCCATGTTAAGTGAGTAATCTAAGAACTTATCGATGAATCGTTTTGTTATGGGCTAATCCAAACAATTTGATAGCTCTTATTACCTACTAGATTACTTTCTGTAAACGATAACAAATCCAGTTTGTCTGTTTCCGTTATCGTTGTAGCTTGTAGAAATAACCTATCGCCGCTTTTTAAAATCGCTGTAAACATTCCGCAAAAAAGCGCTTATTACGCTTACTAGAAATCAACCTATAAATATTAATTCTGTTTTTACAATTCTGTGTAAAAACAAGTAAACAAGACAATTCGACTATTATCTTAACGCACAATAACACTGTTACACGTAATTAGTTCACATCTTGTGATGTTTGGTGTGTGTGTGTAAAAGTACCGCGACTCCGACTTATGAAAAAACCAGCGACAAATTGACTATTTCGAGGCGTGGTCGGCGAAGGCGGCGGCAGTCAAAGGCGCGTCGTGATCAAAGGCGCCGCCATCGAACGGCCTCGGCTTTGATCTCGCCGCACGAAGTGCAAATTATGTTATAAAGACAGTGAGTGGCTCGGCCGCCGAGCACTGCACTACTAATTAATTCAACCCGTTGCGTTACGATGGTCGTCAGACACGCCACGGCGAACGCACGCCGAGCTTTGATTTTATAACTACTTACGTTTTATTTTTTGTTTCCTACAATTTATGTTATAAGGGGATTAGGAGGAACTCGCTTTTGAGGGGGAAGTTAACGGGGCTCACACATGAGTCGCGTGTTAATGTTGAGTTCATTTAATTATTTTTATTTTGACTTTATGTAGCGAGTTACACCATTACGAAATGTTTTGTGAAAATCATTTTTTCTGTGATAGCGACACTAGAGCATTATTTTATTGTTAGGTTAAGGTAATATTGCAAGATAGTCATAATTGTGTAAATTGAAGCCTGCAGTGAACAAAAAAGTACTCAGGAATTTCATAGTGTTTCGAAAAACAGCAAGGTCATACATATCTACATATTACATGGTTTATATTATCCTTTGGTAAACATATTTTTTTGCGTCTGTAGTAGATACCTACGTCGCTTGTAAACAAAAACCGGTTTAAATATTAGGTTTTGTAGTTAAGAGTTTAGTAAAGTTGTTTAGATTGCTTAGGGCGAGGTTTCAAAAACTCTTTGTAAATCGTGGGCGAATGGGACGCATTTGTGCGTGACTGATAACCGAATGGTTATAGGTTTGGGGCCGTTGTCACAGTAAAGTATTTCCATTCTTTACTGTCTCGTTGTTTTGCAGCTTTGAGAAGCCTACTCCAAACATATGGTTAGGCTGATTGATTGATACGTACGTATGATAGTTCACAGAGTCCGAACGATCTAGTTGTGTGTTTGAGTTTGATTCCCGTAAGTAAACAGCATATTTGTGTGATCGATAATATTTTCAGTCTGGGCATAATCTGGGTGTTCTCTGTGCAACGCGATTTGAATGTTTGTAAAACACCGACATAAGGAATAAATCCCTAGCGTATTCGAGCGACTCCCGCGTTCAAAAAAATAATTGTGTTGAGTTGTTGAAGTCGGGCGAGTGGAGGCGGCGCGCGGGACGTGACGCGGCCCGAAGTCGCCCGAACGAGAGCCGCGTGCGTCGACCCGCGTCGAGCTTTGATCTCGCCGCGCCGAACCGCGACCACTGCCGGTCTGCCGCCGACGAAGAGAGCCAGGGGGCCTACTACCATGACTTAAAAAGTTAAAAGTAAGACTAAGCATTTGTGGAAAAGAGACACCGCTCTACGCCGTGTAGAGCATTGTCTGATTTCCTCATCGTCCACACCTGCACCGGTCTTACTTTAAGATATGGTAGTCCACAGCTCGGAACTTTTCAGACTAGCCAATATCACTAAAATTGACTCAAACACCACACGGCTATAAAGTTAAACAAGTATCGCGAAGGCAATACCTAATCAGTAATGTCAACATGGAATAAATCGGCTTTTGTCAACATTTAGGTACCTTTAATCGATGTAAACATATCATTTTTCCTTACCTGTTCCTCACTTTTCATAATATTGACTTTAAAACCAGATCGGAACAAACACTAAAGCAAGCAGCAAAGGTAGGAGTCGCAGGAAAGAGGTGAATTCATATTCGATATTGTTACGTTTGCTGAGCTGCAAAAATAGCCGCCATCGCCTGCCTATCTATAAAAAAAAGCTGTGGGTAATCAGTCAAATACCTTTGTAGCTTAAAATACGTTCTTTGTTTTCTAGAGCTTATAAAAGCCATTCAATTCTTCTGAATAATTTAAGCGGATACTTCGCAGGTAGATCCCAGCAATAATGACAATAGGACATAAAACAAAAGGTTATTTCAAAATTTGTGAACCTGTCTTTTTTATTTCGAATTAATGCTAAAGCTTGGTACAAAAACCGATAATTTTAACGACCAGTGTTTTATTAACTCAGCATAAAAACCAAAATACTGAGAAGTAAAAATCGACGCATAAAGCATCAATGCGCAAGCGCCGATTGATTCACTTTAAGTCTAAAACCTTCGATCCTGATTCAAAGTTTAGAAATGCTTTTAAAAACAATATTACAAAACAGTTTGACCTTCTTTGATGCTAAGACAGTTATTCAAGTAGGAGTGATACGATCGCAGCCGGCGGTTGCCATCAGATTACAGGAGTTGTATAAATAAACACGGGACGGGCGACAAGAGATCCGATGTAAGAGTTACTCGGAAGCGCTATTTCCGACATTCGTAGAATGTGCCCTCTTCAATTACATCTAGCCCGTTAATGTACTTGTCGCTGACAGTCAATAGAACGTCAATTGTTTGATGTTTTAAATAGTAACCTACATTATTTTTAGTGATGACGTGCTTGGATACCTTAGTGTATTCTTGTCGATTAAGCTTTTCGCAGGTACCTAGTATCGATGTTTGATATTTTATCGATGCATCTAGTACAGTTTTCGAGTAGGGCTAGTTTCACGTAGTTGCTTTAATGAGGCAGCGTAGCTCCGTCGCCCCGTAGTCGGCCGCACCGCCTTCCATATTCAAATTACAGGTTTGAATTTGTGCTCAGTCGCCGCTGACCGACGACGCCGACGTGAGGCCACTTTCTAGGAAGTTTCTAAATTCTTACACTAACTACTATGTTGCAAATGTAGACCTATATCGCCACAATATGGTTCTCGGTATTTAAACGGCGTAAGCTTTTAAAATTCATGCTGATAATAACTCGAGCCTCATAAAACGCGTTTAAACGTCTACCACGGAAAGCCTCCAAGTTTAGTTTGAAATGTACGTAATCTAATCTTGCGTCTAATATTATTATAACAATTTAAACAGAATCCTACCTTCAAGCGCAGCCTGACAAACAAAGCGGTATTTCAATAAAGTTTTCAACGTACAAAGTATCTAATTTTAGTATCTCGTTGTTTGCGTTATCAAGCAAAGCTACCCCCGGTGTTACACCGCCGACACAGACCTGAGAGCAGGATCTCTTTATTTGTTTAGTTTTCTTTCTCATGACAAGATCACCGCTTTCTTATCGCTCTTTATCTATCAACTTGTGTAAATAGCTCCGGAATCAATGCCGTAGTGTAAATAAAAGAAGAATTTATTATGGCCCAAACGTAAATAACGTAAAGAATGAACTAAAACGTAAACGTATCTATTTATTTTTATAAGTAGCTTGATTTCAGGAATTATGTGGAGAAATAAATAGCAGATGAGCTTTTTGAATTCTTCTAGAGATGTTTTTCCGGTCTACGTGGTTTAAATTGCTAGTTTTGTAGGTACATCCATTATATTACCTCTCAGGTATAGAGGCACAACAAAAATAAACACGGGATCGTGTTCAATAGCTTCGGGATCGGATTGTGACGCGGAAGTGCGCGATGCCGATTCAATGTGAATTCGCTCGAGGCATACAAAATGGAGAACCGCAGCTCGATATCCGATTCAATTCAATCGAATACGATTCGACTAAAAAACTGAACTTTGTTGTGACAAGAGCTCTGAGAACAGACCGGGTAACAAGATTCCGTCGAAAATTGCATCCTGTTCTTCACGTTTTATTAGCGCCAGTGAGCTTATTCGCATCCGGTCGTGTGCGTTATAATCATTTCTGTCCAAATATTGATCTTTTTTCGCTTCCGTTCTATTCGATACGCCGGAAAAGGGTCGATTTTTGTCGACTACCTCGTAATCAATACTCCTTGATCACCCCTTTATTACGTTAGTGCTGAACAAACCTTGCCTGCAAACAAAGCTATTCAACACGCAATGCAAGGCAACGCAAGCCACCATTCATTTCCGACCCGCACGTCGTGCCTCGCTGTTTGTTTATTCTAATCAATTTAATTATGTGATATGAAATATAATATATGTTTCAGTTATCTTCGTACCAGTATAATGTTACTAGAAATTATTTCTATGTGGGTAGCTTGACGTCCTGTTTTTGTACAGGTATTTTAATGTGTACCATGAAACATTTCTTTACGACGTTTATAAATCATGGATTTCTATAGAGCCCTTTGTTGTTTCTTTGAAGAACATAAAACCGAAAACATTAAAATAGCGATTAGGGGTCGAATGTCTCATCGATTATGGGAATCAGGAATAAAAACCGTACACTTACATAAACGGGAATTAAATTAAAAGCCTCTTCGAGTTGTTTTATAGTGAACATAAATTACATTAAAATGTTTGTGAATAAAATTTGCCGATAGTGGGTATTAAAATATCGTGCTGAGTCATTTCCATGGCAATAAATAGGTAGCTTAACAATTAAGCTCTTCTTTTAATATTTTGAAATAGGTAATAATATTAAGTGATAAATAAATAATTCTGAAAATTAAAATTAGCACCGAAACTGTTTTGTAGAAACTAAGCAGTGGGTAATTTTGGCTAATTAAACTCAACATAGGCACAGAATAATAATAAAAATTGTAACTCAGCTCTTCTATTATCTTGTCCACATTTAAATAATTGACCAATTTGTTTTTGACATTTCTTAAAAAAAGTTAGCCCTCCTTCTTTTTGGGCTTAAAATTTCTAAGTAATTTGACCTACCAAATAGTGGAATCTCAGAAACTTCTGTGCTCAATACAATGAGGCGATTGTAACAGTCGGCGCGTTGTCAATGTTAAATGAAGCGGCCCACGAGGCCAGCCGCCAGCCGGATGATAATGGAATTTCTGGGAACAACCCTTGTGTCCGTGGGGTGAGGGCGCGGGGTGCGGGGGCGCGGGGGCGCGCGGCGCGGGAGGGGGCGGCGGCCGGCCTGCTGCGGATCATCCATCACGCTGCAGGGGTGCAATTAGGCGAAGTAGATGTGCTGACACGAGCGGCCGCCGCCGCCACGCCGCCGCGCCGCCACGCATATACCACGCTCATCACTTTATGCTACACTTAATTGTCTGGCCATGCATTGCACTTTTTTTTTGCTAATTTACTATCATATCAAACTTTAGTTGTGCTCATATAGGAACTCAAGGGGACTCGGAGTAGGTAAAACAAAATAGTAGATTTATTTTTGGGAAAGCCTTTATGAAATCTTACATAGACATAACAATACAAGATATAGAATCTAATAACGATGAAATCCACAGGTAGTCGATCTGTTCTATTTCTATTTAAGTTGAACTACATTAACTAAATCTGGGTAGGTCAGCTTACTATAAACCATTGTTGTTTTTTTATTCTTCGAAAACAAAGCCACGTTTCAACTTTCATAGACATCCCCACATTCCAAACTACTTAAGTCACGATTTTCTAGTTATTACTCCTTGTTATCTATTACACTAAAATCCTTTAATAGCTTCCATTTAGCGGGGCCGAGAACGGTCGATAGTGGTGGAGGACCAAATGATTATATATCGGTTCGTTATGTTTAATTCCCATTAAAATTCGACAAAAAGTTAATGTCCAACAGGGCGATAGCGGTGGACAGAGGGGGGGAGGGTGGAGCGGCTTCGGCAGTGCGGTAGCAGCCGCCGATTATCCGCCGATAAGACACAAATACAACTTTTTGATTTATGAAGAAAGCTCGAGAGGCGGCTACCGGGCGCCGCGCCCGCTCGCTGCACCCTAGTGAAGTCACTAATATATCGACTATAACCTGCTCGGCAATACGATGATTTTACTTAGAGTTTATTTATAAGTATTTCTTATAGTAAAGCGACAAGGACATTTATTTACGATAATCTGTTAGAACTCTTTTACGAGATTAAATATTTTCAGTTTTACTGTCTATTCTTTACTTTCACGTTTTTAGACTTAAGGTTTAATTTAAGAGAAGGCCAACTATGGATTTTATAAATAAAATCGCCAAGTTCTGAAGTTTTAACTAAGGGCTCAAACACATAAACACGTTACGACGACGCAACGTACAACGATGCGGCGTCGTTTCACGATACGACGTCGCGTCGTAGAAATCTACGTCACGACGTCGTAACGTGTCGATGCACGATACGACGTCGTGACGTTAGAAACTCACGATGCAATCCTGCGCAGTTGTTATTCAAAATTCAAAGATGACGGATGTTATTGAAGTCGATCATTTAATTACCCTAGTCGAGCAGCGTCCCGTACTACCGTCTAGTGCGGTCCATTTTTCGGAACGAACTAAAACACCACCTCACTGTATCGACGGCATCGTGCCGTATAACATTACGTTACGATGTCGTGTTTTTTTACGATGCTCATCGTAGATTTCCACGACACGACGTCGTATCGTGAAACGACGCCGCATCGTTGTACGACGCGACGTCGTAACGTGTTTATGTGTGGGAGCCCTAAGCCCGAATCTATACAATAGTCTAATTACATAGCGTAGTGCGTTGAAGGAGATTAAAGAGAAGACCATGTCTGATTAAATTATAAATAAATCTCGAAAATTATTCTCTATCTAGTCTTGATATACGTAGACATTCACATCACAACTTGTTCATTAAAATGCAATTATGCATAACCAAACATCATACATCAAGACCACTTGATTTTCTTTAATGGAAAAAATAATGATGCCGCTATGTAATGAGATTTATTTAAATTGAAATTGTCGACAGGTGTTAAGTCAGACAGCACTAGCGGGGAGTCGACAAGTCCGTCCCGCGGCCGCGCGGCCAGATTTTGAAACATATGTAAATGAGGCGGTCGGCGCGCACAAAGGAGTCGCCGCATCTGCCTCGCGCCCAAACCTTTTATTAGCTACGCTTTAATTTTACATATATATGTGAAATAAAAATTCCATCAATGAGTTATTACAGATTAAGATTGAACTATTGAATTTATTCAAGGTCCTCTATTATGTGAAAATCGTAAATTAAGTTTCGCTTTTTGTAAAAAATAGCGGTTGTTATTTTTTGTTCATAATGACTTCAATTAGCGGTATTCTTTTAAAGGAAGAACCATAGATAAATGATGATAATAATTTTCATTTAAATGTTCCTCGCAAACCTTTATACCAACTAGTTTTGAATGTGTGTAGATTTGTATAATGTTTTGTATTAGTTAGAGCTTTGCTTTAAGTGTTTTTTTTTTCCTTTAAGTATATTATCATATTTTTTTGGAACGCATTTAATTTATGCAAATATACTGAGCTGTGAACTTGTGGGCATGTTTGTGAAACATACTTGCTCCACAGGAATTATTAAAAAAAATATATTATATCAATACAAAAATCTCACACGCAAAATAATCATTAACTTACCTTAATTACTCTATTTACTTGCTTACTACATTAATGCAACACAGGAAGACGTTTTAATGAGATTAGTTAACCGCCGGTCTTGGGTTTTATTTCTTTAGTTAATCTCTAAGTAAACACGTGTTTCATGCACGTATGCTTTTAACTACTTAATCATTAGAACAATGTTAGCGCACCAGACCACCAGTTATACGTACACATTGATTCCAAACAACCTGGAGGTCTTTAGCAAAGAATAGAAACTACACAAAGGTTAATTTTGGTGAGGAATGTTTTGACGAAGTTACAAAAAAAATATGAACGTTTTTTTTTATTTTAAAAAGATTTAGGCTGTTTAGATGTAAGTAGATTTAGAAACAATCTATAGTCGGATGTTTACAAGTATCGCATAGATTAAGAAATTTTACAGAATTGCAGACCTATGCAGCAAACTGTGTGATATTTCTGTTATCTTTGAAATTGTAAATATCATTGGAGCTTAATAGACTTGTTGGTAAGGTAACGCCACGATCATTTCTATGATAAACGATGAGGACTCCTTTGCAATTTATCTAAATTTAATTTAGAAATTTGATGTAAGGACTTGTCTTCCTTTAAAACTGGGAATGATGCTTGAAGCTGATAAACTAGGAATTATGACGCTTTTAGATTGATTACAACAATCTAAACTATTGATATTTTTCTCTCGTTCTTACTCCCCCGCCCCGTTTTTGTTGTAGAAATAGGGGGAAGGCTGTATGTATCACATTAAGTGCGTTTCGTTGGATGGACGGTTGTTTCCTTAGTTGACATAGCAACGTGGCGCCGGGCGGTCGGTTCAATGTTTGCTCATCCTATTCCCTCTCAGATGTTTGTATAGATCTATCAAATGGAGTATCCGTGTAAGGATATATACCCTTGTCGTTAAGTTCTTCAAATAAAATCCTTGCAATTTATTTTGAACTTCTTAGTAGTCTTTGCTGATTTTGAAGAAATTATATTTTTTCTACCAAAAGTTATGATAAAACCTTGCCTTTTTGTGTATATTTTTTGGAAAATATAGTATCATATTAAACTTTTACATCCTATACTGAAGAAAGGAGTAGCAGAGTAAATACTTGAATAACAAATACAACAATTATTTTTAAATTTAAATTACAGATGAGATGAACTGAACAACAAGACCAGCGAGACTCGTGTTCTGTTATGCGACAAATAAGTAATTTCATTATCTGAATGATTTATGATTCGACGTTAAAACTCAATTACCGTCGTATTTTCGCCAGTCGCCACCCCTGTGGATCGAATCAATCAGCATTCACTAAACGAGATGGAGCGGGGAATTGGTGTTTTCTGTTTACTTACCGCATGGGAGCCGAAAATCACTCAAAGTAAATTCTGTTTTCATGGGTTTCCCCCATCTAATGTTAATGGAACACTTAACTATTTAAATATTATGCTTAAGTCTTAGTAGATTAAGTTTTACCCAGGTATAGCCCTCATTAAAAAGCTTTGGATAAACTAAAACAGCCTTATTTTTGTCTTGTCCTAAACTTCACTATGAACATAAATAACGCTAAATACGCCAAAATTCATTGCTTTTATTATTGTAGTCTTTCAAACAAAATATTGCATCTCTCTGCTAATTCAAGAAGTTGCCTTTAGAATCAAAATAAGCTTCAAAATGGCTACCTAGTTATTTGTAATTATTATTTTACATAATAATTTTCTCTAGGTCGGTCGATGACTTAACTACCTAGCTTACGTTAGTTATTTTTTTTGGCAGTCCTGAGGCCATGAGGTCACGACCCTCAGCATTGAGGACAACCGCGCAAGGAGAAGGAAAAGGATAGCCAAAATACTTTAACCGCCTTTTACGACGCAACCACGCCTACGTTTCAGTGTTTTTTTATGAGATCATAATACAACTTTTAATTTATTAGAAAACTGTAAAACCAGACCTTTTTGTACCCTCGTTTTTGTAATTTATTTATCACTTTTCATAGTCAAAACAAGTTTGAATAAGGGAAATAGTAGTAAGATTGTTTTCAAGAACAATATGTTAAAATCTTAAGTTAAGGTTTATAGTCCAACAAATCTAAGAAGTACCGTTTGACGTTTCATCATTTTCAAACCGAAACAACTTTGTTCATGCGTACAATACTCAGTTTCGACAACCTTTGTCTTAAAACCATGAATTTAGAAAGATTTTATTATTGTATCTAAAACTTTTCAATTTTTAATATCCTAATGTAATTGAAAACTTTCAAACAAAGCAAAATAACACATATTTACATAGTAAATAATTTCTAATAGTTCTATTTTTGACCTCATTGCAAAGTCACGTAGTTAGGTCACTGCTTGTAGTGTTGTGACTCTTCAGATACACTTGTATGCGAAAAAATCGATTACATATACGAAAAATCGAATGTATTACTTTCAAATTATCAATTGACGACACGTTACTGCGCGACCGCATTATGCACTTAATACATAGGTACCCTAAAATAAATTACGACTTCGACAGAGACGTACACTTTGATAATTTCATAGATAATAAACTAGTCATTAATTTAAATGACGATGATGACGAAGACGAAGACGATTCTAGTACTAGTAGTGTATAAATAAAATATCCTAAACATAACTTTTATTTGATTATGACAATTGATCTCTTAAAATTCGGCTATTATAGTAATCGATCTCATAAAAATTGGATGTTATAGTAATCGATTTTTTTACTCCCAACCCTATTATCCTATTTGTCATAACTGTCAAACGGTACTTCTTAGATTTGTTGGACTATAATATCCACTCGTCATCCAATCAAGATGAAAAAACGCAATAAGCAAAACCTTTTTGTAAAGATTGTAACTAAACGTTTACAGAAGAGGTTCTGTGGCACCGAACGTCAGATTTTGACATTTGAATTTGACATTTATTTACACTGGTTGCGGCGTGTGCATGTGTATCTGGAAGGTTATAATACAAAAAAACATGGGTAAAATTAGAAAATCTAAACCTTCTAGAGCTAAGCGAAGTGAACCTGTAGAAAATTCAAGTGATGAAGAAGAGCAATTACCTGTTGACAGCAAAGAAAATGCTTTGCAAACGATATTAGACCAGTTGCAGGTTAGTGCGCTACAGGCTTTTGTATTATGAGTATCAACACATTCTCTTCCCTAAAATTTATTCTAGACAAAAAAGACTACACCTGAATATACCTTTATCTTTCGACTTTTTTGACCAGTCCTTGTTCAAGGGCAATGAACTTGTTAAATCATAATACATTTCCATATTTAGTTTTGCCTAACCTTTATATTGTCTGCTTGATTTCAGGCGGCTGACGTCGAAGAAAAGTATTGTGGGCTACAAACCCTGGCTCTTATGATAGAGAATCCTCAGAATGTGCCACAGGTGATGGCTCGAGGGCTGGTGAAGGCAGCAGCTCCGTTGTTGCTGGACCAGGCCAGTTCTGTGAGGAATGCGACGGCCGGCACTCTGAGAAACCTGTCTATAGTAGCCATGGATGTGTGTGATGCCATGATGGAACAGGATATTATGACTCCGGTGACATGCTTTTTCCATGAGGTATGTATTTCTCATGAGTTAGTTTCCTGTGGTTTCATAAAAATAATACAAATTTTCAAATGTGTTTCTGACTAATACTGTGAGATGTGCAGGTTCATTGGAAGATAAATTGTTGTTGCATAATGTAATGCCATAACTTATCTGTAAATTGGGTGCATCAATATCTTATATTCATTAATATCTTTTATAATTTTAATATTCCAGCATGCTGAAAGCTGGGTGCCAGATCCGGGTTCTAAAACAAAAGATGAAGATATTGACACATTTATTCAATGTGTTAATTTGCTTTTAAATCTCTGTGAAAGTTCAGGTAAATTTAATTTATTTTCGCATTTTTACTTTAAGTGTGTAATGTGCATCAAACATATTCTTTCTTCTGCTTTTAATTAATATTTATTCCTTTTTCTTTTACAGATTTAGCTATCAAATACTTAGGCCAGTCAAGAATATTGGACATACTACCTCGTTACTTAGACCTTGGCACATTCAACAGTGACATAGCAATAGCTGTCTTACAATGTTTGTTTGTAGTCGTAGAGGACAATCCAACAGCAATAGCTAAAATAAAGACTAAAGCAGAGAGGCAGTTAGAAACTCTTTTACGATTAGAAGGAAATGATCCGACTGTACTGCTTTTAAAAACATTATCTGCAGGTGTAATTATTAATACCTGTGGGAATAAAACAACACTACCTCCAGGAGTGATTAGTGAGATTATGTCTATATTAGGAACAACACTATCTGTTGATCACCGACTCATTTGTAGTCAGTTGTCAAGTAGTGTGCCCTTGAGTGATGACAGTGGTAAGGTGGAGCCTCCGAAAGGCAAGGCGGCTCAGCAATTGGAGAACCAGTTGAAATCTGTGTCAGAGATTGTGACAGCTCAACAGAGTGCCATTGAAATAATTGCTAACATATGTTCTTGTGATGGTAAACACCTTGAAACACTTTATTTTTTTTGCCAGCTACTTATACAAATTTTTATGTTATTAAAAATAATATTCTATTTCAGACAGTGACGAACCACTAGGAAATGATTCATCGGAAAGTGATGATGCGGATGACGAGATTTGCGAAAATGGTGATGAAGGTGTTCTAGCTGAAGACAAGCTGCCCCCTGAGGTGATGGAAGCATTAATATCCTTGGAGATATTTGAAAAAGTTTGGGCGAGGACCCAGCTCCCGGCACAAAATGTGTTATTAATACTGAAAGAATATGAAGGATCTCAACTGATTTACAAAAGGTATGTCCTTGACACTCTGTGCCAGTGACTGACACATTAAAAGACTACAAAAATTAAGCAAAAAAATAAATAAACTAATCACAGCATGATTTTACAGCATGACACACTTGTTGAAGTCTTTAGATTGAACACCTTAGCCATATTATTTTAAACTAAAATACCATTTACTCTTTCAGACTTCTAACACTACAAACGCGCGCACTGTTATGTATAAACAATTTACTCTCAACCATCCCTATTGAGAACATTGGTGGAGTCAATGGTGTGTACAAGATTTGGGTTGATGTTGGCAAGCTAGTGTTCAAGCAAGACTCGGATAATGTCAACCTCTCGGAGTCTGCGACTGCAGTTATGAGAGCCGCCTTGGACAAGATAAAGTTCAGAGAAAATGGAAACACGAGTGACAGTAGCGTCTTTAGTGACCTGGCTTTGTCTGATATTGAGGTGAGGTGCATCTGCATTAATACTTTGTGATGTGAATTGTATATAGTGTTCATGTTCCCTACGTCATTACTAATAGTAATGCCCTCCATCCGCGGATATTGGAGGACACAACCCGTAAAATAGTATCTTGAAAAGTAGTAAGAACTATGCTTAGGCTTCATTTGTTCTATTGAACATGTTCGTAAGAAAGTCTAATAAATGTCTTTAATTTTTGTTACAGATTATGCTCAATGGAATTAAAGCATGTCAAGTCCCAGAAATAAGAGCGAACCTAATTAGAATGATTGGAATCTTGGCTTTGCTTTTAGTTAACAACTTAAATGATGTGACTTCAAATGTAATTGTTGTAATCACTGAATTTATACTGGAACAAGCACATAAAGAGAATGAAGTGTGGGTGTTGGCTGAAGCTGTGGACACACTGGTCGATTTGTACTCAGAAGATGAAACTGACATTTTGGCGGCTAAAGTCAATTTGGTTGATAAGTTGGCTGTGTTGGCGCCAATATTCAAAAATAAGGTAAGTTTGTGCACGCTAAGACTTAAAATAAGATACGTAAAAATTACTAAAAGCACTGTATTAAATTATGTTCCCAGTGAAGGTAACTGCCGAACAAAAAAAAAATCTTCATTGAAGAATATTAAAACAAGTTTCTTATCGACATAAATATTTTTTTCATCCATTTCATCGATTATTTGTTATTTTCAGATAAGACAGCAGAAAAGGCTGCCTAAAGAATACAAGGTCCTTGTCAGTACAGCTTCGTCGAATCTACCGAGATTCATCAAGTACAAGAAGGACAGATTAAGTAGGTTGTAAGCAAGTGAAGTTATTACAATTGTTAATGTTGTACCTATATTTTAATTTTTAAGTTGATATCTTTATTGATATATTATATTTTATTACCGTAAGAAAGTTGAAGTTTCCTTTGACTTTGCAGTCCTGCGGTCTTACCACCAGTGACTAGGCTATCATATCATAGCTTTTAAACAAATAATTACAGTACAAAGAAAAATAAATAAATTACCCAATGTTAATAGAATAATAATTTATTAAACAACAATGACTGGACTAACAACTAATCCCGATGTGAACGTTTGTATAAATAGTTAGGAATCAAGCACAAAAATGCAGTGCACATTATAATATACTCATTGTTACTCGCAATGGCATCTACATAGATATATCTACAATAAACTCTTTATACACATAAAATGATGGACTATAACTTTGTAATTTTAGATGGATCCCATCTTTAACTATTCCTCGATTTGTGGTTATCATGATAATAAGCATATTCATTGTTCTAAAATAGTTATCACAATTAACCTATCCTACGCCGCTAAATATTCAAAATATTTTATGGCAGAACATATAACGGTTCTAGTTAAGGCTGTCATTTACGTATAAATATGGTTGTTATTAAATAAAGTACGTACTATTTAACGAAGGCACTAGGGATCTAGTGGTTTGCGCCGAATACACAAACACTACTAAAAGAAGTTATTAAACCTGTCTGTCTCTACTTTATGCTTTAAGGTAATAAAGACAGCATGAGAAGTAACTTTTTATTTAAGTTCGTATTTGAGTATTCGGCCATTAGTATAACGAAGTAGTTAAGCATGTGCTATGCAACTCGATAGAAACATATTGCAAACTTCCTTGAATGTCTGAGATCCGATTACATCTAATGCTCTATAACCTAAACATCACATGTTACAACACATTATACTTATTTATTATTTTCTATTGTACCTACACGTTTGCCTTTATTAAACTCTGTTATATCAGACAACATGCAAATATATATTTTTAAATAAATTTCATTTAACAATCTTGTTTGCCAATTCGCCGTATCTCTTAGTTTATTTATTTTGAAATAATTTTTAATAATATATTCGCATACTTATTTTCACTTTAGCTTCTTTAAAATACTTTTTAAATTTGGAAAACTAATTTGTGCGCACATTCGTACACCACGTTAAATGTAAATAAATAATTTATACAGTCCGGACTCCATTTTTTTTTGTTTCTCTATGGGGTACTGGAGCCACCACCATAGTGACTTCTTCTTGGCTTTGGTATGGGATTTGGTGAAGACACATCATTCTTGTCAAACCTCCGTTTGATTTCCGAAACAGAAAGTCGGCAGTCCACGCTTGGTATGTCATCCTCATGCAGAGCAGAATTTAGCTTGTTAATTTCTCTTTCGAGCTCTCGGGTCGCTCTATCGATTTCAAGGAATTCCTTTTCCGTACTCGAAATGGTTTCAATGCTCTTCTTTCTATCATTCTCGTCATAAACCTTGCACACAACTTTTTGGGGCTCCTCGTTTCCATTGGAGTCGAGGTTCGTTCTGCTTTCATTCAGGTTTATGTCGTACGTCGTGAATGTCGTGTCCGAGGTGTTTGTAAGACTCTTGCTTCTTTTGTTTGATAATGACTGGAAGTCCTCTAAATTACCTCGTCGAAGTCGAATGTCATCTTCATTGACGCTGGAATTCCGTCTGTATTTTACAATGTCTATTTTACGAAATGCTGATGAGTTAAGTATGTCTTCTTCTGAAGTACTGTTTTTGAGTGTCGCGGCGTCACTATGGTCGTCACCATTAGTATCACCGTTAGTTTGTTTCTCAACCTCGTTTTGTTCATTGTCCACTTTTAGTTCTGTTGTTACTGCGACTTGAACCTCTTCATTATTGTTAACATTATTATGATTTGTTTGTTCAGCTTCTTCTTTTATTCTTTTATCTTTGTCGTCTTCATCTTCGACTATTTTAAGCTCGATATTCAAATGCATATCTTCATCTAAGTCTAAATCTCCGTTAGTGTTATTCAATTTGCTGTCTTCGGACTCGCTTATTTGCAGGTCTGAGGTGATACTGGACACCTGAAAAGTATAAATAAACATAGATTAAAAAACGATAGTCGAACTTATAGCGTTATATCACAGTCTAAACATCTTTTTCTACTGTGGTTATATTGTGGTTAATTACGATATCTTCATTTATAATGTCTTCCATGATATGTAAAGAATAAACTTGCGTCAATCTTGTATATCGAATCTAATTAATTTAAGCGCATATTGTTACATTTTAATTAGCAGGTATGGGAAAAATCCAGTGACCTAACAGTACCTACCTATTTGCTACCATTGCACCATTCCTAGCAAAATCCCGTTCTATCTTCGCTTGTTTTTATGTTATGCTTGTTCATAAGAATAGTATTACTTACTGTCGTGTCTGCAGTCTCGGGGGTGGTAATGACCGGTCCTGGTGGCAAGGGGGCTCGCTTTTTCTTACGTCGCGAGGCCCGAACAGGAGGGACTGGGTTGTCTTCGTCGAATGGGTTAGTGCTTTCCACGCTTAAACGTGACCCCGTGACCTCGCTTCGGGCCAGACGCGGCGTTGCACTGCAAATTATACATTCATTGCATTATTCAGGTGGGTAATTCAATCAGTGTTATGAATTAAACTTTGTTGATACTTGGTGGCCGTATATTGTTGACCAACTAAAGTCATATTACTGTAGTTGCGGTAGAGTGACAGCACAATACGCGTTGTAGAGCGACGTCTCTCTTCCACACGTGATAGTCTCTCTAAACTGTCAGTCTTTTTAAAGTCGTCATTGTGTCTCATGCTGTCTCTTTCACTTCTAAGAATAATCCATAGAAGGTATATTTTATCTCCTTGCTGGTAACGTTAAATAAGCGATAAAATTATCTTATGGATTCTTAGTCATACAACTCTTACAAGGAAAATTGGATATAGAATGTAATGATCATTGATTACCTATGCAAACACTGTCTTGTACTAAAAATTAAGTAAAAAAGCTTGATGATTTCGTCAAAGAAAACCTTGTTGCATTGAATTCGCTTTACTATCAGCGCATGCTACTAGCACAGTCTAAATATACTATTGTCATACAGTCGTCCGACGAAGGCGTCTAGACAGGGCAATCGTGCGGGGTGTGAGGGGTGGGACGCGGGAGGGCCGAGCCCGACATGCAAACAAAATAATGTTAGCATGTCGGGACACGTCATTCAGGGCTTACGCGTGTTTGTTTTCGTAATTATTTTATAAAATGGTGCATACGACGTGTGCTGTGAGAGATTGCAAGTCTTCATCTCGTATTAATAAGGATCTGCGGTTTCATCAGCTTCCACGAACAGAAGAAAGGTAAATAAATAATGTTTTGTTATTGTAAAGTGAATACGTAAATTTAATAATAAAAATATTTGTCATACCCGTCAAAGTTGACAACGCCAACAAAAAGGCCGAATGATGGACGGAAAGAAGTATGAATAGGTAGGTAGGCTAGGTACCTAAAGGAAAATGAAAAATCCTGGAAAATGGACGCTAATTAAGTGCTAATTACGAAAATGAAACCTAAATAACTTAAATCTAAAATTATAACAAAGTTTATATTTTTACATGAAAAAATATAGATGAAGAATGAATTTATTAATTTGTATTGTATTTCAATATTTCAGATGTAAGTTATGGGTGGAAGCATGTAAAAGACCGGATTTACTTGAAATGACTTTTAGAAAAATAAAAAATACATTTAACGAAAACAATATTGGGCTCAAATTATTTGAACATCTGAGTTTAGTGGAGTATAATACGAAACCATGTGATTGCTTCCCAGTAAATTTTTTGTCGAAATTATTTATTAGGATGAGGATTTTTTATATAATTAAGTTCAGCAATAGAAATTTCAAATCTATTAAATCTAGAAACCGAAAATATTTGTCAGTTACCCATTTATAATTATTCTTTTATTTAATATTATTCTATTAGTTCTCAGCAAGTTATAATAATATTAGGTTACACTTTTTTTAATGATTATAATGTTAACGATGTTGATTTTTTTTTTTAGGCTTAAGTTGTTTAATTTTTTGTTCTCTATTTTTATTTTATTTTTCATTATTTTTAAATATTTGTAGCCTCCTGTTTGCGCTAAATAAACTGTCTTTCTTTCTTTCTTTCTATCTGCAATAAATAAATAATTTTATTAATATTTTTAATTTTGACAACCCTTGGCGTCGCGATACTGTCAAGTCGTTGTCGGCATTTTTCACAAGATCAAAGGCGTCGGACGACTGTATGATACTTAGACTGTGCTACTAGTTTTACGAAGAAATTCCGAATTATCACGTAGGGATCAAAACAAACAGTCGTCCGTTGTATTTTTTTTAAACGTTTCACAGACAGTCAATTTACATGCACAGAGACACCCAGACTCAAAACAGGCAATTTTGCTGCTGGCAGGCTAAAGAGGTTTTGTTACCTTAGAGATTGGACTTCGAAATGACTGGTGCTGCGTAACCGCTCCTGAAACCGGGAGCGAGGTAACGGAGTGATGGAGCCACCGTACACGTAGCGATCCGATTTCTCTGGAGATCCCACCGTACTGCGCGCGGCTGCTGAATCTGAAAAACACAGACAGAACTTTTAAATTGATTCAAGATAACAATTTTAGTAAGTTTTGACGTCTAAAATCACTACCACTTTCGTGGAAGGACATGGGGGAGGCCTTTGCTCAGAAGTGGGACACTGGGACGCTAGGAAAAAAAAAACATTTAAAATATTACTAAATTGGTCTCTGCCGAGTTGAAAAAAAAATTGATGTTGTTGATGTTGTAGTTGTCAAAGAAGAGTCGATTCCTTTCTCTCTCCTCGATATCCATTTTATTTACCTTAATTTAGTTTGTTTTCTTTTTTGTATGTTTATTTAATTGTTGTTAATGGATGGATGTTTGTTTAATCCTTACTTACATTGCAATGCTCTTCGGTACATAATAGGCGAGGAGTCTCCATTTAAAGTGTTTGTTGAAGATGCCTGTTGTCCCTTCTTTCCCTTCTTCATAAACGACCGAAAGGCCCTGGAAAACCAGAACATTTCTTAGTTAAAATATAATCAGCATTCTATTTATCTTGCTATAGGTAAATAGGGTAAATTATTATAGACCTGAATAACTGATTTAATTTGAAACAGTATCTCCGAATAGATATGTAATTCTAGTGTGGGAACCCGACTATCACATACCTACTCCTTACTACTTTGAATAATACAGTAGTCATAACCGTCATACTACGGCAGAAGTTCTCACAATGCTGTTAACGGATGTCTGTAGGCGCAACACTGACAAAGGTAATGGAAGTTTAGTGCACTTGATTCCACTTGAGCGGTCACAATTGTGCCGTGACGACGAATGGACGAGTGCCGCACGCCCACCGGTCGGCCATTGTACCTTATTGCTTGGATACACGATTTGAGGACTCGGGAAGAAAGGTCTTGTCTCTAACGTCCTTGAAATTGATACTAGATTTGTAAAACAAAAAATAAACGATTTTATTGACGTATGTAGTCTATCCAAATACGTGAATAATTGGATACGGATTTTTAGTTTTACACAGAAGATAAAACTTGCAATATAAATAGCAGTAGTAATTGTAATTTTTCAAGATCTTTAAACATAAATGCTCAATAAATACTTATATTCTTTGATTGTCTTACTAATTGCATGCCATATAAGATGATTACACGGATTATTTTATGGATACTTGCGTTAAATAACCTCGACATACTGCGACCCGATCACAGATTGTTAGTGTTCAATTTTATAAACAATTCAATCATTCGTCTGCTATCTTTCGTGATGTAAACAGTCTGTGAGTCTGTAACTCATTAAATCTCCTAGGTCGCGAAGATAAAGCGAGATTTACATGACCTGTTCTTGATCTTAAGTGGATCCCCTTGCGATGACTCGATCGTAATAAAGTATATTCTGCTATTGAGCATTAACCAGAAATCGTTCTTCTAAGTACCAATTTACAATACTCCGGTACTCGTGTTCCTAAAGAGACACGTGCGTTTGATGATGGTCACGTGGTATCGTGTTAGGGTCAAAGATTACAACAATATAATCGATCTATCGTTTATCTGTTTGAACTTCGTATGAACAAAACTTCCGCCTTATGTAAATCTATTGTCTAAATTAAGGGACATAAACTACACCAGATAAACCAGAGTAAATTGGATTGTTTCTTCTTTGTCTTGTTCTTTCTAGAAACAGTTATACGTAGGAGGAAAACATCTGGTTTCATGTTTAGCATATGGATCTTTTAGTCTTATCTCTACATACGACAGCTTGATAGCACATTACTTATGAATGTGCTGGGTGCAATGTGCATATCTGTAAATGTGTATGAATATGGCCGTCATACATATTTTTGTACTACAACTTCATGTCAGCGAAAATTCTCTTTTATAGTTATCTAGCGTCTTGCCCTAGCTTAGGGTGCAATATCGATGTATTTATTATACACGAAAATTGATGTAATAATACAAGTAATCTTTCCTCTTGAATCATTCTAATGACCTCAAAATCTATTCCGTATTTTTAAAGATTTAAGCATACATAAGGACAGAGAGATAGCGGGAAACGACTTTATTTTATACTATGTAGTAATTACTGGTAAAAAAGTGATCAGAACACAACTGCAGCAATTCTGCGACCCCACACTTTAGAACGTAATTAATCCAGTCACTGCATCCACCTAAAAACATTAATTTAGACAAAAAGTCACACTTTTTACCGCATAAACTTAGGTTTTGCGCCGTTAGTTATTAACTTTAGCCTACCTGTATTTATATGGAAGGTTATTCAAAGGTGATTTAGAACATTTTACCTGTGTATTGAATTAGTTCCAATGTATATGAGTGCATACTCGGATGATTTCTAATCGTAATATGCGAGTTAAACCAATAACATTGGCATGGAAAGATCAACAACTCTCAACTGCAGTTTTGTTTAACTAGCAACTAGGGATGTTACGGAGCTCCGTAGCCATAAGCGAAACTATAAGATGTCCGAAATAAAGATAAAATCCCTATCCGAATCAAATTTTCTGATATTAGTTTTAATTTAAGAAATAAATACATTGTGAGAGTTTCTTGTAGGTCGGACCATCATGCAAACCACCCGACTTTTGTTTTTTTTTCTGTATACTTCTAAAATACCTTAAAAATTGAATTTACCTACAGCCTTAACCGAAACCATCGGATAATCCTAAATATATTTTTATCCGTAACCGAAACCAGTATAATAAAATAATGTATCCGTAAAAGTATCCGAAATTACATTGCCTTAACATCCATATTACATCTACCAAACATTGTGTGCTATAAAACCTAAGGCAGAAGTCACAAGGCAATTATGTTATAAAGTTCCTTTGTGAGTACAAATGGAGTTAAATTGTCCTACATTGTGCATGAGTTTGGGCCCGCATGTAGGTACCTACTTTTGTATGTAATTTAGCAAACAATTATTTGATCAATGCTAGTTAGTCTCGGTAACGCTTCACGCACTTTCATCGTAAAATTTTAAGCTTGAATGGACTAAGCTTTGATACTCGTGAGAATCGACGTTTTTGGTATAAGTCGGACGTACAAGAAAGTGTTTATATTTCTTCTTCGTATTATACGTATTGTCAATGAAATTTAAGTTTTGTCGCATTACAAAGAGGGTTAGGAGCTTTAGATGTCTCCTGTAAGTGTCAAGATTCTCCCGAACGCCTCCCGGTTGCTAAAAATGCACCTGGAGATAGTAATAAGCCTAAACAAAAGACTGTTACAGTTATGGAAGTAAGACAATGCTCTACACCGAGTTCTGCTATAAGTAGCAGTACCGATCCAGAGGTTTCGTGGGTTCCAATCCCGGCACGCACCAATGTCGTTTAGATGTCATGTGTGTCTTAAGAAAATTATCACCTGCTAAAAAAATGAAGGAAAACATCGTGAGGAAACCAGCACACCTGAAAATGTTTCGAGGGATTGTGTTGCCACGTCAGAAACTTACGACTTTAAAACTCTGACTACAGGTTTTAAAACAACGATACGATAGGAAGAAGAAGGCTGCTATTCCGTCTCTCTTTTCCCTTCTGATGACTAGTAATTCGTCGGCGTCTCTACATTTGCTTACAATAAACCTACTTCACTAATCATTAGTGAACATTAGATAAAGCATGGATACATTACTAACTACAAGATTAATTTTCACACTATAATACGTATTATTAAAGCTACCTAGGTGTGCACTTCGCTTAATAAACAGGAAAAATCCTATTCTAAACTCGTTTATCTTCATACCACTGTAAAATCATAAGTACTTAGGTACCTAAGGTCGTTCAAAGAAAACGTACTTGCAAGGTTGGTTTCTTGTGTATGATTAAATAACTTTTAATAAAGAAATAAGTTTTTGAAAATTTTGCAGCAGTATATGTACCTACTACAACGAATATTCATCGAAATACTGTCTACTTTAAATTGAAAATGAGGGGAATCTAATCCTACTGATGTTATAAACGCATAAGTTTGTAAGTACGGATGGATTTTACGCTCAAACGGCTGGATATTTTTCTATTACATTTGGTGAGACTAACATTCTGGATTAATAAATCTCCTTTTTAATCGACTGCGTCACAAAAAAGAATGTCTTAATGTTTTTCCAGCTAAAACCGACCACCGCACGGGCGAAGTCGCGGACAATAAATAGCCAATGATTGATCATATCGTAAATAGTAGATAGTACGATGCTACATACAAATAGATGCTATTGCTCCCTTACCAAGGATGTAACCTTCGCAGGCATTAAGAAAATTAACGGCTTTAGTGTGGTACTAACCGTCCTAACATACTGAACTAGATGCGACCCAGTTTTGCGTTTTAACGTTTTTTCACACTTCCAGTGGACGTGTGATTCACCTTAGCCGCATTATGTTGCATGCTGTTGATATAGTGGCATTCCTTTTACACGTATTACAGTGATAATATAAGTAGGTATATTTTAGTAATTTATTGTGATTGAAAGGTATGCAAATACAGGTGCCAAGTCTGCAAAAATGTGAAGTGTAGTATGGAAAACAAAGTTTTATGTATCGTTTCGTTTTAATTATTATCTTCTTGATAGGTTATGGATACATCGTACTATTATATTGAAAAGAGACCTTCATATAAGATCCCTTTTTTTAGTTTTTATATTTTTCATAGTTCGATTTATATTATTGATTCTAGATTAGAGGTCGATTCCAAAATTACACGAACCTCTACGCACCAAAATTGTCTTCTTATAATTTTGATACGCTAGCAGAATCCTCGTGTAGCGAATATTAGACTACCATTGTATCTACTACAAGGAGCACTTATGTATTACCCCGATACAAAAGGTCACATCAGATAAAAAAATAATTATGGAATAACAAAGATGTTGAATAATTCTCAAGTGTGGTTAATTTATACCTAGATATACTGATCTAAGTAGGTCAATGACATCAGGCAACGTTATTTTATACGAACAAACACTACACATTTCATGATTTGCAATAGTGTCAAACAAACAGTACTTATAGCATTTATTTGCAGTTAAAACAATATTTGTTTAGCGTAATTTTGTGTCGAATGTGATGTCGTTACGTAATTTGACAATTTCTACTGAATATTGCAGAAACGTCGCCTGTAAGCGATGTAAAAATTGGAAATGTAAATATTGCTGCATAATTTAGCACTGACTATGTAATGGCACGGCCATAATGAAATTCGTCTAGGCTAAGTCTACACGCAATAGATGGTTTACGGGGATACAAAATACTTCATCAGAAGCCCCATTATTATTGCAAAAGGTATTTATTGTGTTGCAAATTTAAATTATTCATGGCTTGTATAAAGGGTCCTTGGAAAGTCTCCGAGATTAACGACGATAATTTCAAGTGCAATTCAATAAATCAAATTTAAAGATAGACATGGCCTAGCTTCTTAAGAATGGATTTGCACGGTGTTGCAGTTTCGACTCCAGAAGTATATTACGTGTCTTTGCAAAGGAGTTGTGGGCTTTCGTATTTATTCTAAAACAACACTACAGGAATCATATTATAATGTTTAAAACTTGCGCCACCGCCAACCTGGTAGTTATAAATGCTTATCATCAGCACATTAGAAATGACCAGCAGTAGGAATTTATTGTTCTTTTTTTAATTATAATTACAACAATTACAAATACTCCGATAAATAGAGTCAACAAAGTTATACTACACTAGAAATATAATTGTCTATTAGAAACCTGTATTGTTTCGTAATGCAATTGTGATATTGTAAATTTGTTTCATATACAAGTTGGTATATTTGGTATGTAGTCATTTGTCAGGCATCTTGATAAGAACGATCTCGAGTGTTTCACAGTTTCACTTGAAGACTTGAACTAAATTCAGTTATAAGATGTTATTTGTTACACTGAATATAGGTATGTCTGCGCTCTACATTGCAACCTTAATTGAACTGTGGCGCAGAGTAGTAATTAACAAATCGTTTCCTCTGTGGCACTGATTATAAAAGTAATTAAATAATTACTTCTTGTAAGCAACTAACTGCCATATAGTAAAATGTCAAATTCGTCGTTAAGTCTCATGCTGGCTCCTTTACTATATGATGTAATTTAGCAACTGTTAGAAATGTAAAAGAAAGAATGTCATAATGGTTGTCTGTCCAACCGTTATATTATATGTGGAAACAAATATTTTGCATCCATAACCGTTTGTCACAAAATTGTAAAGAAAAGAATAGCGTTCTCCTAGGTCGCTTTGAACTTATCAATTACATCACTCCCCAGGGTGTAAAGCTACGAGTATAAGTCTACCGTGATATAATAACACCTCTTTTAAATCCTTCTTACATTAAGTACCATAGAGTACAATATTGTCTTTTCAGTCAATTCAATTAACAGTCTTGGCACATGTTTGTTGATCATGTTAATTACCATCGCGGAATTAACGTCGTACATCTATGAGATAATACATAGTTGTAAAAAACTTCTAGCATGCTAAGTAAGCATCGATATAAGTAGGAAATACTCGTAGTGCATCTTAATAAAACTAGGTAGGCACCTCATAGTCCTACTAGACTAAATAAAAAAGTAATGCTTCTGAGTGGTGAAAGTAAGAGCTGCAGCTGAAAATCTTTCTCCATGAAAACTATACAAAAGAAAAGATTTCCATATAAGATGCAGAAGACCATATTTTTTTCGAAAGAGACATTAGCATTTTTAGATAAGAGGGTTTAATTTCTATAATTTCCTCCTATTTTTGCACTGATTACCTACGTAAGATAATAAATCTAAAAATAAATACCGACGTAATACGCACCTATGTCATAGCAAAAATACCTCATGTAGGATGGTATTAACATGAGTTAGAAGTTTTGTTTTATTCAAGTGTTGTTTGTATTTTGCAGCTCCGTGATGTGCATACATTAGAGTTATTTCCTTCGTATTATATTACTAAAAGCGTGTTACTAATAAAAATAAATTGCGGAGACCGCCGCTCTAGTGTTTACGAAGGCTAAGCATATAATATACCTAGGGTACCTATCTGTCTGATCGTTAATTGGAAAATATATGAGAGCGTAATTTGAGAATGTAGTAAACAATAAATTAATGATTCATTTTATCCTGCATTCTCCAGTGTCATCTATGATAGACTATTGTTCATTGCGCGAGATGTTTAGAAGCGTAAAAAGTGACAATAAGGATGTAGCTAAGTGTATTTAGGTCATAAAAATCTGAGTATTAATGTTATGAGTAGCTTTCAGTTTTTTCCGATGTCGCAATCTTTATTTGATGGACGCGACCATTCCCATTTGTCCATTAGAGTGCGATTTGCCTTAAATTATGTCACGCAAACATTTATTATGATTGGTTGGAATTTCACCTTGCTGTAGTAGTCGGGACTTCTTTATTATGATTGCTCATAGTAAGATGAACAGAGGCGTAGGTAAATTTATGAAAAGCTAGGTCTTCAAAATGTCTTCACAATATCTATATGTATGCGAATCGATGAATTTCATTGATCTAACCGTTTTAAATGGGGCTAATAAATGTTTGGATTTGCTCACAAAATCTCCTTTAATCCATTAAAGGACCGAGAAATGACGTTTGTAGGCACCTACTAAATGGGCTCTTTTAATATCTAAGAACTGAAGTAAATACAATTATTACAGATGCAACACTGCTTCACTGGTGCGGTATTGTGATATACACACGTCAGCTTTATTGAATGCAGTATTTTTATAATATGTAAACAATACATACATCTCCACGACTCCGTGTGAATACAAACAAATAGTTTTTATTTTAGCTTAGTAACTCCACAACTGTATGAATGATATAGTTGTAGAACTATATCATTCTACAATTGTTGTGTGTGTACATAATTTATTAAATAAATGATTAATGTAATTATTAATTTTATCGTGATAACAAATAAAAAAAATAATAAAAAAAACTACAATAATGGTTGTTGGATTTGAGGAAGCGAGGCTGCACACTATAACGCTATAATGGCGTCTCTCCTCCACAATTTCAAGTGCAAGTTCAAGAAAAGCACCGTGTTACTATTATAACAGCACTTGCTTATCAAATATCCTGTCCAGAACAATCACAGCGTTAAATAAACCTAATTCATTAGAACTTGGATCTGTGCCAAACTACCGAGTATACAACAAACGGGTTTAAGAGTTCGAACGCATAGACATTATATGCAAATTTAGTTTGCATAAATACTGACAGATATAGGAACACACCCACACGTGTAATTTAGTTGTATATATATGTGTTGTTAATACTTAGATGTTTTGAGACTTTAAGGAATAATGTTTGACTCAATAAGATGTCAGAAATATTGCCTGTGTCTCGTTTGCTCGTCTGATAAACGCTGGTAGATATTGAATCTTGGTAATCCATAATACCATTGAAATAGGGCACATTTTCATCATTTTCCTTAACCGTTCCAAATTTTTGATAAAAATTTACAGATGCTTAAAACAAATGATAGTTGTATATTAAAATCTCTAGGTAAATAAAAGTAGTTCTGGAGTCTTATACCACAGAAATAACTATGTAGAGTTATGCACAGAATATGGTATTACATACTAGCAATACTAGCATCATAACATATGCCATGATAAATCTCCGTAATCTTATTTCTGCATCATATGACATCATAGATTTATAAATATATATTTAGATCAGAATGAAATTATTTATGCAAAATGAAAGAAGCGACAGTGCACTGTGCAGATTTGATAGAGCTATTTGATTTATTTAAGTAAATCTAGAGCAGTTCAATATTTGTACTACTGTAAAGAGCAACATGCGCAGAAACGGTATTTAAAATATGCGCCGGGTTCGTTCAAAGGATGGAAATGTAAAGAATCAGGTTTACAGTACTTATTGCTGAGAAGAGTCCGCACTGACTAGAACAGTCTACTCCAAATAATAGAAACAGGTGACACCTCTTAAAGTAAGGCTGTTTGAACAAGCGCTGCAGCTCACTGCACGGTGGAGTGGAGAGCGTCGTCACTTTTCCATTGATTTTGGGTTTGGATGTCTCCTGTAACCGACTCTACATTTGTGATTGGCTACAACTTTTTAAATCTTACGTAGTTGTCGCTAATGTAAGGATAATTTACAGGTTTATTGAACGATTCACACGAATGTACCTCGCACAAAACGTGCGACGAAAAATGTATCTGTGATCAATTTGCACAAACTTCATTTATAGACGCGCGAATTGACTCCTTCACAAATATGTAATTGGCTATTCGCACACATCTATATTAATAGATATACGTACCTATATACATATTCGTATAGATATGAATACATTCATAATTCTCCAGAGTATTAAGACGTTCAAGATATCAATGGTCCATTGTGAAAAGCGATGGTGTTATCACTATCATATACTTATTGCTTGTTTGTATTACAAACGCTATCATGTTGATTGATGCTTTATCGTTGTCACTTTGATAATCTCGTTGCTAAAAACTCATAATCAGAGGACGTGACTCAAGTTTTGAAAATATCGCGAAATGCGAGTATGAACAAGTAAAAATACCCTAGAATTGATTGAAATACGATTGTGATCTTAATGTCACGGCAACTGTAAAAGAGAGACATCGGTCTAGTTGTGTAGTGCGTTGTCACAATTTAATGCTGAAATATACTCCCTCAGATTCAATACAAACAAACAACACAAGACATAGTAGGTACGTTTATATATTTGTTTTGCACACAATTACCATCCCGATCTAGTCAAGTGACTTTACGAGGTAGTAAATTAGATGACAATCACGTATTGCTCAATATCGACAAGGAGCAATAGTGACTTCAATACTATAAATAAACATCTGACGACAATTGCATTATTCACGCAGCTTGATAAAGTGAAACAAACATGTTGCTCTCTTAATAATTAGTTGACAGACTTCGTAATACTTCATACTACTGAACTGTCTTGGCTGTAACCACAGTATAAATAATATGTATTGCGGGACGTCTTCATATAAACTGGCGCAACGCGAGTTATAATACACTTTGTTGAATATTTCTAATCTGTAAGTGTGTAAATATCTACCTAATTAACTTTATTAATGCACGTAATTTTATATACGTCTTTTTTAACGATTTCGGTTCGTGGCATCTGTTCAGCATCCTAAATTCTCTAGTGTGGCGCAGTGACGATCGAACGGTGTATTGAAAATGCAGTATGTGGGCAGCCCTATCGCTGTTTACAGCCATCTTACTACTGTATTCATTTATACTTTGCCATAACAGCCTATAAAGTTTGTATCGTCATCCATTCGTTAGTCGCTCGTTAATCATGATTGCATTTGGGCATGAGGTTGCAAATTCGATGCTAGACTAGAATAAACGAGACACTTTCAATGTCGTTTTAGTAATTACTTTTTTAGGTTATCACGGGCAACTTTAAACTCTAATAGGAAAGTTATAAAAGACTTATTGATTGAATTTAAATTGTCAAGTTATAATTAATTATTTGGCTTAGTGGTCTATGTTTGTTCATAAAGGGACTTTTGTAGAGTCCTACTGGTATACCTACTGGTATAATCAAAATTCTACACTGCCTCGCGTGTGTACCCGTGGGTTTTCTTTTACAACCTTGACACTAAGACTGGCTAATAATTATAATCTTTATATAATATATAGTAATTACGATTTATTACATTAATCAATATTGTAATTACGAACAAGCACACAAGACCACCATCTTTTATCTCGACTTATTTCTTTAGTTAATTATTAGCGATTGACTAGGATTTCTCAGTAAGAATTACAATAGCTCATGGTTGTATTATTATGTAAATCAGTCTGCCCTTGATCTCTACGAGACATGAGTAACTAAAGAAAAATCATAAAAACAATGATTATAATAGATACGTCATATTATAGTTAGCGAGTCAGTTAAAATTATTGATCTTTTGCAGGTGTCCCCGACGAGCATTGATAAATATTTCTAATCTATAAGTGGGTAAATGTGTACCTAATTAACTTTATAATTTTACCAATGCAGGTAAATATTTACGGTAATGAAGGTCAATATTTTTTTTTTATAAACGACTCTAGCACTAATGAATTTAATCCTTGTATCGCAGGTGTTTCTCAGATATTTTGCTCACATGCACATAGACACCCAGACTTCGAATAAGCATCTGTGGATCGCACAAATTGTTGTCCTACGCAGAGATCGAACCCGCGACACATCGCACACAGTGCAGTCAATTTCTCTTCTTGTCTTACAGAGGAATACTCAAGGGTTATACAGTTTTAAGTCTCTATCAAGTACTACGACATTTCTCTTTCATTTAGAATAATCATGGCCGACAATTACACCTTAAAGTTTTGCACTCCACTTATTGTATTACGAATATCATAAGTATTCAGTGATTCATACACTAACGAAACTAATGCAATCATCATTTGATAATTGTGTAAATGTGGTTACTGCGGTAGCCTATCACGCGTTACAAGTGTATACCTCAAACTGGTATTGACCGAGAAATAGTAAAAATATTTATTTTTGAAGTTAGAATTGGTTTACATTAAATCAGACCGTCAGTTTTACAGCTGGCCGACTGTCAGGTGTTGCTATTAACACTAGAAACTGCCGATCCGACCTTATAGAGTCGCTCCGATCTAATGTGAACCAGGTCTTAGCTAGATCAATAGGTTTTAATGTTTTTCATCCAACTTAACGCTATTACGCTACGTGTACACTCCGTCACAGTATTTAAAAAAAATTTTTCATGTAGATTTCCCTATCGAGAGAAAGAAAACGTCCTCTCAAGCTTTTATTGCTTCACACAAGGACTCTACAAACGAAACGGCTGTAAAAAGCATACCGTCAAAAATATGTATCGTAATATTTATTTACGTAATGTTTTAACTACAATTATGTTCTGTTGGAAAATCCCTATCAGGGGATCCCCTTTTTCAAATCATAGTTAAATTACTCATGTAATTGAAGATATTTATAGTAATTCAGTACTATTATCACCAGGTTTTATTTTAGCCTCCAATGATGAGCAGACAATATACAAAAGAGAGGAAACAAAATATCGAATTGCCTTGTCTCTTTCTTTTTTAAAAGATCTCTCCTTTTCATTTATGCTTGGAATAAAAAAATATTTCTTATGATTTAATGGTAATTATGAGAATTCTGACGTTCCGAGTTTTTGTTAGCAATGTTAGCATTACAAGGAGAGGTATAAGCAGTTATGTAAATAAATGTGTCATTAAATATTCAGCATGAGGCTGCCTTTGAAATTTTAAAAGGATAAGTTATAAATTATTTACATGTAAGTAAGATTTTTTATAAATATGATCATTCGTATTGTAAATGTATGTATATTTATATCTAATATGTACGGTAAAGACGTGACTTGCATATGTGATAAAAGTTAAGGAGATAGGATTGCAAATATATTCTTTTCGTTTTGATTCGTCTAGTGAAAAATTTCCGTTTTGTCATCTTTGTCTTTCACATAACTTGTGGCGTATGTATTCCACTCATCCCAACTGCTCGTCATCTTCGAATTTACAGAGAACATTCCGACCTGTCTTAAAAACACTGATTCATAAAATCACGCGATCCCATTATGACCGTCAACAGTGACGCGTCTTACTAAATACCATAGTTAACTTAAAATTACACACAATTGACACAATTACATTAGAACAATTATACTAAGAATCAAATGCATTCTTCATGGCAATTAAATACGAAAATGTACTACAAATACATAACAAGTTGACATAAAAATACTAAGAAACTTTTTCCGCAAAATCATGCAATTGTTACCTACTTATGATGACATTTTCGGAAAGGGTTGCCATGACAACGAAATTTATACTCTGTGGCCTTCAGAACATAAAACAGCTTACAACTAAAAGCGTGAAGCCCAGTCAGCTTATCGTGTTTGTATTTCGTAATGAATCATGATACACCTAATATAAATTTGCATATGACCAAAACTCTATATTTAGTGCCTACTTGCCAAGAATGATACCCTGTGTAAACATACCCACGTTATAAAACTGATGAAAATCCGAGTCTCAAGGTGGATATCCTGTTCAATGTTAATAAAACTCTACCTGTGACAATGTTGACTGTCATCTTTATGTATACATAGACATAATATATTATGTATATGATGTACCACCTACCTATATGCGCGTATAAAAATAAACATTAAACATATCAAGAACCGCGTGCCATTTCTTATTGTCATTCTTTATTGAATGCAATGCAATCTTTCAAATATCTACTTATTTAAATATCTAATTAAGCATTTATTTATTGTTATGTGTCCGCTTATGATGTAAGGAACTAATGGTCTTGGAAAGTTACAGAAATTGATCGGTTTGCGCAACCTACGAACATACTGATCTATTAGTAATTAAACATCTTTTATTATTGGAGTTCCAATAACCTCTCGACACGTAACGGAGAAATCATTATTTAGTAGTCGTCAGAATCGAATTTTCAAGGTTGGAACTTATGTAGCTGATATCAGTACATGTACATAATGTACAGAAGTTTATGTAAATGGTATATTTTGCTGAACTCACCATGAATTCTTTAGGTCCTTCAGTCCAGAGAAGCTGATGCTGTTGGATCTGCTCAGCCGCTTGCCGATGGTCCAGAATCGAATCTTATTGTGATTGTCATCCTCGTGGAAAGGATTCAGATGTTCCGGGTAGTCGTAGATCGACACCGTCTTACGGGGTTCAGTCGCCGCAGCCATAATTGCTTATCCAGGAAATTCACTTTTTGGTTTTACATAATACACAGTACGAAAGGCGTCAACCACTCACTTTATCAGTTATCACACTGGTGAGTTATCAAGAACTGATAGCGCGTTGTATGGTTTTATCGCAGGGAGATAATTACGGTGTTTGTTTTCGCGTTCGCGCGGTGTTGTGGACTAGAGATCGGTCGTCGCGGCGCTCGGCGTCGCGCGCGGAGGCACACTAGCGCGGGCCGGCGAGCCGCCGCGCGCACGCCGCGACTCCAGCGTCATCAGACGTTGCCGGTATCACGCCGCTCCGCCACCGGCCGTCGCACGCCTCGCACCACCAACAATTGTGCTTCACTGCACACCCGTTAACCGAACATCGGCGAAATGAAAGTCGACTGAAACATCGTACGATAGTCTAGCTGTTAAACAATTGTACCAATTAGTAAGCAAGACGTTTGCGTGATATCAAATATTTTTTAGAAATATTAAGTATCCGCACGCTTTCTCATGCTTCTCAACTTACAAGATGATGTTTCGTTTTTTTTTATTGATTAAAACTTATCCAAATGTGTATGGAAAGCAGGTACGAGTAGCTGTTACGAAAATACGCGAATAATTTCGTCACATTTATAACAGAATCTAAACTAAGTTATCACATTTTAAACTCGGTAGTTTTTCCATAAAAGTGGTTTACCAAATGTACACATTGGACTATGTTTGCCAACGATGACGCCATACATGCAGACCGCGTCACCCGCATCGCGCGAAGGTCGCGTCACCAAGAAAACTTCATAATGCCTTGAATTATTGATTCTAACTTAACTCTGGTGACTGGATAATTGTATAAAGACCACAAGGAAAATATTAAAATAACTGATTTGTACTAATGCAGGTCACTGTGACTGATATTTAAAATCGATTTTCGTATCAGGAAAACTTTATCTATTTTTAAGTGCTCTTGGAAAAATAAATACAGCGCTGATTTTATGATACATAAACAACAGTATTTGAAGCTTGTCTATACAACGTCGTTTATAATTAACTTGGACTATTTCAGTGATGGACGGTCGCAGTCAGGCCGCACGCGAGCTTCGGCCCGCCGTAACTAAAATACCACCACAAATGGAAACCGCCGCTGTGATATCGATCCATCTCACCTGCCACGAAAATAAAGAAAAGAAACTTTACTATACTTACCTAAGTAACATACTTTTTACGTATTCAAGTACTTAAGCTCTTTTGACTTTGTAATCGCGGTAAGGTAGAGTGGTGTTTATCACGCTCACGCTGAATTTCAGTTTATTGACCGTGCAGACTAGCGCTTGCCTGGTCAAAAGTAGCTTCGAAGTTACGAGAAACTCACCGAATTTATTGTAAAATCTGGTAAAACCTAGGTCGTGTAAAATCTAAATAAACTAGATGCTTTTGAGGTTTGCCTATGTACGTCTTTTTTTAATGATAGAAATAGTCGAACTCGAAACTGCAACTTATCGATTACCTGCATTACAATAGCCGGCTAATGATGTAGACGATTAGTTTTTATTATTAACCAAGTAAAATGTTACAATATTGGCCGCCTGCCAGCAACAAAATGACCCCTTACTCATCGAGTGTTTTTGTTCTTTGTTTGATGCCTGCACTTTGAACAAACGTAATAAAATAATTAGGTACGATTTCTTTGTTAACCTTTATTTTATACCTAGTCAGTTCAGAGAATGGGAAGGTAGAGTTACTAAAAATATCGTATTCGAAGAAGTTTAAAAACTGTTTCTGAGCTGTTAAATATAAATTGGTAATATATTATTTATATTATCGCAGTACAGGGGTACCATCACCTTTTAAAGTAAGACTGTTGTAATTATGAAAGCGAAAAGTCACTCTATATCGCGTGCAGTTATCCTAAGCGTAGATTTGACTGCTTCACCTGACATGGCAAGTTTCAAAGGTTGATGCACCGTGTAGATCCCCTGTATCGTTATTAATTATGAAAACTTGTTTCAAATGAACATACCTACGAGTAGTCTTCACTACACAATACAATAAAACAAAGTCGTTGTCGCTGTCAGTCTATATGTCCGCTTGAATCTTTAAAAATGCGCAAAGGATTTTGAGGCAGTTTTTTTAATACATAGTGATTCAAGAGGAAAGTTTATATGTATAATACATCAGTATTTCACCCGTTTGAAGCTAGAGCAGGTCGCTAACTTATAACAAAGACTGATACAGGACGTTTGTTGAGTTCTATCAGGAAGAATCGAATTGTGATGAATTGCAACATCGTGACCAACATCGCCAACTAATTGACTGGGTCACTCGTTAATGAACGGTTATCTACTTTCTTAGCATAGTAATGTAGACCGATTTAATTTATTTCGAAAAATACTAATACAGCAATAGGTATATATTTTTCATAAATAACGTTGAATACGCTATTCTACGTATATGTATGTAAATATGGTGGTTAGTTTGGTATTATTACTCTTTGACCTTTTTGGTATAGTTATTTGGTAAATCCGATACTTTACCTCTTTTTCTGTTCCGATGTTTTTGCCGCAATGAGGCATTACAGTCTATATCAGGGTGAATCAACAAGTCATTTTTCTAAATAAATATTTAATGAGGTCATGAACGCAGACGAGTTTTTACTCAACACAATTTTCTTGGTACATAATTAGTTTTTATTATCAACGTGCCCAAAAGTTTTTCAACGTGCCACTGGATTGTTTCCCTGGAGTATATGGTTTGAATATTGTCTTCATTGATAAAATATTAATTAAAATTGGACACCCATGAGTAAGCTGTTAGATAGAAAGATGACGCGTGTTCCACAAATATAATTCATTGTTTTGCGATGGAGGAAAATGGTTATTAAAATAGTTTATGAGCTATTAAATAAAATTATTGTCATTGGATTCCGCTAACGGCAAACAAAACTAAGCCAATATTATATTATTTCACAAATCGTATTGCGAACTGAAACTCCGGCACGATAAACATTTTATTCGACCTACTGACCTGGCCAACTTGAAACTTCCTGAAAAAGAGGTTGGTTTATTTTCTTCAGGTACAAGTTTTGTCCAATAGCTTCAGAATCTCAGAGTAAACAGTTTGACTCAACTCATTAACCGGAACAAATGAGTATTAGGAACAAAGAGAAATTAGCAACTACCCAGATACTTGCAAACTCGACAAATAAAACTGTGTTGCGAAATCAGACCGCGAAATTAACATTCCAAGTGTGCCAATCAAACTCTTTGACTTATTCCGTTGTCTCACACCTACTGTTCGTTCTACTAATGGAAATACTGTTCACATCGGTCAATAAATTAATTAAATCCCATTTATTCGATTATTCACTAAGTCATTAAACACCATACAACAATGTCGGTGACAACACGAGACATAATTCCAGATGAAGAAAGTGTTATATTGCGCGTAAAAATATTTTGCACATTTCGACGCAATAAGTGTCATAGTGTAAACAAAGATTTACCTTCCTTTGTAATGTACAAAGGAGATAGAACTTTGTTTTCTTTAAAAAAATGACTAAGGAGACGTTTAATAACGTTAGTTTCTGGAGGCGTACTATCATCTCCTAAATTCTGTAGCTGTGTGAAAGAGAGTCACCGCTCTACACTATATAATGCGCAGTCTCGCTCCTACAATAGTTAGTCTTACTTGAAAGGTATTGTTAGGTCCCTTGCTAAAACAAAGTAGGTACAATTTAAACAGAAATGATTCAACATCAAAGGGTTTTATTTCGTTACCGGGTTGACGTCCGAAAGGCCAACAATAATATAAATCCAGTTTGGTATGTAGGTATGCATTTGGCTTCAGAATGCGCGATCGACGACACACTGACGTAAAAATAAAACAAACGACGATATGTAATTAGAAATAAGTTTCACTTTATTATTAGGAACGAGCCTGACCTATTGTGTACAAGTCGGTTAGTATTTAATATATGGATAATTACTTCATTGTGTACTTGTACCGACTAGTAACAATAGCATAACTTTGTCAAATGGTGCAAAGTATTTATGAGTTACGAAACTTTGTAAATGTCAACTTTATAAATGAAGTTTCGCTTCGAGAATAGCTCAAACTGCAGTTATATTTAGTCAGTGCATGGATACATTTGGTAGAATGTTAACGGCCTTGGACTATGCGTTCTAGGAAGTAATGTATGAAGAAAGAGTGGAGTAAAAATGATTTGTATTGGCAGCGTCGGCAGAGGAAGCAGCGACTTATCTCGGAAATTGCAGAGAGGATGCGCCACTACGGACGACATTGAGGTCCAATCAAAACGTGCTCAGCTAAATGGTGAATGCGCAGTTTCTTTTGTACGCCATCTTATGAATATTTCAACATTACAACTTTTGAGAAACATCGAAAAAAAATATACAATTTTAAATATTAATATCAACAAAGCGACGTGTGTTACTGTAGTTTGTACGTATAAGCGATACGTATAACATAATATATTATCATTAATGAAAATTTCACGAAAAAGGTGCAAACCAATACGTAAATTGATTTTGTCAAAATAGAATCAATACTTGTTACTGTAGCTTGTCACTTTTGGCAAGTATCCATGACAACCATTGCAGTTTGACTTGCCGTTTATAACACAGTTTCTTATAACTTTTATGATTGCAAGTGGGTTTTACAATCATACAATCATATTTTTTTTATAATTTTAAGTGACTATGGCAGTCGCGTCGCCTCCTCACATCTCGGCTCGTATATTTTACGGACTACGAACAGACATCCAGTGAGTATTAAATACACGGACGTGCGAGGTTTATGGATAATAATTTTGTTTATATTACATAATAAACTACAAATATTTGTCAACATCTTGCAAGCTAAGATAACAATAGATTCTTTGCGCAAATGGACGTAGCGTGATGGTTTATTAACAATGCATTGTTTTATTTATTTTGTGTCTACTTTAACAATTAGATACTACAGTATTAACCAAGACTTCAATAAGTTAAAATTTACTTAAGTTTAGTATGACTTTACTTCACATAATATTGTTAAGAAATGCGCTGAAACAATCATTTTCTAAGTATTTTGTTCGCTATACGTCATGTTTTTAAAGTAGGTCACATCTGCAATCATGGGGTTGCAGATATGACCTTCTGTACTTGCCTACTGGCTACTATATAAGTATTATTCTCACTTAGGTATAATGCCCATTACTTGACGGAATCGGAAATTATATACCCGGCTGGCGGGGTGATCGTGATTCACAATCATCTTCAGAAGAAACAGAAGTTTATCAGACTACAGGATAAACATAAGCCTATCAAATCATTGGTGCTTGCTCCAAATCGGTAAGTGGACCTAAGATTAGCATTCATGTATCACATAGATCTCCAAGACTTTAGGCTTCCTCTAATGGCATCAGAAATTCATTCCTCAACATAAAGATCGTTGCGTACTGCCAACTAGGTTTAATGTTGTTTTTTGTCGTATTATTTCCACAGACGATGGCTGGCTTTAAACGAAATCGCCGAAGAGGGCCAAAAGCCTATAATAACGATCTACGATCTCACTACGTACAAACGACGAAAGATCCTGACTGTGCCCTTCGAACACTCCCAAGCCAGAGAGTTTGCGTGCATACAGTTTACTTATGACTCCAAATATCTGGTAGCCATAACTGGAGAGCCAGATTGGTATCTCTATTACTATAACTGGGACAAGGGCAAAGTGGAAAGCCACGCAAAAGCCCAAAATCCAAGTGGACAGGGCATTGTTGAAAGTGTAAGTTACATTTATGCATCCACATTATTAAGCTGATTAATAAAAGCGTCCTCTACAAAATGTTCGACATTTTCTAGGTACAATGCAATCCCTCGGACGCCACCCTAGTCGTTATAACAGGACCGTATACTTTCCGCATAATGAATGTCTCCGAAACGGTTTGGCGTCAGTGGGGATGGTGCAAGGCCGAAAATGTAAGAGCTCTTATTCTTATCTTAGTATCACACGACTCCTTGTCTTGATAAGTAGATATATAAGTATTATATTTAAAGTGTAATTTGTATGAACGTTTGTCCTTCGCCCACACAACAAGATTATCGTATAGATCCTACCGCCGCGGTAAATAACGTAATTGGCTTGTTCCACGTGTGGTTAGACCAACATAACTAGCTGCATGTGGTTGACGCCGGACCGCATCATGTTCGGGACAGACAACGGAATGATTATGATGGTGGAAAACGGCGAACTGCGACAGAACTGTATATTTAAAGCTGCTGAAGTCATAGAAATGTCTTTGAAAAAAGTCGAGGCTGAGTAAGTAAAATGTAGCATTTGGATGAAATTGGAAAATGTACCTTAGAATAATAATGTAATTGTTTCGCAATTCACAGGCAAGAGCAACAAGAAGGTGACAAAAGCAGTATTTCGTCTAGTAAACAAGATTCAACAAGCGATACTCACATGGAAGAAGAAACTTACCCAGTCACATCTTTTGTAAATTTTGCTAAAGGTAACACTATCACAAGTACCTAATTATATATTTTCATACTTTGTAAAAAATATCCCTTGTACTTGATGTGCTATTGTTTCAGGGTTTGCTTTTGGTTGTGGTCCCGGCTTTGTACACATGTTCGAAAAAGAGACAATTCACCACTGGAGAAAGAGAAATGTATTTAGAATCTCGAAAAAGTCATATAAGTACGCACATTATTTATCAATTTTTTCATAAATTCTTTATTAAGGTATTTGTACTAAGCAGCCCTGTTCATGTTAATTGTTTTGTTAAGGCATACCCGAGAACATCCTTTGTGGTCACCGCTGGACGAAATACAACACATAACGATAGATCCCAATCAAGAAACTTTACTCATTACAACTTTAAGGAAGCAACTTTACTATGTCAAGTTGTTTGGACAGCACATGTTACAGGTTAGTTGACTAAATAGGATACTATGACCTTTTTTTGGTAAAACGGGTGGATCCTTATAGCGGGATAGAGGGTACTGGTAGTGTCTCTTACTGACTTAAGCTGAAGCGCCATGTTATATCATCCGCGTTTTGGTGTCGGTACATGGCAGTCCATTGGAATTTCTAATAAAAATCTTCAAGTGTCACTGATGAATGTTTACTTGTTTATTATATTTTATAGAATCCAGAGATCCCATTCTGTGAGCTAGGCCCAGCTATGCATTACGGGAAAATTAACGCGCTATCAATGTGTGCGTGGAAACCAATTTTTATGACGTCAGGAGAATTCGACAAGAGCATAAGAATCTGGAACTACATGACTGATGACGTAGAGATGATCAAATTGTACCAGGAGGAAATCCACTGCGTATCGCTACATCCCACTGGTACGATACATTTAAAAATATTTTGAAAACTGCGCATTAATCTTAAAGCTTAGGACGTCAGTTCCTATAGGCTGTTGCTACTTATAGCTTCCACAATGGCAAAAATCTGCTTGAAGAGTGAGCTTTAAAGGTACTATCACGGCACCTGAAGTACCAACACTTCAGGCTTTGGTCGTACTTCCATGCAAATACTTGTGTTTTAAAAGAAAAGAAATAATACCTGATGTAATATTATAGATAGTACTTTAATACAAAAAATATATTCGGAATCGGGATGATAATTCGAAAACTTTATTTTGTCCAGGTCTGTTTGCAATTGTTGGATTTTCTGATAAGCTACGTTTCATGGTAGTGCTAATAGATGACTTTGAAGTGATGCGAGAGTTCCCCATAAGGAACTGTAAAAAAGCGAAGTTTAGCACCAACGGGCAAATTTTCGCAGCTGTTAACGGTCAAGTGATACAAGTCTTTTCATCGGTGTCGTTTCAAAACGTTTTCAACCTAAAAGGACATAACGGGAGGGTGAGATATCTGTACTTCTTACTGATCTTAAAAAAAAAAAAATTTTTTTTTTGGTTAATGGTTGTCTTATGCAAAATCTGTAATAAAGCTGCTGCTTGATTATTACACATATATTTTGTATGCGTTATAAACTTAGTATTTTTGGATAGATTACATGTTTGGCGTGGTCGGCGAATGACTTAACATTGGTCTCCTGCGGCACTGAAGGGGCAGTTTATGAATGGAGCATGGTTACAGGACAGAGGGTCGGAGAAGTCATTTTAAAAACCAATCAATTTAGCGCTTGTGCGGTAAATGGGTAAGCCGATATCAAATCGAAACGATGTATGATTTTATATTCATCATTTAAAAATAAACATGTTTTGTAGGATGGGTAAAACAACATACGGTGTTGGTTCAGATGGCGAAATCAAAGAAATCGGCTCCAACACGATTAGAAGAAACCTACCTTTGATTGGATGTTCGCTCGACACCATCATACTATCTAGATCTGATTTAATGCTTTTCATTACTGGCGGAGAGGGCGGCGTGACGTCTGTGCAACTGCCTCTACTAGACAAAGCCATATTCAACGAGTTTCACATGCATAACAAAAGAGTAACAGCCATTGCGTTGTCTTACGATGACCAAACTTTGGTATCTGTAGCTGAGGACGCTTCAATTTGCCTGTGGAGACTGACAAATGCTGATGGTAGAGCGATTGCACTCGACAAAGACTTTGCTTATTCTAAAGAAATTCTGATCAGCAAGAAAGATTTGCAGGAGAAAATAAACAATATAAATGTTGGTATTTCAGCTAAGCATTAATATTAGAATAGAAAACTATGTTCTATTTCTTTTTCCTTTATTTTGCTGGTATCATTTTTATTCAAGCATTATTATCTCGCCAAATCTTTGACTCATAATCATACCTACCTATATGATTACACAACAGACGATTCCATGTAATTGCATACTTATTAATATTGTTAAGAGTAACAGATAGCCTTTGTTCATACTTATGAGAATTACTCACAGTAGGTGTCGATAAACCCACTTATCGCGAATTAATTTTGTGAAGCAAGTAAAATTATTCCTAACCCGCTTTTATCAGCGACCGCGTTAGTAGAGTAGTTACTACTAATTGATCAATTGTTTGTTTAGTTGTTGAGCACGCGAATGAGTGAACTGGAAACGGAACACACGTACCAGCTGAGGCAAGCCGAGGCAACACAGGCTGAAAAACTCAAAGAGGTTCACGAAGGTTATTGCGCTGCGATCGAAGAGCTCAAGGAAAAGAACGAAGTAGGTATTCGTACCCAACTGAATTCTCAGAAAACTAATTAATTGTTAATTCAAATTTAATTTACATTTTAATTTACCTTGACAGCAAATGGAAAACGAGCATACTCACGAAATAGGAATGATTCAACAAGATATCTCCAAATTGCGGTCAGGCCACGAGAGAACGTTGCAGGGTTTGGAAGCCGACTTCAATGTCAGGCTGATTAGTGAGTACGATAGATATCAGGTGAGTAATTACTTAGTAACAGTCTTTAATAATAATATCTTTGCACTTTAGTAACCGTTTTCCTATAAATGTTTTCAGAGTCTAGAAGACAAAACGGCCAGAATGCGTAAAGATTATGAGCAGAGATTGGAAGAACTGTCTGAAAGCAAACGCCACGCTCTTAGGGAAATGAATAGTATGTTCGAATCAAGATTAGAAGAAAAGGATCTCATGCTTCAAGAGGTAAAAAGAATACATTTTTGTGATGAGGATAACGAGTGTGCGACAAGTTCAAGGGCATCCAAACCATAAGACCGATAAATTTTAAATGACTGCAATTTTTTATGATTTTTTTGAGATTTTGTTTTTTATTACACTTCATGCAGTGGTAGTGAAATTTTTCGATATTAAATTACGAATTAAATCGTGTTTTTGTTTATTTATTAGCAGGGTTTAGATTAATTTTAATAACAATAGGCTGTGGATTAGCTCGAATCACCTTTAAACCGTAACACCTACATATTTCAGGGCGCCCCATTAACCTTTGCTTAGTAACATGAAACTATGAAAATACAATGGCCTTGGGTACGCGACTTGGGCACTAACTTTTCGGTATAAATTTAGTAAGATTTTCTTAGATATGAAAATACGGTCACTTTTCTCATGTTAGGTTTTAAACCAGAATAAAATATTTATACTTTCGATACATACATAAAAACTTATGAACCTATCAGCACCATAGATGATACATTAAAATAATTGCAGCTGTGAAAAAAAAGACGGTGCTCGACGCGATTTATTTCGCTACCACATTTCCACAACGACCGCAACTGCAATATTAGTTTATACAGTAGCAGTAGCACCTTTGTATGTTAAAATTTAGCTAATTGTCATTTTTTTCTTAAAATAGTTACAAGAACAAGCTGATATGGAAAAGAAAGAACATGAAACTATTAAGACCTCAATCGAAGAAGACGCAGACCGCGAAATTATTGAGATTCGGACAGCATACGAGGTTCAGTTAAAAGAGGAAAAGGACGCCAATGTCAGGCTGAAGGGAGAGACAGGCCTCATGAAGAAGAAACTCATCAGTGCCCATAAAGATATTGATGAGTTTAAGCACCAAATCTCGCAGCTGAAAGGTATCAACAATATTCTAATTATAGTGAATGAATCAGCTAAGTAATATTATTTTTCGGTAATCACAATGTTATTTTTAGCCGAGCACAAACAGTTCCAAAAAGTTATTTCGTCTCTGGAACGTGACGTCGCCGATTTAAAGAAAGAAATCGGAGAAAGAGACAGTTCAATACAGGACAAAGAAAAAAGAATATATGAATTGAAACGGAAGAAGCAAGAACTTGAAAAATACAAATTTGTTCTTAACTTCAAGATAACAGAATTGAAAAACCAGGTAAACCACTTGCAATTTGCTTTGATTAATGAGATATTTAAGAATTTATCAAAAAGATAACAATACGTCGATGTATAATATAGATTGAGCCAAAAGAACGACAAATACGAGAGTTAGCGCATCAAATAGATGATATGGAAAATGAGGAGTTGAAACTCTTGAATGTTAAACATGATCTTGGTATGATTACATGGGCTTGAATCAATTAGATCTAATAACCGTATGCTTTGATGCTGTAGGCGATATGGTATTACTTACTCATTAGCTCATAAGAAAAAAGTTACACCTGCAAGACCTGTACTTTGCATGATTATTAAAATACGATTAACTTTTTATAACAGATAGACCCGTTAGAACGTGACATAAAAGCAAAAAAAATGCGCATTCTAGATTTGGAGGTTTCCTTGGAAACTCTTCTTAAGAAAAAAGCTTTCCGTGGTAAAATATTATTGTTCTACCTTCTTCAGTTGTAATTTTTTTCGTTGAACATGTAGATTCACCTTTGCGTTGGTTTTTGTGCACAGTAGATTATATTCACTTAATTTGAGTTGTTACAATAGTCTTTTATAGAAAGTAGATTTTATTTGTGTGTAATTTGGTGCAACAACCGCTTTTGAAACATAAAATATATAACATATCGAAATACTAATTTTCAGAACTTAAAATTCAACAACTTAATGAGAAATTGGGGTCCGCTAAAAAGGACTTTTTGGCAGAAGCCGATAGAAACTTGACATTGAGGAATACGCTGAAAAAGATTAAAATCGATCTACACAACATGACGGCCGAATTTCAGGACCCCTCGAAACTGAAACTAGCTGTAAAAGTAAGTATTGTTGTATTCATTATCAATAAAATGTATTTACCAGTTAAACTATATATTATTTTCTTTTTTTGGAGTTGATTTATAATTTATCATCGCTTTTGTTCAGAGCCGCACCTCTACTAGTCACTTAATTGCCTGGCAACAACAAATATTGTCCCCACTAAAATTGTTTGTTACTACCCACTCTCATCAATACTGATATGGTATAGATATCATCCTAATTATTATTCTTTGAAGAACCTATTCCGAGCTTAAACATATTAATTTAAAACTTCAACTACAAATTCAATGATCCTATCATTTTACGTATCTAATTTTAAACTTATCTATGCATCCCTAATCCTCAATTATTTTCGCAGACGTTATTCCACAAATACGTGGAAGACATAGACTTTGTCCGAAGCCGTATAGCGGACGATGAAGCAGTTCGAGAGTTCAATAGACAACGGGACCACCTCGAAAAGCAGGTCGCTAGCCTCAAACAGCAGCTGGCTAAGGCCTTAGGCGGCTCTAAAAGCGACATCGGCAAGATCATGGACGTAAGAATACAATATCCTCTTTTGACCAGTAGGTAACAAAATCCGACGATCGGGGAGTGTCAGATTTACGAGACCCGGTTACAATTGGATCTAGAAAACAATTGAAACACAAAAAATGGCTGCTACTAGTAAGACATCTGCGTCGACCCTGTTTCCAGATAACGCGTATTCGAAGCGATCTTTGATGAATCTTAGATTTAAAACTTTTCGTTGTAGTTTAAGACTCCACCAGGGTTGATCTACGCCCTCAGTGAACTTTACTAATACAGTGCTTATGTCTTTGGGTTTAGTCGGAAGGCTCCCCCCTTTCACCAATTAGCCCGGTGCCGCAAAAATCACAACTGATTACGTCAGCTAAAAAAAAATCTGCATCAAAACTTATGCCGATTTCACAACTAAATTACTTTTTTTAGGAGAACTGTACGTTGTTGTCTGAGATAAATAACCTGCGCACTGAACTGAAATCTACTCGTACTCGGTGCTTTCAAATGGAGTCCATCTTGGGTCTTTCTGCGCGGTACATACCCCCGGCAACGGCGCGCGCTAAGCTGAAACATGTTACTGAAGACCGCGAAAAACTTGATGAGAAGTTCCAACAAAAGATTGTGGTAAGATATTCCAAGACTTTTACATAACAGAGGCGGAGCAGAGCTTGTATTTTAGATGCTAGACTGATGAACATCACCATGATAGACAACAACAACACAACTGTTGTAAACTTTTCCGAAATTTTTCACTTAATTCAAATTTCTAATTTCTTTTTAAAGAATATCCTAAGTTTGGAAAAACTGGTGCCAAAAATATTTTTTCAGACAGACCATAAGTCTGATACACGTCATAAAGAAGAAATAAAATCACAGTTTTTAATTGCAGGAACGAGAGGAGGTCATACACTCATTGAAAGAAGAAAATGAACGTTTACTAGCCAAAGTAAGATGTATCGAAGAATCTCCCGACAAACGATTATATGATCCTAATGCGAAATAACTAATATTATGTTCCTGAATATTTAATAAAGTCTATAATTAATAATTTAATTTTATCTTATACTTAAAGAAGGAAAGATTGAAAAAAATAGATATTCTATAAAAATCTTTTATTAGACAAACTAATAGTTTGTTATTGCGCGTCTTAAATAATAACATCTGATAAAACTAAATTAACCATATTTTAACATAAACACATATTTATATGAAGTGTAATTAATTAATATTCCTTAACTAAAACATCCATTTCATTCTATAAATACAAGCCATCACCCATTTGATCCCAATCTAACACCAGGCCGTTAAACTAAGATGTGGAATATTGTGACTAAGATTCCTCGTCTAGTACCGAGCCACTGCTCATGTTTATAATAATTGAGTATTTAAAGAATAAAAGGCAAGATAGCTTTACGTCCCTTGGGGTAGTTGCTGAACTCCTTCTTGTAGTTTTTGTGCTTGAGGATGGCCCACACAGACATCTGATAGCACCCGGCGGCAGCAAATAAACCAGCTGGAAACAAAACACAATTGGTTATTTTTTTTAATGTCGGGATAACTTCAAGGAAAGAAACCCAGTCCTTTTTAAAGGCTTACAGGGACACAGGTCCAGCATGCAGATGCAGATACCTTGTTGAGAACTGATTTTTATTATTATTATTTCGAGGCCAAGTTACTTTAACTAAAAAGTGTATTTGGATAATAATTTCAATTATATAAAGTTAACAATTACGTTCCGCCGTGAATGTAGACATTGTTTAATATTCATAAATCATTATCATACTTAATGAATTTATGTTAATTGTATACAACGCAAGTAGAGTTCACGATGCGTATTCATTAGGTTTTTAACTTTAATACGATTCAAGTTTACGAAATCTAATTATAGTTCTTTTATTTTGTCATGGACATTACTTTATAAATGTATGAAGAACATACTATTTAGTTTTTCATATTAAAAGATAACTTTAGTTAATATCTTAGTGATAAAAAGATAAATAATTGAATTTTGACTGAAATTAAATATAACATTTGGTCTCGTTAGATAAGAATTTGATCGACATTTTGCCGGCAAAATTATGTTTTTGTAAATATTTCAACCTTTGATCAAAATCAAAAGGTTTTTATTTCGAGTAGGCCTTCTCAGGCACTTTCAAAACGTTACTGACTTTAGTTGCGCGGTTCCAAAATGTCATTCTTATGGAGAAGAACCGGCAAGAAACTCCAGCCTGATCTACAACCATGCTTTCTAATAATAAAATAGATTTTGAAGACTTACCGGGAGCACATTTAGTCATGATGGTGAAGAATAGCCATGAGCCGATCTCGTAAGTGTAGTTAGGACAGGAGACTAAGTTGAAGAGCTGGGAGAAGGGGTTGCTGTCTGGCATGGGGATCTTCCTCACTTTGGTGCCGGGGGGTCGCAGGTTGCTCAGCAGTATGTGGGTGCTGAGGTTGCCCAGCTCACAGAACTGGAATTGTTCATGTTTAATATGAAATGTGTGTCGGTGCAGGTAACATACCTATATTTTTATCTATATTATAAAACGTCAGGAGAAAAGAAATATCGTATTATATCGCGAATAAGTCCTGTTTGTCGTCTACAATTTAAAAATAAACTGTATAACTGGGTCTCGTATTTTTACAAGCGTGAATTTCGATTCCCGTGAAATTATCGTGATTAAAATATACTCTCAAGTTATGCAGATAATAAATTAGTAGCGATTTGCAACATTCGCTTCGCTGTAAATAAGAAGTATTAGAAATCTCGAAAACAATAGTTTTTTTAGAAAATAGCAAACAATATTCATACTTGAAATAACCCTTATCACATTTATTTGGGCTTTCCTTACACCCCCTATTAATGTTTCATATTACGAAAAGTAATAAAAAAAATTGCATAAGGTGGATTTATGTACTTTGTATAATCTATAGGTATACCTACATTGCGTACAGAATACAAGGAAAACGTTTACTATGATAATACTAGACGCAAATAACTGTTTCTATGCTTGCATATTTGAATCAATCAAATTTACTACTCAACGACAAGTGCTTGTCAAGTGTTTGTTGTTAAAAATGCCAAAGTCGTTGATGTCGAAAGAATGGACTTTGCGCCTTACGCAAGGTTAGAGGTTGTGGCTTGTGTGAGTTAGCAATGACTATAACAAACTTATACAAGTAGCTTCTGTCGGTAACAGCGTGTTTATTTATAAAGGAATTTACACGTAATTCACGCGATAATTAAGTAGAATCATGGAAGTTATGTGTGGTGTTACACATGTAAAAAATATTTTAATAGATTTTTATCAACAATCAGTCATGTTGGCATATTTGTCCATTACTGGATGTAGGACTGATGATTATGCAATATTTATTTTCAATTAACATAATGTTAACTCAACAGTTTAAATAGTTCTGTGCTTTTTTGTACATTAGACTATATCAAAACTGATACTTATTATTTAAATGTATAAAAAATGGCGATCTTTTATCAGGCATTGCTAGTGTTTTGATACAAATTTAACTTTCACATAACATAGACTCATTCAACACTGTAAACCAGAACTGTTATATAAACAAGAAAACTATGAAGTAAAAAGAATGTAGCCAGTTATATAAATCATATTGTGTTCTTTACATGCCTACTTAGACAAAATAAATGATTGTTTAAAGCCTTTTGTAAAATATATAAAATTTACTGTTGTTTGGAAAAGAAATAAAAAAGTATTTAATTAAAAAGGTTGACTTACGAGGAATCCGCCAAGTCCAACATAGAAGCAGGTGTTGCAAGGTGGAGTGTAAAGAGGATGGTTGATGTGGTAGGCCACATACAGAGTAAACAGCCAGTAGTAAGCACAGTTCCTGAAGAGGTTGCGCAATGGCATGGTGCCATGGGAGAACTTGTGGACAAATATTGTTTCTAGCAGACGCTTAGCATAGTGGAAGGACCAGCATGCTGTTGCTACCCTGAAATATTGTGAATTACAATTATTATACTAGAGGCTGACAATTTGATTTGAAGCCGATTCATTAACATAACATTAATTTAAGGCATATAATTCATAGTATACATACGTGGCCACTAGTCCGGGTTCTTCAGTTGTTGTTCCAAACAGAATCCATGGCCTTTGGTAAACCCATAAATAAATAAGCAAGGGACCAGCATATTCAGCCAAGAACACAGTAGTCCATGATATTTGAGGTCCTAGGTCTTTGACATATAATTTTGCTCCATCTCGAATATTAAGGGCACCTAATGTTTCTTCATCCTTCAGAGTTTTTCCTTTAGCATCTAACCTAATTGCTTGACGGTTAGGAGGTAAGGATTTCTTTACAGTTTGATAAATCTTGTCTTTCACATTCTTTATGGTAGTGCTTTCGTTAACGACTATCTTTCCCAAAGGCTTAGATCCAGAAGCGTTCAGGATTTCAATCTATAACATGGGGTTTGATTACGAACAATCGTAGGAAATGCTTGATAACAATAGTAGGTATAGTACATTAAAATCATGTTCTTACCTCCATTTCGTCGGCTTATGTGTAGTACTCAGGTACCTGATCAATAATACTTTCAGTGAACAATCGTATGACTACAGAATTTAATTTAATTGACTGATCCAAAGATAACTTACTAAATCCTTCGGCGGGTATACTAGATGCCCTATAAATAATGCGCTCTGTGCGATTAGCGATACGCGAAAGATTATGGGTACCGACAAACAATCGACAGAATGACACCGAGACCGACTTCAATTACCAACGTCACCTTCACCGTGCGTTTCGTTTATAAAAAATATTGGCTTCAACTTGAAGTCTTATGATCGAAATTTAATTAATATGAACATTAATTAAGAAACTACGCTTTTGAAACTAATATAATGAAAATTATTGGTTCCAAAAAAAGAGGTCAGATATTTTAAAAGGGTTTTTGGTGGCAGAAATTTTACTGTGTAAAATTAAATTTTATTCAGAGAAAATAAAAAGTGTTTTATCGGTCTGTATCTCATAATTGAATAAATATCCTGATGTACGAGGGCAGGTAACCACTTTACTAAAATTGTGAGTGCAAGATTACACATAACACTTTTATATTATGATTTGTAGCAGCAAAACTTTAAGTTCGCATTTTGTTAAGTTATTAATGAGCTAACGAAGGGGTTTTTACCATTACGTGGCTCTAAATTCAACCACAGCCTTGTTAAGGATTTAATAATATACCTATTTATCCAAACTTTTTAGAGGACTTGTTCGATATTTGTTAAAACTGAACGCATTCAGTTTATAACGTTGGCACGAAACTTTTGCATGTGTGTGTGTTGCGTTGAATCGTATGATCGTGTATCTTCCGTCCATTTTCTATGTGTGCAACAATTTACTGTATTAGTGTGAGTTAATATTTAAAATGGCGATTTGAGAATCATATTCTTGAGTGTAATAACAAAATATTTCTTAAAAATAATTAAAGAGTACTTTAAACGGTAATTTTATACAGTGTTGAATAACCAACTGAGTTAAACATGCGTTCAGTTGTAGAAATTGGGGCCAGTGTGCCCGCTTTCCTAGGGAAACTATGGAAAATGGTCAATGATACAGAGACCAACCATCTGATTTCTTGGAGCCCAGTAAGTGTGTTTATGTTATTATTTTTATTAAAAAGTTTATACTATAATGTGGCTGATAATTGAAAGAACTCTAAACCGTACTAATGGCATATTTCTTAGTAGAAAGTAATTACGAAAACAACCTAAAAATGTCGCAAGTGACAGACAGTCCGAGAGGCGAAACTTAATAAATAAATAGTTTACAGGTCACGTTTTCTACCATGCTTTTGGTGTCTGATGTGAATTAATGAACGCAACTGATTAATTTAGACCTTATTATCATTTTTGTATGATAACATATGTTTCACATTTGGTTGTTATTAATTGCAGTTTGTTATGTTGTTTTTTGTAGATTTTATGTTACAACTGTAGATATTATGCAAATATTTTATTATGTAAAATACAAGAATAACTATTTTGGTCAATAGTATTATGTTTATAGGATTAAAATAAAAGGAATCAATAAATGAGTTTGGGGTTCTAGTTGTTACTAGTCTAGACTTTCATTAAACATTGTCATTGTTTATTGAAAGTTAGTGTATGCGACGGTAATAAGTACTTGGTTGTAGTATTAAGTACTTAACGGTTCCTTGTAATACTTGTAACTCAATGGAAGTATTGTTCTGGAATCTGCATTTAGACCTAATAGCTCATGTATGTACTTTATGCATTACAGAGTGGAAAAACATTTGTTATAAAGAATCAAGCTGACATAGCAAGAGAGCTTTTGCCTCTTTACTACAAACACAACAATATGGCAAGTTTTATTCGGCAATTAAATATGTATGGATTTCACAAGATCACTTCTGTAGAAAATGGTGGCTTACGTTATGAGAAGGATGAAATTGAATTTTCACATCCCTGTTTTATGAAAGGTCATGCATATCTCTTAGAGCACATTAAAAGGAAGATTGCCAACCCTAAATCAATAGTTACTAGTAATGAAAATGGTGAAAAGGTCCTACTCAAACCAGAGCTGATGAACAAAGTTTTGACTGATGTGAAACAAATGAAAGGGAAACAGGAAAGCCTGGATGCCAAATTCAGTGCCATGAAACAAGAAAATGAAGCCCTGTGGAGAGAGGTAGCCATTTTAAGACAGAAACATATAAAACAACAGCAAATTGTGAACAATGTGAGTATTATATTGTGAACAACATGATAAGGGATGTGGTCTATAAAGTACAGTCAGCAACAAGTGAACATCACTATTCTTAATGTTATTGTACATTTCTTGCATTAAATTGGCCCTTTGATGCTGACTGTACATAAGTACTTATTCCATAATTATGTGTATTACTTTTTTCAGATATTTGGATTTGCTTTATTATAGTTGTCTGTCAATTTGCATATTTATATAATTCTTGTTTTCAGCTTATACAATTCCTGATGTCCCTAGTACAGCCAACCAGACCGCCAAATGCAAGTGGGAACAATGTTGGTGTGAAGAGGCCTTATCAGTTGATGATAAACAGTGCTGCTCATAATTCTGGTACAGACGGCTCTTACCCTGGGAGGTTAAAGAATATGAAGTTAGATAAAGATGCAAATTTAGATGAGCTAAGTGAAGATAATTTGGTATGTATTTAATATTAACTGTTTTTTAAACTGAAATTTCGCTTTTTCGTTATTGGGCGTAAGAAATTTACTTTATCCCCGATACAAAAGGAATGTCTCGAATTTTGTTGGTTAATCCAATATGGTGCAACATTATTAATCTTATTTTGTTTCAGGAGGATGGACCTACTATTCATGAATTGGCACACGATGATATCCTGCACAATGAGAACAATCAAGAGCAAATGTCTGCTGCAGAATACATAACTGTGGACATGCAGAACATGGCCAACCCCACCACAAGCCGCAGCCCTGTAGACCCTGCCTCAGCCATGTATCATGTCACCCTGGAAGATGGAGAGGACACTGAAACAGGTACTATACTTTACTCTTTTAATATCGCTCTAAAAATTGAACCAAATGCTTGGTGGTGCGCTCCATTTTTCCGCACGTAGGCTTCTGCGGCCCATTGCGCGTGCAGTGGTGTCAGTGGCAAAAAGCTAATTATTATTATTTTTCAGGTGCAAGCAGACTTGTATATCCCATAATCACATCAGCGTCCACAACACCACTGACATCCACACTAGACCAGACCGGGACAGAACAACCAGCTAACAATGTTATGGGCTCACCATTACCCGTAGTCATTAAAGTTGAAGGCCATAACATCCCGACAAACTCTAAGGGCCGCAATAACGTTGGCAACAGGAGCACAGCGACATCTACAAGCAAAAGCCTACTTGCACCAGAGAACTACAACACAATAAACCCATCAGCTGATTTGAAGCTACCTGCAGAAATATTCGCAAGTGACGATTCAGTGAGCGATGCTGGTATTGTGGCTGCCGAAGATATCAATATGCAAAATGCACTACAAGACCTTGTTGATGAGTCACTTATATCAAGTTCAAAAGACAAAATGCTGGGAGGTATCAATATTAAATTGGAGAGATTAGCTGATGCACAAAGGTCTAAGAAAGAGAAGGCAAAGAAAGGTAACAAGGTGCCTGAGAACAATGCAATGAACCTGGCTGATATCAAAACAGAACTTCAGGACGACTTTGATTGGAACAACATGACTCTGGCTACAGTCAACAACAATACTAATGTGAACAGGTTCCAAACGAGGTGCTTACAAAAGTTTAATATTTGTTTACTTATTCATTCTTTTTTTTATTTTCTTATTTTAGTTTTTTTTTTTTGTTTTGTAAATCATTTTGGTTTTTGTTTTTTTTTTATGGCCTTGCAAAAGTGTCGTATCGAATTCAGTGATTACTATAAGAGTATATTAATATAACATTCCAAGAAATCCTTTAGAAATTTGTGCTACCACATACAACGCCGATAATATATAAAATGAACAGGCGTGTTACTTAGTGGTATGACTTAGTGATATAACTTGAGGGTCCGTTCATGTTTGTAAATGTTTTTGAAAGGTAATAATGCTCCTATTAATATTCAGGAATAGGAGAGATAACATCAGCAAAAATCGGGAGGAATATACTTCTCTCTTTGGAACAAATTCAAACAAGTATGTGAAAATCAATTAATCAGTAATCCTAACCCAGGATTACAGAAAATCCTATAAATATTTATTGAATTTGTTTTATAACACTTCAATAAGTATCTATACGAAACTAACAAATGACTATTATGTTGCTTTGTAATTGTAAATGTAAATGTTCGTCAAATCAAGCTACGCGTTAACCTATATATTTTTTAAGAGTTTTTATTTATTTTATTGATTTTTGTAGTCATAAATTCAGTAAAAGGTAAGTTGTAGCGTTAAAATATTTCAAAATAATCTAGTCTGGTTACTAATAAACTGTTGAGTATTTCTAAACTGTAAATAAAATTAAAATTATTTAAATAATCTTGTATAGGCCTGTATCATATATTGTTAACAAAAATATTCACTTTACCAGTAAAATTTCAGTAACGGTTTACAACTTTCCAGGCATGATATTGGTGATCATCTGGAATCAATGCAAACTGACCTTGAATCCTTGAGGGACCTGCTACGAAGTGATTCATATGCATTTGACACCAACACATTACTAGGGGTATGTACATTTCTGTTTGAATAAATTCGCTCACGTGTTTCAAGATCATTGAATAAATCATTTTATATAAATTGTAATAATTTATAATCATTCATACATTATTTATTTTTATTTTTTCAACCTTCTTGATTTGTATAATGCTTGTGTTTCATGTGTTTATTTTTGTAGTACATCAATCTTTTAGTTGAAAACGAGCTAGTAGTTGTTTTTTAATATAATTACATATTTTTTTAATATAATTGTCATTGTTCTGATACATTTTAATATTTGCGTTTCGTAACATAATATCATAATCGCATGTATACTCACGTGCTTATCATAAAAATATAGCTTACAGAACACAGGTTTATTAATTTTATTTTTTCATTAATTTGATAGTTTTTTTTTGAGATTTCTACGCCAAAATGAACGCGCCCATAACAATCTCGCATAAATTGTATTCCGCACACGCACACTAGCTTACTGTGAAGCGCAGTGTAAACATTGATATTTATATTTGTTAGGTTGGTAGCACTGCTAAAGTCACGTTGCAGGCAACGTGCTGAGTCCGCGTGTAGAGCCTTGTGCGGCACGGCACTCGCCATTCTCTCGCACACAGACGTACGACTTCATAATACAGACCGGTTCACTTGGAACGATCCCGAGTTTATGTAATGATACACTTTATGACTATGCTTGGGTAATTGTCCATAGTGGGTTTATTTTTGATATAGATCGTATAATAGAATTAGTAATTCAGATAGGGAGTGTATTTAGGCTTAATTAATTGTAATTCATGGATAAAATGCATAAAAATATTTTTGTATTGTCCATAGAATCCTGATGCAAGACTATTACCTACGATGTCTCTCGCTATTCCTACCTGTCAGCCTACAACAAATAATTATGTAATAGTTATATTTAATCGACAGGTCTTACAGATGCTACATAAATATGAAATTATGGATATTATATTAAGTAAAAGCCGACCCTTACTTCCACAGCATAGAACTGGTGGTGTAATTATTGCAGCTACAATTTCTTTTGGCTAAGACATTGCTGGAACTTGTAGTTTGAGACTTATCCTTATCTTTGATATATCCGTCATGTATTTGTTTATCATCGTATGTAGTTCTGATCGGTATTTGGTAAGCTCGTGTTTGAAGCCTGATACAGTTATTAATTATACTTTAACGTTTTCCAGTTGTTTGGGTCCGATGATCCATTCTACGGCCTGCCCTATAACGCAATGGACGACCGGGCGAAATCTGCTGCTAGCAATGGTAAGTTACCCTTAGAGGATAAATTCTAATAAAACTTATCTTTTCAAATTGCATCTCCAAAAGAAGCTGAGAATCTGCCCAAATTAAACATACTCCTTACTGCCAGTATTGCTGTGTGGATCTCGAAGGTTGCTATTTCACCCATAACGCATATTGAATCACTCGCCCTACAGACACGATGCGATAACTTGTTCGCTTACACAACCGCAACACATACATACTAATGGAGCTTGTAGGTACTTAGCAATAGACACAGTTGAACATTATCTATGTCCTGAGTGTATGCCGGTTTGGTTTAACATAATGTAATAAGATCAATCGTGTGTACCTACCTACAACATCATCAAACCGAAAGGCATACCCACACCTCCATCAACTAATCATTGCGATCTGAAAGGCCTACAAATCTGCATGTATTTTCAGAGTGTATTTCAAGTTTATGTTAATTGTAGATACTACAACCAAACAGTATCCGATGATTGATTTTGATTGGCTGATCGGTAACAGCGAGGCCTCCCCTGCAAAGTAGCCTGTTGCTACTTCATCTTTCAAGATTATTTGCAACGCTGACCGCGTCACGGCCACTTGACGTGTTGGATTACGTATTTTTGGTAAAGGGTTAAAATAGTCGTGGTTTCGGTCAGTGCTACGGATAGGTAGAGTCTGTCGCGACAAATGTGACTTCGTTAGAACTCCGGCCTTCTAGGTCAACTCGATCAAATGAAACGCACCTAAGCACAACAAAATTATGTTTAAGAATGTCATATCACATGAATATATTTTCTATCAGAAATATATTTTTCTAAGAAGTATACTTTCTAATTTACTACTACGCTGTAAAAGTTATGTTATTTGTGTTAACATAATTCAGTAAATTATTTTGTATAATTAACAACAAAAAAAAAGGAGATGACTACAACTGTAATGTGGTTTATATCCAAAGGTTCATCATTTTTGCCGCGACCTATTATAGTTGTTACGATCACTTTAAGTAAGACACTGTAGTTTATAGGAATGTTGTGTTATATGTTATCTGTAATTTATATTTTATTGTTAATTAAAGCAAAGAAGCAGAAAGGTGAGATTTCGAATGTAAGCGGTGATGACTCTCGCGTCCAGAACCTGTTTACAGAGGACACTGGTAGTAATACATTTTACGCATACCTAACTCAAAAGTAGATGTTTTAATTATAGCATTTTGCACGAATTAACTGTAGAAATCAATTTCTATTGTGAAACTGGTTCAGATCATTTTTAAGTACATTTTGTTGCCTATTTTTTTTTCAGAGGCAATTATGTTTTAGCCGTTCAGCATCGATTTTTGAATGTTATGTTAGTATATTGTTTTGTCATATGATAAAGCGTATATAATTATGTTTGATTCATTTGTTTACTGCTACGCGCTTTGAAGTCTTTTACCCTCGAAAGCTGCATTTTCCTAGAGTTTAATTTTTTGTTCCATTTTGTTTTTACACTTTGGGCGTGGGTTGTATGTATATTTAAATCTTACGTAGTTTATAATTTTAAGTTAGCATAATTTAGGTATGATATGGCTCTCAAAGATATACTTGTTACGATTAAGATTTATCAACTATTATGTTTATGTATTGAGTACCTAGCTACTGATGGCTTTTTATTAGGCGCATGGTTGACTATATAATGTTGATTTATTACACATTTATCATTATTGTTATACATTATTATACCATATATTTCTTTTAGTATTTTCTAGGTTATAATATTGACTTAGTATGTAGTTAACTGCAGTCGGTCTAAAATTGAAACAAAAATATTAATAAAACTTTTTTGGGCAACTTTCAGTTGAAGGGAATCAGCTAATCTCGTATACAGGGAATATTCCAGACTTTGAGGATATTAGCATACCAGACCTGGAGTGCGATAACTCTCAGGAGCCGAGCGTGTCGCCCAGCAGCTCCACGCTAAACACGCCGCAGATGCAGATACGGTCGCCCTCTTTCACCTTGAAACCCTAAGGACAGCCTAGGCCACGACAGCGAGACCTCGTCTAACTTACAAATTCTAGGTATTTTTGCTTCTGTAATACTTACGTGTGGTCTGATTAAAAAAAACTGATTAGAGTAGTTTATGTATAAAACCTACAAACAGTAAGGTTCGGCGAAGAACAAGAGTTGCATAGAATAGAGATTACTTAATAACATCAAAATATTTTCTTGATTTAGTGCAAAATTATTAGCCGCACATACTCGCTCCGCCTCGCGCTCTCGCGTATTGCTTACAGCAACATAGTTAATATTTTACTGTTATCTGACTATACTTGGGTCTACACTCCTCTTGGTCTGCGCTGATCCTAATAAGCATAGTATGTATTGTATTAAATACAATTTTTGTAGCCGATTTAAATTATTGTATAGTTTGAAAGTTTTACAGCTATTGAACTGATTTGATTTAAATAATTTTATAATATTTGAACTTTACGAAAAAAAAGCAAATGGTTTATGTTGTCATTTTCATTACAATATCTTAAAAAAAAAAACACTAAAATTGTATATTGTGATTGATTATTTTGCTTTGTTAAGATAGGTAGACATTTTGAAAAAAGTAACCAAAAAATCTAGTTTTAAGTACATAGTTCGTCCATCTATAAGATATCGATACGAACAGTGAATGCCGCGGGAAAAGCTTTATGTTAGCAACAAACTATTGTAATTTACTTCCCATACTTACAAACGGCAGTATCAATTCTATTATGTGCAGTTAAATAGCCCAGCAACCATTTCCTTCCCATTGTTGTTTTCCAATTTACCTAATCTGAATTTCTATGCAGAAATGGTTGTTAACTAAATAATTATTTTGTTAACTGAAAGTTACCTTTATAAATATGTGTATCGGGCATTAAATCTATAATGTATACTGTACTGCCATTTTCATATCTTTTATAGCAGTCATTGTACAAACTTTCTGCCACTCTTCAAGTTCTACAGCTGCAGTTGTGGAAAAAGACGTCACTTTACATCGTATAGTGCCCCGTCTCGCTTGCACAACTGAAAATAGTACATTTTAAAATAGTTGGACAGTAGATAATAATGCTTTTCCCGCGGCTAAAGTTCGTTAAACTCTTTCATAATGCATGCATAACATCAAATAACACTATGACAAGAGAAATCCACAGAGGTTAGTTAGTAATAGTCGAACATATGATGGTCGCTACAGTTGCTTTGGTGCCTTATAAAAGATTGGAAAACAGTGTATAAATAATATGACCTTATCAATAGTCAATAAATGGGTACAGTTACAAATAAGACGACTTGGCTCAATGTTTTATGTAAAAATAGTTTAAAAATGTTGATACAATATCGTTACGTTATTTACATATTTTCCAAATATTTAAAGTTTACGCTTATTAGACGTCTTTCTGATTTGAAACATTGGTGTTATGAGACGCTCTGCAGGAAATATACGTAAAAACCTGTGGCACCATTGCAAATATTTAGCAACTTCAGGCTTCATAAAAGCTGTCACTCAAAATTACAAGGTCAGGACATCTATTTGTCCAAAAATTCGATACCGAAACCGTGGCAGCGCATTTATCCTATAACTAGAGGGTTTACCATTTTAAATAGCGGGTGATAAAGAAAAGCTCAAGTAAGACTCATTGTAGTAATGAGCACAACTTTTTGCAGATATATCCTTTTGCTAACCGATGTGTTTGACAAATATCCCTCGAACTTTTTGTTGCTATATAGACACTTGTGAGGTTTACTTTGGTACAAATAAACCATTTATGTTTATTATTTAATGCAGTGTAACTGCAATTGTTGATGAACAGGGATATTTAATATATACAAAATTAAAAAAAAAACGTTTTAGTAATTCGCTCATTTGTATAAATGCTATAAAATGTTTTCCTCTTTGTTGACAGATTATATACTTTGTATATATTAGTTCCAAGTATATAAATCATTTATAAATATATAACGTTATGTAAGTCTTAATTTTAGGATGTTAATTAACCGAATATCTCAATTTGAGGTAGCATACGCAGTACCTACCAAAACGCCGGAAATTTTGAAAGTATTATTAACGTGCATTTTCTAATATGCATGCGCAGCAGTAACACATTGTTTTCACAATCATCTTTATTAAATATAAGATATTTAAAATTGTATATCTTTTATAGTCTGTATTCAAACACTATGTACAACAAGCCCTTTTATTTTTAGGCCACTGTAACAAACTCTAAGAACTCATTGTTAAGGTAATACTGTAATTTAGAACTTTCCTTATATTCTGCAGAACTACATATATCAACAAATTTATTATTTAGCCGGTATATATACAACCACAATAGTTTTAGTTAATATTATTTTAATTTTCTACAGCCATTGTATTATAACATTAAATATGTTTATGAACAAAGTTTGGTAAGATTAAGGTAAAATCAAGTATGTAAGAATACAATATCTATGTTTAATATAAGTTATTTTTAAATTCAATGTAATAAAATATTGAAACTTACTAAGTATTTTATTTGTGTCACCTGCCCCTGAAAATATCAATTTCCAAGGAACGATGATTAAAGGTCCTCGAAGAAACTGAAGTATAAGAAGGATTGCATATTTAGACATTAAATTTATTAAGGAAAAACCAACTTGTAAGTTGTTAAAACTTTATTTCATAGCTTTCGGATTTGTACTTAATAGAAATATAATAAGATATAAAATGTTATCACAGCAGCGATTAATTCCTTTTTAGGAACACATCTAAATTAAAATTTCAAATGTAAACAATGTTGATTGTAATATTAAGATAATAATTTAACATAAACATTAACCACATAATATAATAATACAGTATCTATTTGTGAACATTATTGTCAAGATACATGCCCACTGTTAGCACTAACTTTCTAAAGTTTTAATTTGGCTTAGAGCCACTATACACAGTTTAATAAATAAAATTAAATGTTAGTCTGTAACAACATTGACCTTGAGGCGCTCAGTCGGCAGTAAAAGTGATACTAAAGATAATTACGCTTGCAAGATGTCGACGTAGTGTTCAGATAATCCAGATCAAGTTACTTCCTACTTGGAGAACGATTGTTTCACAATTTTAGTACAATTACGAATCAGCCAGTGACTTGCAACAATTTAATAGATGCGCTGACAATGTCTAAGCAAAACGATAACAGCTTTGATACTAAGAAATCTAGTGTAAGCGTAATTTCCTCATTAATGCAGGTAAAAATGCAGGGGCGGGGGCTCTATTTTTCTGACCATCAGCAATGTATGGCCCTGGCTTAGACATCAATACAGTATGCAGTGTAGGTAAAGATCCAATGGAACATGCAAGCTCAGGTGACATGTTGCGACAACCCTGCACATCCAAAAACTGAAGTTTTCCACAGTGCATTCTGACAGCCTCCAAAGTCTTATCAGTAAGCTGATTACAACCCTGAAATAGAGATAAACGTCATAATACACTGGATATAAAGATAAAATATACGTTTGCATAATGATTCGACATCTCTAGTGATCTCTACATCGCGATATTATCAAACTATTTTTTATTACTTTTCACTTACCCTTAGTTCGAGTTGTTTTAATCTCTTCAAGTCTCTGACGATTTCTTTCACAGCTTCATCATTCAAATTATAACAATCGGTCAAGTTGATATATTCAATGCTGGGACAGTTCTTGACTAAATGCTCTATCCCGACATACGTTATTTGTTGACACCTACTCAGGTTCAGGACCATTAGTTCCCTGAAGTTAAACGCATAGGTCAAGCTCACATCAGTTATTCTATTGCATCCTCCAATGTCTAATTCTTTTAGGCTTTTCATTCGCGCTAGTGAGTAACCTGTGTATGAGTCCATTGATAGCTTTTCGCACATGCGCATAACATCTCGTTTCCGTCTAGCGTCGCGAACTATTTCTTCTTCAGCTCTTGATCCGAGGTGTATTCTAGGCGTTGCATGTGCGTCGTCGTAATTTGACATTATGGGACGATCTTCGCCACCCTCTGCTTCAACTTTACCCATACCAGTCAACCCAGCATCAGAGACTTTATCGCAGTGACTCATTTTTAAGGTTTGAAGTAAAAGTTGATTCTTAAAAATGACTTGTATAGATGTATCAGTTACTGCATTGAAACAATAGCTCAAATTCAACGAGCGTAAGTTGGGTAGGCGTTCCGATATCATGATAAGACCGGTTTGGTCCAAGTTCAAAGAATTGATGTCCAGTTCTTCAAGACGTTTGTTCTCTTCTTTACAGATGCCGTTTTCTAGACCCTCCTTAGTCAACAGCTCGCATTGTGATATGTTTAACGATTTTAATTTTGTTAGCTTATGTAGTTCACTTATGCCCAAATCGGTAACAGCTCTACATCTTTGAATGTTGAGGTATTCTAAATTGACTAGATTGTTGCATATATGTACAAGGGATTGATCAGTCACTCGAGTGCACAGGCCAATATCAAGTTCTCTGAGAGAAGTTTGATGTGATGTCAGAGCTAATATGCCTGTGTTGGTGAGTTGATCACAGGAATGTACTTGTAATGATTCCAGCTTCAAATCTTGAACTTCTGATAAGGATTTCAATGCTGCTCCATCAATGAGAGTACAAGAAAATTGCAATCGTTTTATCTTTTCAGCTCTACTGATGATCAGTTGCAATATAAAATAAAATGTTAAAACACTTTCTGATGGATTTTGGAATATATTGATACTTGGTGGGTAAAACTTCTTTACCAAGCCAAGATGGAACTGCAGGGAGCATGCGGATAAATTTAATTCTTCCAGAGCAGGGGCAGCAGATATAAATCTATTGAATAGTGCATCTGTCAAGTACTGATTACCTGATAAACTTAAGGACTTTAGGTTTTCCAGGTTATGTGTTAAAAATCCCTCTGTCTTACCCTCTAACAGGCGTCCGGACATAAACAGCTCCTTGCAGCTTTGTACATTTAATGTTTCTATATTTGTACATTTTTGTAACATATACACAAATACTTTCTCACAAATATCACAGTTTCTTAGGGTCAGACATTTTATGTGTTCACCCATTTTATTCCAGAAATCATTTTGCTTATTTGATATTTCCACTTCATTGAATAAATAATTATAGTATATGATAGGCGATTCCTCAAATATGTTTAGGGGTGAGACCAGTTCATCTGTCAGCGGTGTTTTGAAAAACACAGCTACCTTGTTCTTCAAAAAGCACTGATCATTAGCTGCCAGGTACCATGCACGACAAGTCTCACTAGCTGCTTTTCTATCAGATTTCGGCAGGTATTTAAAAAGATAAACTAAAACCTGGAAATAATAACAAATTACTCATAAATGGGTGTTCAAAATATAACATTATTTCCCAACTGTGTTAGAGAGAAGGTAAATTTAATAGCTAGTTTTTATTACTTATTTGCCTCTGTTCAGTTTATTGTTTTTGAGCAGTCAAGTATTTTGTCGTTTTATTACAACGATTTTATTTACTCGATTAATTCATATGTTTGTATATTAAGGTCAAAATAACAGCTACAGAAGTATAGTAAGAACTTTGAGGCACCTTAAGAGACAAGAAAAAAATCGATATCACGTGAAAAAACTTATATAAAAGACGAACAAAGAAAATTGTAATCAATTCGATAATACACAGATGTTTAAACTCTTATTAGACCCAATACATACCCTCATACGGAAGCTCCATTAGTTCTTCTTTTTTTCTACAATAAGTAAAAATTTTATTCTTTATAAAAAGATATTTTTATGGTTACATTTGTGAATGTACTGAAATCCGAATTATTTCCGTGTTTTTGACTCTTTTGATATTGACATCTGACACTTTTGCTTAACAGTTAACACCTGACTTTGACAGTAACAGGTACCTTTTTAAACGACTTGACGTTTCGTTTCACAGTCTGGTTCCTGTAATTCTTTAAATGGACTTGAGTATTTTATAATTAAAATGTTATTCGCGATTGACAAATTATTAAATGACTACGCAAAAAATCGTCCCAACCCACCAACAGATTTCAAACGTATCTCATTTAATACATCATGGTATCATGATCATTTTTTATTATGACGACATCATCGTAAGTCATGGGGTTAACGTGCAAAAAAACAATTCTTGTTCACTTTTTTCAGTACAAAAAATTTTAGGCACACTAGGTATTTAACTATAAAAAAGCTATTGATAGAGAACAGCCGTGAGACGCATAGGTAAAATAACGGTCTAATCTCACTGTACCCTCGCTCCTTGCCATGCAAACATGCGCGCGCGCACCTCAGTCGTGTCCTGTACGTTTCCGCTGTGTTCACGTTGTTTATCTGTGCAATATCGGCTTGTTTGCAGCTATTGCTGACCTCTGCTTGTTTATTGGGCCCTTTGATAGTAAATTAACAACAACAAAGAAATGTTTATAAATACTAACCTAAAATGTTGTTTTCTTTATCAAAAATATACATAATTACATAATACACTTGAATATTTTTGCTATTGATAACTAAAATGTTCAGCTGAACCATTATGTGTTGTAATTAATAACTAAAATGTGGTTATTTAAAAAAAAATTAACACCCCATTTAAGTAAAATGTTTTTATTTTTTTTTTCAATAACCCCATATCTTTAGGGAAAAAAATTGATATTTATCTTTTTATGGGACTTCATAATTATATTAAAATTAGTCCCAAGTCTGTTGGTTCTTGGGACAGCGCCCATACAATTTTTTGCATACTCCTTTATAAGTACTTTTGTAGCAAAACCTTTCAATTATACAATTGTAAACTCACGTCAGTCAGTCCAAATGAAGAAATTTGAAAATGTCTTTCGTATTGAAATATATTATTATAATAGTCTTGTTGCATAGGTAACTAATTACTAAAGTCTTACGTGGCACTCAATCAGTACTAACTAGGTTGGCAATTAGGTGACTTATTTTTATAAGATAAGTTAATTGAGTGACGTGTTTTCCACGTCTTGATTACCTCTTCTCTTTTCTTTGATAATTATCGAGAAAAGAAATGAAAATCTTCAAATATAAATTGAACAACTCATTTTAATTTTGATGTGGTATCGATGGCGTGCGATACGATAAGAAATTTAAAACTGGGTGGGTGATCATGCCATTTAGCCCTCTCACCTTTATGCCTATCGTACGATCCGGATATGACAGCATTTTTAGTTATATGCAAACAGTGTACTCACGCGTATACATATATCGGAATAGCCAACTTATTTCGGACCTAACCAGAGTCCTTAATTATGAGCTGACGCGACGAAATCGCGAGTCAAATTGTACAATAAAACAGAATTTTTAACTGAACAATCAAATTGAATTGTTATCCAATCGAAACAAGTGCCCATGTATGAATGTATTTCAATCCTTGATGACAGGCCTCAGATTTTTGCATGCGTTTCTGTCTAAAGCAGATACCCGCGCACGATAGATCTATGTTTTGAACATAAATTGTGATACTCAGACCAGCTTGTTTTTATCCATTGGTACAGTAATCTAAATCTATTAAGTATAATAAGTCTGCTATTACCTATAGGCTTAGAGCATTAAACCAATTTAATGTTGGTTTAATGCCTTACTTATGCCTATTAGTAACTAATTACATAGCATAAACAATTTTGCCTCCTAATTTTGAGCTGACTTATCGTAAAAAAAAAATAGTCAAATGTCTATTAAATACCAATTCCCCGGACTATAATATCTAAGTAGGTATATGTCTACAAAATTGTATTACAGAAGCCCCTTTACGTTACTATAATGTTATTTATTTGTATAGCTAATTGACATTTATTGGAATTGCGACAACTGCTTGTCTGACACGGGAATTCGAGTTGCATCAAAAGCGGTGGTACTATCGACGTATCCCTTCAGAAGTTCTATGTCTTTAGCCCGCGACTTCCCTCACGCGAGTCTCGGTTATAGCTGCAAAAAGATAACCCTAACAATAACGCGAACCGATTCCCAATCCAAAATTTTTAAAACCCTTCCGTTAATTTCGTTCGTTCCATTCGTTCCGGTCATTCCATTAATTTTATTCGTTTCGTTCATTTCGTTCATTTCGTTAAATCGTTCATTTTGTTCAAATCGTTGAAAATCATTAAAATCGTTCATTTTTTTCATTTCGTTCATTTCGTGTCATTTCGTTCATTTCGTTCATTTTGTTCAAATCGTTGAAAATCATTAAAATCGTTCATTTTTTTCATTTCGTTCATTTCGTTCATTCGTTCATTTCGTTCATTTTGTTCAAATCGTTGAAAATCATTAAAATCGTTCATTTTTTTCATTTCGTTCATTTCGTCATTTCGTTCATTTCGTTCGTTTCGTTCATTTCGTTCATTTCGTTCATGTTCGTTCATTTCGTTCATTTCATTCATTTCGTTCATTTCGTTCATTTCGTTCATTTCGTTAATTCGTTAATTTTCGTTAATTTCGTTAATTTCGTTAATTTCGTTCATTTCGTTAAATCGTTCATTTTGTTCAAATCGTTGAAAATCATTCAAATTCGTCTATATCATCAATTTCGCTAATTTCGTTAATTTCGTTCATTTCGTTAATTTCGTTAATTTCGTTAATTTCGTTAATTTCGTTAATTTCGTTAATTTCGTTAATTTCGTTAATTTCGTCAATTTCGTCAATTTCGTCAAATTCGTCAATTTCGTCAATTTCGTCAATTTCGTTAATTTCGTTAATTTCGTTAATTTCGTTAATTTCGTTAATTTCGTTAATTTCGTTAATTTCGTTAATTTCGTTAATTTCGTCAATTTCGTTAATTTCGTCAATTTCGTCAATTTCGTTCATTTCGTTCATTTCGTTAATTTTCGTTCATTTCGTTCATTTCGTTCATTTCGTTACTTTCGTTAATTTCGTTAATTTCGTCAATTTCGTTAATTTCGTTAATTTCGTTAATTTCGAAAAAAATTCACGAAATCGAAATAACGAAATGAACGAAATTAACGAAATTAACGAAGGTGAACGAAATGAAACGATTTAACGAAATGAACGAAATTAACGAAATGAGTGAAATTAACGAAATTAACGAAATTGACGAAATTGACGAAATTAACGAAATTAACGAAATTAACGAAATTAACGAAATTGACGAAATTGACGAAATTGACGAAATGAACGAAATTGACGAAATTAACGAAAATGAAACGAAATTAACGAAATTAACGAAATGAACGAAATTAACGAAATTGACGAAAATGACGAAATTGACGACGAAATTGACGAAATTGACGAAATTGACGAAATTGACGAAATTGACGAAATTGACGAAATTAACGAAATAAACGAAATTAACGAAATTAACGAAATTGACGAAATTGACGAAATTGACGAAATAAACGAAAAACAAAATTAACGAAATGAACGAAATTGAACGAAATGAACGAAAAATGAACGAAATGAACGAAATGAACGAAATGAACGAAATGAACGAAATGAACGAAATGAACGAAATGAACGAAATGAACAAAATGAACGAAATGAACGAAATGAACGAAATGAACGAAATGAACGAAATGAACGAAATGAACAGAAATGAACGAAATTAACGAAATTAACGAAATTAACGAAATTAACGAAATTAACGAAATTAACGAAATTAACGAAATTGACGAAATTGACGAAATTGACGAAATTGACGAAATTAACGAAATTAACGAACAATAAACGAAATTAACGAAATTGACGAAATTAACGAAATTAACGAAATAAACGAAAAACAAAATGAACGAAATGAACGAAATGAACAAAATGAACGAAATGAACGAAATGAACGAAATGAACGAAATTAACGAAATGAACCGAATGAACGAAATTGACGAAATTGACGAAATTGACGAAAATTGACGAAATTGACGAAATTGACGAAATTGACGAAATTGACGAAATTGACGAAATTAACGAAATTGACGAAATTAACGAAATTAACGAAATTAACGAAATTAACGAAATTAACGAAATTAACGAAATTAACGAAATTGACGAAATTGACGAAATTGACGAAATTGACGAAATTGACGAAATTGACGAAATTGACGAAATTGACGAAATTAACGAAATTAACGAAATGAGCGAATTTAACGAAATGAACGAAATGAACGAAATGAACGAAATGAACGAAATTAACGAAATTA